>JASVEL010009538.1:0-40251 GCA_032618575.1 Nicotiana noctiflora | reverse complement strand
CGCCTCGATCACCCGCTCCCATACCTTCATGGTGTGACTTATTAATTTGATACCCCTATAGTTGTTGCAACACTGGATATCCCCTTTGTTTTTGTACAAGGGCACCACCGTACTCCACCTCCACTCCTCCGGCATCCTTTTAGTCTTGTAGATCGCATTGAACAACCTGGAGAGCCACTCCACTCCCGACCTACCCATGCATTTCCAGAACTCCACCGGGATCTCGTCAGGCCCGGTCGCTCGGCCCCTACTCATCCTTCGCAAAGCCCCTACGACCTCCTCCACCCTAATGCGCCTGCAGTACCCAAGGTCTCTACGGTGCTCGGAATGCCTTAGCTCCCCAAGCTCTATGTTTCGATCCCCCTCCTCGTTAAGAAGATCTCGAAAGTACGTCTCCCACCTCTGCTTGACCCGAGACTCACCCATCAAAACTCTACCATCCTCGTCCTTGATGCACCGAACTTGGTCTAGATCCCGCGCCTTCCTCTCCCTTACTTTAGCTAACTGGAATAACTTCCTGTCCCCGCCTCTCTCCCCTAGTTCCTCGTACATGCGACCAAACGCCGCGTTTTTAGCTTCCGTAACCGCCAGCTTTGCTTCCTTCCTCGCCACCTTGTAGGTCTCCCCGTTCACTCTCCTTTCATCCTCGTTAGTGCTCCCTGCCAACTTAGCAAACACCGCCTTCTTTACCTCCACTTTTTCTTGGACTACATCGTTCCACCACCAGTCACCCTGATATGTGCCTGAATAGCCCTTGGCTACCCCGAGCACATCCCGTGCTACCTCCCTAACCAAGTTCGCCGTCTCCGACCACATTGCGTCCGCTTCCCCGGAACTTCTCCAAGCTCCACCATCAACTAACCTCCTCTCAAACTCCTAGGCTTTCTCCTTAGTCAGAGCACCCCATCTATTTCGCGGTCGTCCCCGAGCACTCCTCCTCTTCCTCTTCACCCAGAGGCCGACATCCATCACTAGGAGTCTATGAAGAGTCGAAAGGGACTCCCCGGAATAACCTTGCAGTCCTTGCATAAGCCTCTATCGCTCCTTCTGAGAATGAGGTAATCAATCCGGGTCCTCGCCGCCGAACTTTTGAAGGTGACCAAATGCTCTTCCCTCTTCTGAAATGTCGAGTTCGCAATTAGGAGCTCAGAAGCCCTAGCGAAATCAAGCAGTGACGTGCCTCCGCCGTTCCTAACCCCAAAGCCAAAGCCGTCGTGAACCTCACCATAACCACCAGCATCAGCCCCAACGTGACCATTAAAGTCCCCTCCAATGTTTTTTCCACACACACACACACATATATTATTTCCTCCCAAAAGCGCCTCTTAACCTCCTCATCTAAGCCCGCTTGCGGTGCGTAAGCGCTGATGACGTTGAGGACGCAACCCCCAATAACCAACTTAATAGACATTAACATATCATTCACTCACCTAACCTCAACCACAGACTCCCTTAGATCCCTATCCACCAAGATGCCCACACCATTCTTACCTCTCACGGCCCCGGAATACCACAACTTAAACCCGTCTGCATTCCTCGCCTTCGACCCTTTCCACCTAGTCTCTTGGACACAGGCTATGTTGACCCTCCTCTTCTGAAGAACCTTCGCCAACTCAATAGACTTTCCCGTCAGGGTGCCTATGTTCCACGACCCGATCCTTAATCTAAGAGCGTCCGCTACCCTCTTCCCACCCTTGCCTCCCGCCCTACCCGCAGAACCACTCCCAGCCCCCCTGCTCACCCCTGCCAACACCCCGCCCCCCGAGGACATGACCTTACACTACCATTCCCCGTCGCGGCCACTATCCCTCCAACCGATTACGAAGGACAGTTGCACACACGTACTATAGCGGAATACGCAAAATAATGCATGTTAGGAATCGACAAAGTAAACCACACACATGATATTTAGTTAGAAACGTAAAAAGGTGTACAGAGTGAATACGAGGCCGGGAGGTACCAACTCCCGATGGAAAAACTTGGAAGTACGCTTTGATTCGCCCGATATCTACTACCGCTAGCTCTTGCACGTTTCGTCCGGTGATGCTTTGCTCTTCACGCCGAAAGCTCGTCTTGTCCGCCGTAGCTAGTACCTGAAAATCACACACACAACAAACTCCAAAAAAGCAGGGGGGAGGGGGGCTGCCTAGCTCGAAAAAAGGGAGGGGCTGCCTAAAAGTCACAAAAAGAAGAGGGTGGGGTAGGGGGTGTGAGAGAAGGGGGAATAGGGAGGAGATAGTGTGTAGAGGGGAGAGAGGAGAGGAAGAGAGGTAACTTACTGGGGGGTCGCCGGAGGGGGGTCACCGGAGTTATGGGTGGCAGGGGGCGGGTAGGGGGTGAGGGCTGGTGTAGTGAAGAAAGGAGAGAGAGACAGAGGAGAGAGGGACTTACTGGGGGGTCGCCGGTGAAGGGTCGCCGGAGGGGGGGTCGCGGGGGGGGGGGGGGGGGGGGGGCTGGCTGCTGGGTGAAGTGAAGTTACCGTTGCTGGAGAGAGAGAGTGTAGGGAGTAAATTCTAAAAGATGGCACCTATATTGGCTTAAAATAGTTGTAACGCTGATCACTTACATATTCTGCCAGGATAAATTGTGTTTAGCTCCGCACTGTTATGGAAGCTATGTTGTTTATTGGCATCTTCATTTGCAGGATGCTGTTGGATCAGCAGTTATTCCAAATGATTCCATACGAAAGCATGTCAAGATCGAACATCATAAGGGTGACCAAGTTCTAGCTCTACCATCTGGTGTGAGTTGCTAATCTTTAAACATAAATGATTTTTATATATGTAATTGACAAAGCAAAATGACTTTATACTTGATGCTGAAATCTTATTATTTTTTCTTAATAGTTTGTGTTGTTCTGGTATATAGAATCTGACAGTTGTTATCCTCAGCAGCGGTCTTGTACTCTTGAATTTGATGGTGCTTCAAAAGGAAATCCTGGACAAGCTGGTGCAGGAGCTGTTATACGGGCTGATGATGGAAGTTTGGTAATAATTACTGTACTAACTTTCGAATTTTACTTTTGCCTTTGATCTCCTAGTTGTATTTAAAACCTTTCTTCTAATAGACCTGCAGGCTACGTGAAGGTTTAGGAGTGGCAACCAGCAATCATGCTGAATACAGGGCCTTTATTTTGGGTTTGAAATATGCACTTAGTAAAGGGTTTACAAATATTCGTGTTCAGGGTGACTCCAAGCTTGTTTGTATGCAGGTTTGTTTTCTATAATGTATTCGGTCATGTATTTTTCCTTCCCTTGCTTGAGATTCTTCCTTTGTGATTCACTGCAGTATCAGAACTTGTCAGATTCTGTTGTACTCTCAGTAACTTAACTATGTTGTTTACTCTTTTAGCATCAAGGGAGTATTTTGCTTTAAAAGGTCCAAGAAGTTGGTAGTGAACTAGTATCTAACAATTTTTCTGACTGTTTGTTCATTACTTCTTGAAGTTATTCACTAATTTCATGCCATAGTGTCATCTGTATGGGATAAGGTTCTTCTTCTAATCTCTGGTATATTGTAGTCATAATTTCCTTTGCAAACTAACCGAACCACTAGGTTAGAGAAGAAAGAAGAAAAGTTTGATCACTGATTATGGGTAAAACAGTACTTATCCCCCAAAAGAAGGCATTTTATGGGTAGATCGGCTACTACTGTCAACTCTAGTTCGGTTTAAGTGCATGCCAATATATTATTGTGAAGAAATGGGGAATCTTAGTAAAAGATTAGTAATGGTTTTATGCTTTAGCCAACAATACTAATGGAGGATAGGCTGAAATAAGTTTGGCATAATAGGAAAAATCCAGAGTAGATTCCTGCTACTGGGAAAAGCTCAAGAGAGTAGAGAAAAGATAGACTCCAGAAACTTTAGGAGAAAATTTCTCTTTTATGAGATTCCTGCTGTCGTCTGTTAGTTTATTTTAGGTTTCTTCTTCTCGTCCATTTTGATCCCATTGATATTATACTTGTGTACTTTCCAAACAGATCCAAGGTCTGTGGAAGGTTAAAAATCAAAACATTGCCACGGTGTTTGAGCAGGCAAAACAACTGAAGGATAGGTTCCTTTCTTTCCGCATCATTCATGTTCTTCGGGTAATTCATAAAAAATCCTTCTCTACTTTCTTCTGCACAATTTAACTCATCAAGACGTTGTCTCACTTTATCTGTCACAAGCATTTTCTATAATAGCCCAAGAACTACATACATTTCACATTACCTATATCTTCTCCTTGCCTATTTTCTGGAGATTTGATATGTTTCTTACTCCTAATAGGAATCAAACTCCGATGCGGATCAGCAGGCAAACTTGGCTGTCGAGCTTGCTGGTGAGAGTTAAACTTTCTTTCGGACTTGGAGTTTGGTCATTTTGAGTGGTCATCACTGTTTTATCTTAACTACATCTGTTAATGCAGAGGGTCAAATTCAGGAGGAGATAGAGAAATGATAGGCACAAAGGAGACCTGTATTAAAGTACATGGGCAGAAATGTAGTAATGGTGCAGACAAGGATTTCTACGCGCTAACCACTAGGTCCAGTGCTTTGCAGAATCTTGAGGGTGATTTAATGTCCACGTTAGATTAATCTTATTGCATTTAGGTTATTATGTAAATGTAATTGGATATGGGCTCATAAGTGGGACCAACAACAAATGTCACTACGACTAGTTATTGACTTTGAATTCTTATGTGTCACTCAATGTTCCTCCAGACACTCAAAGAAAGACTCGGTGGAAATTATTGATGCAAATCATCTCTGTCATTTGTAAGGTTATATCTGTTAATATTGTGAAGGCTTAAAACCATAAGTAATGTCTTAACCAGCCCACCAAATACGTGGAGGATTCATCGAAAGAAAAATAGCACGAGTTAGCTAGTTTTTGGATTGTCATTTACAAATAACCAGCGTTTGCAAAGTCATTGAAAAATAATCATTATTTTGTTGTGACATGGAAAGTTTCAGTATAATATATTGGAGATCGGTGCACTTGTGTATGAACTGAGATCGGTGCACTTGTGTATGAACTTTCAGCATATTATGTTGGACATGTATATTATAATGCAATTTCAGTATATTGTACTGGAGTTCTAGTATAATATGCTGGTCTAACATCTTATGCTGGAACTCCAGTTCCAATATATTATGCCGGAGTATTTTTCGGATTTTGAACAATGTGTTTGTTCAGATTTATTTTTATATAAAAAGTGGTAAAATTTTGATTACTTTTAAAATTATGGCTATTTTTGAATGATCGCTTGTAAATCTGACTATTTTTTAATTTCTGCCTTAACTGAACTGAGAAACCTTTTTTTTTTTTTTTCAATTTCAGGCCATTAAACCCCGTAACTAGTGAGAAGGCTGTATGGAGTTGACTGTAGAGCGATCAGAAGAATTGAGAAGTATAGACAAAAAAAGTTGCTTTTAAATAAAAGACTACAAGTTAGGAATGATTCACCATAAAGTAGAAGATGAAGAATTCGTGATTATGACTCTCGCTCAATCCATATGGCCTAAATTGAAGTAGTTGACTACACAAGGGGTTCTTATGTATAATGACTGCAGAGCACATTCAAAATTCAAAACGACTTTTTATAAGATGTATATTTTGAAATATATATGTCTATTTCTTTTACACTTAACTATTTTACAACAAGAAAAGTATTGGTATGTTTTTATAATAATTATCCTGAGTGAAGTTAAAATAGAAATTTAAATATTACCGCTAAAAAGAGTATTTGAAACTTGTAGAAAGAATGCAATAATACTTTCCAAATCTCTAGGATTAGAAAAAATGTACAGCTATAGATAGAACTACATCTCCACCGTTGGATAAGTTCTTTGAAGAACCCTCGATGTTTGCCACGTATGCAAAACGGCGTCCCGTACTCTTTCCTTCCCATTTCCTTTTCCTGTATACTCCTATATGCTAAAGGAGAAAGCACCGACTTGGAGCTCACGAAAACTGAAACTTCATCCACACGAAACACACAGGAAGCGTGATGATGAAGCTGTTGATGCTGAAGAGAGGTTTACGGTTACTAACGACGACCGGAAATGTGAATTCCTCCTCGCCGTTGACTCACCGCCGGTGTTTTCCTTCCCTCTGGACGTCGTCGTTTTCAACTTCTTCTTCTCTGTTGAATGCTGCTGGTGTTTCTTCGGATTCCGCTTCAGCTGCTGCTTCTGCTGACTTTGACGAAGATGATTTTTTCCTCGGCGATGAATTAGCTCGCTTATCTTCCAAACCGAAGACTGATCAGAATCTACTTCAGCCTGGCGTCGTTGTCTATGACGGTGTTTGTCATCTTTCTCACAACTGTAATATTCTCATCTTCCTACTGTGTGTCTCTCTGTGTGTGTGTGTGTATTCGTGCTTTTAGCTATATCTATTGCGTTGTGCTTTGTTTAGTGCTTTGATTTCTTACTATAACTGGTCTCAGAAGCTATAAATGAGCACAGGCTAGTGTGTGTGTGTGTGTGTATTTGTGCATTTAGCTATACATTGCATTTGTGCTTTTGCTTATTGCTTTGGCTTCTTACTACAATTGTGCCCCAAAGCTGTAAATGAGTACAGGCGAGAGAGAGTGTATTTGTGCTTGTAGCTATATATTGCATTTGTGCATTGCTTATTGCTTTGATTTTTTCAATTGTGTCTTAGGAAGCTGTAAATGAGTACAGTATTGCGTAATTGCTCTGTTTTTGTGTTTTTAGTTACATTTGCAATCATCCTGTAGTTTTGGAAGTGAAATTGTCAATTTTACATGTAAATATATAGTGTCTAGCTGTATGTGTAACTTCTGAACTATTTTTAGCATGCATTATTTGAGCTGTGAGAATTTTAATGTTGAGCTGTATTCCACTGACCGAGGCTCCTCACGCATTAATGACTGCTTTGATGGAACCACTTGACATGTCTGATCAAACTAAATAGGATTTGAAGAGTTTTCACGATCTGCCACATAAATTTAAGTAGGCAGGAAGGTGGTGGAGGCTATCAATTTCGAGAATGCAATTGAAGGTAGCTTGCTTACTTTCCTAGAGGTGTGTGTCGGAAAGCATTTGGGAAGTGATGAATCGCTTTTGGCGAAGCTTACTTGTACATATTAGCAAATAGAAAGCTAGTTTCTAGTGAACTTTTCAGTAATATCTTATTGCCTCAACTAATTGGGATTGTGGCATAGTTGATTGGTTATCTCACTGGATTTGTAGAAATGGCTATCCTGTAGGTCTAAACTGCCTTTCACATAGACATGGGAAAGGAGGGGTGCATGCATAATAATCTGTCTCAGTTAATATGAGCTTCGTGGCATTTTATATGTAGGTGTGAAATGGGTGATTAAAGCTGACAGAGATAGGAAAATCAAGTTCTGTTGCTTGCAGTCAAAGGCTGCTGAACCTTACATGAGTGTGGCTGGTGTTGATCGTGATGATGTTCTTCGTCGCTTCTTGTTCGTTGAAGGCCCAGGTTTATACCATCAAGGTTCCACTGGTTAGAACCATTCCCCCTACATTACTGTATCAGCTTGTCTCCCTGTTCGTTGTGGTTTCACAAATGTTGCCATTATATACTTTTAATTCTTTATTATATTATGTCCAAGTCGCATCTAACGTTTTCCACGAGTGTCTGGCCAACTCTAGATGAAGTGCATGTGACTGCTCTTGAGTTGTCCTTTCATGAGCTATATTATCATTCTTACTGAGGACAAGAAGTTGTTGGCGAATATACTATGGCCAATAGCTATGATAAAATTTTGTTATGCAGTTTGCTGTACATAGCCCTTAAAATTCTGGTGATGTGGATATTGATAGGGTATTGTGCTTGAGGTCATTGCTAGCATAAAGAGATGTGCTAGCTCCTAGTGTAAGTCCTTTGACCAACTTTACCCCTCCATGTATTAGGGAGTGGCTCCGGTCCTGCTTCTGCTGATATGATCAAAATTTCTATATATCATTCTACCTTTTGTTTCAAAGTGCATATAAACAAAAAAGAAAGATTTGTCATTTGAACTGGTATTTTATGAAATCAATATGGTTCTAGTCATGGGGAACACGGATTTGACTTTTGTCATGATTTTGATAGTGGCATGAAGTTGAGAATCATTAATTGTTATCCTTTCCATGCTCCTGCTTCATAGTGCATACATTTCTTTTCTCATAATAGAAGACTTAAGTCGTGATTTGATATCTTGGAATATTATTCCACGTCTAATTTAGATGGTTTTTTGTTAGGTAAAAACAGTTGATCAGGGAAGTTAGAAAGGTAATTTTTTTTTGGGGTGGGGGTGGGGGGTTGTTAACGTTATGCATTGTCTTCCCTTTACAGCTTTATTCAGTAGTTATTTAATTCCACAGCAGAATATCGTGGAGTAACTTGTTGGATATTTTAGCAATCATAAATTGAGTGAAAAACACTTTGAACTTATACTAATCAAATCTCAAGGGGTTTAACTATCGGCTAGATTGGCATCTTATCTTATATTTAATCTATTTGATGCTCCACAACGAAAAAGTAACCATGGTCCATCGAAAGTGGAATACTGAGCCTCATAGGCTGCTTGCTTTCTGTATGTTGGAAATCCAGTCTGCGTAGCAGCTTTTCTGCAGATCCTCTCTATTCTCGCACAATCAAGAAAATGTTGCTTTGGTATTTGACTATAGTTAGAATGGTCCTGTTTATTCATTAGCCTATATATCCAAAACTTCTGTGATGAAGCTGTGGAGATCACCAATCTAATGTATCCGACTTTTGCTGCAGCTGCACTGAGAGTTCTAGCTCACTTGCCATTACCTTACTCTGCACTGAGCACCCTCATGATTGTACCTACTCTTTTAAGGAATGCTGCTTACGATCATGTTGCCAAGAAGCGGTATAACTGGTTCGGGAAGGGTGATGACTGTTTAGTCCTCTGGGATCAATACTTGCTTTACCGCTTCATTGATAGGGAAGAATTGCTGGAACGTAGCCGATCAGTTTTGTGAAGTGCTGCTTCGATGGGTCTGAGAGTGGAGGTCTTGTTATAAGGAAGTTTCAATTGACATTCTTTTGGTCTGCCCAAATATTGGAGTTGTAAATACGTAGTCCATCCATAGTGTACATCTTAATACGCTAGATATATGCATGAGTGTGGAGCATTGGGAATGCTTTCATTTTGATAAGAATGAAAAAGCTAACAGCTGTCATTTTGTCATTGGTGAAAATACACCACGTTCGAGATAAGAAAATCGACTGTCGAGTTAGTTCCGCAAGTTTTCTTCATAATAGTTACTTTGGTACGTTGGCTTAGTAGTGTTCGTTTATACATTGAACCTTGTGGCTTTCAAGCGCTTAACCAAGTTTGACAGCAATATCTTTTACAGTGCAGTATCTTTTACAGTGCAGAGTGTTGACCTTTTCGTTTATTTCATCTTATGTCATTTATTTGTATTGTCATTCTTCTGCACCAAAGAAACATCTTTGCTCTGCCATTAAACTTCTCATCCACATGCTGTTGGAGGAGATTCCTTATAAATAATGGCGGAGTTGGCTTTTTCTGTTGCACCACTCTTAAGTTAAATATCCAGGCTGATAATAGGTTCCAGATAATATGGGAGTAACTATTCCTGTTGTATGTCAGCTTTGTGTCAAGCAGGAGCTCATTGAAAACTGAGTAATCTCCTCTTTAGTATAACAGCTAATGTTTGAATGTTGAGCATCTGAAGAGTAGCAATGTATGGAGTTTTTAACATTGTGCATCATAACATGACACTCACAGAGCATGCACATAGTAGATACTTGTCATTATACACCCGAACCAACCTCAAATAGTGAGAGAGAGACCTTGATTCATTTATAAGATCCTAAACTTCTAAATCCTATTCTCTATCATGGACTATTACAATCATGGGTAAATAAGTTCACTCTTCCACCACGTCAGAACTACAAATAGATGTGGTGACTCTTACAGCATGAATCAAAACCAATAGCTTTAGATCTTGATCGTTGATTTATCTGCTCTTGCCAGTCTTGCCACTAGTCCATTCCTTCCAATCGTTGTCTACATGAGTTTGAGCCCATTTGACTGCAGCACGTGCAGCCTGCGGTCCTCCTGGTAAACCTCTCTCGTTTATAGTATCTGCCATATCGATGAATGGAACGACCATGAGTGTTCCTGGACCACCATACTCGGCATGCAAGAAATCGTTGAGAATCTGTTTCAAAATATCATTTGAGCAAACATATTTCAACATACTTTCGGATCTTGCCATAGTTTCAAGCAAGAAACAAACAAGACAATATTGAAAAGTTTCAACAAGCAAAAGCATCTTGGTCGAGGCTATTCTTAAGAGAAAAAACTGCATACAAGATTATACAACTTTATCTTGTGCTACATTGTGGTTGTTCTCAAAGGAAGATTCTAGTTCCAGTTTAGACGGGTCCAAACAAACTGGAGTATAACGTTCAGACAATGAGTCAACTACATCTCTATCCCGTATTAGTTGAAGTAGTTGGCTATATGAATTATATGTATTCTTTCTGCTCTATTCAGATGCAGTTACGAACAATAAAGTAGGGTTGAAGAGGGTTGTAACAACCCAGATTTTGGACAGAGTCCCACATCGGTAAAAACAAGAGGGATGCTAGGTATATAAGCTAACAAGCCTTAGATCCTATTGACGCGTTTTAAACCTGTGGGCCCAGAGCGGACAATATCACTAGCGGGCTGGGGGTTAGCCTATTACAGACGGTATCAAAGCCACTCTTGTGTCGCCAGTTCAACTAAGTTTAGGCAAATCCCGGTTACGCGGAGTCGAAAGAGTAAAGACTCCAGGGTACTTGGTTTTATCCATGGAAACAAGCAATATATGAAATATTTTTGACCAATTAAAGTCATCTGTTTGACGCATAACGCCGTTAGTATCGACTGCTGTTATATTAGTACATCTCACTATAATCTCCCTGTCAATGTGAGTTTCAAAAACCATAGTTAGTCTTAAACCGAGAAAAGGACAGCTTCAGTAACAGCTAGCTCAAGAGAGACTTTTGAGAATTCCTAATAATATTGAATTCGGGTATCTGGATAAAGGACTAAGGAGGCGTAGTTGATTGATAAAGTATGTCTCACTGGATAATATCATCTAACACAGAGGAAACTTTTGGGGTGACAAAGCAAGATTATTGTAGCACCATTAACGAAAGCCAGCAGCAAAGTATACACAGATAAAATGCAGAAGTATTGAGAAATTAAACCAAAAAACAAAATCCCACAAAAAGAAGAAGAAAAAAAAGTAGATAATTGGTTAAGTACCTCAGTACAGATTCCGACAATTTCATCAATAGAATCTCCATAGACATCCTTCTTTTTTGGAAGTTTCTTCACTAAATGATCTCTGAACTTCTCCGTTTCCTAAAACCCCACAAAACCCAAATAAAAAAATTCAGACTCTTTTGCAAACGGGGAAATAAAAGAGATCCAAATAAATAAAAAGAAAAAGAAGAAGGAAACTCACAGCATCAGCAAACTCAGGAATGGGGTCAGGGAATTTGTATTCAGCAGCTCTACAAATGAGGTTTCTATTTTTGCTGTTTTTTAAGGTATTGGAAGAAACCAAAGTGGAAATAGAGGTATATGAGGAAGAAGCTGAAACCCAATTGACTGAAATTGTTGAAAATGGAAGATAAACTGAGGGCGAAGAAGAAGAAATAAGAATGGATGAGGAGACAACTGGTATAGCCGAAGCCATCTTACTTCTCTGCTGCCGCGTCCAGTGCTACACTTTTCTCTTATCTGCTCCCAGTATTTTTCTGCTTATTATCTTATCGAATAACAATAGTCCTTTTATTAAACAGAGTTTTACTTATCCCCTAATGCTGGAAAGAAATATTTAGACAATCGAGATATTTAAAAGGGTTTATATAGTTACATGACATGATTACATTGAAAGCTATTTCTTTTTTAGGGAAATTATCACCATTTATAAGTAGTTCATTACAAAAATTAATCAATTAATAAAATATTACTCCCTCTATTTTAATTATGTGAACATGTTTGACTGGACACAGAGTTTAAAAAAAAATGAAATGTTTTTGAAATTTATGGTCCTAAACAACTCAAAAAGGAGCGAGAGTAGTTATAAAAGCTTCTCATTAAGGGTAGAATTATAAATTTAAGCTAAATTGTTTCTAAATTTAGAAAAAGTTCATTCTTTTAGGAACAAACCAAAAAGAAAATAAGTTCACATAAACTGAAACTAGGGAATACTAATATTAGCCAATGAGCTATTTGTAGCAAAAAAAAAAAATCAAAATTTTGCTTTGTTTTGAGTGAGCACTATCTCATCAATATATATCTGGGATAGCTTGCCGGTTTTTAAACCAAAGAATGAGCCTACTTTAGGCATTTCCGCACTAAGCAGGCAAGGCCAACTACACAAGCAAAAAGGCATCGTCCGCGGCTTCCAATCCTCAAGATTCTAATTCATCCACTTGAGATTTTAAAATTAAAATAGGTGGGGTGGGCTTGCAAATTCACTCAGTCTCAGTGAATAAGTAAATAATTGAATCAGTTCAATTGCATGGTGCCAACGAAATCGAGTGCTAATTCCCATTTTATTGAATTAACCGATTGACGTGCTAGCGGACATTTATTTTGAATTCGATAATTTTTGCAAAAATATTTTGACATATTTATTTATTTGATTATTATGAGAATCAATCCTACTACTTCTGGTTCTGGGGTTTCCACGCATGAAAAAGAAAATCTGGGGCGCGTCGTCCAAATCATCGGTCCGGTACTATATTTATTATAATAGATTGGGCACAACTTAAGGAGCTTAAATCTCAGTTTTTGGATGATTTGATGAAGTTTTGAGGTTGTTTGAATTGAAAATTCAAAGTAAAAACTAAACATGAAAAAAAAAATGATATGTGTACACTGTGTATCACTTGTGTATCACATATGTATCACATTCGTATCCATTGTGCATAACATGTATATCCACGTACATGTGTCACAGAAGATTTTTTTGAACTTGATTTAATTACGAATTTCGATGCAAAACCAGTCCAAAACATCTCCAATTTTCCTCAAATTTTGTATATTGACTTATCTATATATTTTCAATGAATTTCAACTATAACTATTGAAAAAGTTTACTTTTTGTTAAAATTTTGGAATATTGTATAGATTTTCGTATTTCATCATCTTATTTGCTACTCCATCCATGAAATTTCCTTTCCGTCTTGTATCTAATATTGCTAATCACGCTTAATAATATGGAAGGTGATTTTTGAATGGATTCTTTGAGAGAAAGAGTCCTATTATTTGGTTTTTCAATTTTTTTTGGCTAGTTTTGATTAGTTATGACTAATGGCTAGAGGTTGGTAAGTTGAGATTTATTTGGGACGTTTGTGTTAGTTTTCCTTTTTTTAAATACCGTGAAGAGATAATTTAAACTTGGGTTATAGTTTATTTGTTTTTGCTATTTTTATCTCTGTTCCTAGTAATTTGCTAGCGTATTTTTCGAATTTTAAATAGTATTTTCGCTCAGATTTCTCTTTACATAAAAAAATGATTAAATTTTGATGACTTTTGAAATATAACTTTTTCAACGACTAGTGATAAATCTGACTATTTTTAAATTTCTCGCTAATTATTCCCTTTTAACATAGTCGTTACTTTTTGAAAGCAGACCCGTACAAGTGCTAATAGGCAATAGTAGGAAATAAGAATCTTTGTTTAATATTGCCTCTGCTCTTTTTTTACTTGCCCACGATGAATTTGGCATGCCATTTAAAATAATAAACAAAATACATATTTACAATTCATAATAACAATAGCATTCTAAAAGTATTAGTGGGGAATGAGTAGTTTAATATTAAGAAGAGAAAAAGTTACTTTTGTCTTTATTTATTAAAATTGACAAATAAAAATAAAAATATATTTTTAATATAGTATACACGTAAAGGTGAATGGAGAGAATATTAGTTACTCCGCACTATTATTATTTTTCAGATATTTGTTTCTGCTTTAGGAATTCTCTTTCCTTTTCTTCCATTGTTTTTGTTTTAGTACTCTGCTTTTCCTAACGAGATTATTTTCTCCATAAGGCATAGATATTTTGGAGTTAAAACCTTGATTAAATAAGATAAGTTTAAATAATCAAAGGAGATGACAAACAAAAGAGAAAAAGAAAAGAACATTCCCTCACTACTTTTTGCTCGTTCAAGTACTGATCTTGGGTTAGGAAAGGAAGTGCATTTGCTCCATGGCTAAGAATATTTACCTATTCTACAAGACTTTTACATATATACATGCATGCTCTATGATACATAACCTTTACATCTCATACATTTTGTTCCATACAATTCAGACATGCAAGTCAAAACTCAGCTTGATCAGCTTTTATCTCCGTTGGAATTTTCGTATCCACTGTTGATCACCGAAAGCTACCAAAACTGGCGTAGCAGGAAGAACAAGTTGGCGTTACAGATCTCATAAGTTCCTTTCATTTGGTTCGAGCCAGGGAAATCCAAGGAAATCAAACACTTGCTTCTCAGTATCAAACTTCAAGCTTGCACTACCTTTTGTCTGTGCATTAGACGTCGAGTCACACCAACATGAAGAATGAAGAAAAAAGAAAGACAGGAACAAAGTGGAACATATGATTGCAGTAACCAACAAAATTATATACCCGTTTCCCACCGGCACCATGAGTAGCTGGAAATAGCCCTGTATCATCTAAATGGAAACCCTTGGACTCTGCTAATAATCTAAGCCTGTAATAGAAATTGGAAGATCAATTAGATAACGGATTAATGGCCGAAAAGAATTGGTATAGCTGGGGTAGCAAGTAAAAGACGCATACCTTCTATTCAAGACGTCATTCCCAGTCCATGCTATCAGTCCAAATGCATATATATCCCTTGGATAAACCTAACAACAGAAAGTCAGAGGCTGCAACTTTTAAATATTGAAATTGCTCGTGTTTGATGTAGGTTATCTCCAACAGCATCAAATGAACAAAAGTAGATCGAGATCGTGCACTTAACGTATGACAAAAATTGTCAACGGTTAATACTTAATAGGACTCAAACCAATATGAAGCAAAAGCTATTCACACCAAGCTACTCTTTCCAGATTATTTTTCAGTTTATTCATGAGAAGGAAGACATCTGTGATACTCTGCATCTCAATCATAAAGATTTGTTGTTGTATTGTTTTTGGTAAATAACTGCAAACAATTCTGGGAGGAGGATATGCATTCCACATACTTGTCATCAATGAAAATTGACCACTACATCTGTAAAGCACCAAAAATGTTGAGAAATATATGTTCTTAGCCGCTCCCAAAACTAATAGCCGACAAAATGTATACTTTTGTATATATGTTTATTATGTACATATAATATACATATTTAAACACTTTTTGGCTAGAGAATACAACTAGTTTCTGCCGACCTGCCAATTTTACATTTTGCCCAAAAATATTGTGGAACGAGAATATGCACTCATCATATTTTGTCATCAATTGAATGACCACTAAATCTGTACACAACCAACAATATCTGACGAATTAAGATCATTGCTTGACTAAACAAATGACATCTCATCAGTATACCTTAAAGTCAATGCGATGTCGCAATTCTCGACCAGGATAGGTGCAGAGGCCAAAATATGTGTCAACTCCAGAATCTGTACCCTGTGATCAGATGAAACATTACATTAGTTTGGCACTTGGACAAGAAAAAAATTTAAAGAAGAAGGAACAATATCAATTAGAAAAATTAACCCAAATAGCCGACCACCCAACTGCTTAAGCTAAAAATATCACGCGAATGCATACTTTATGCGTAATCCATGTTTAATATGTGTGTATAACCATGTATAATCAGTGTTTAATCTATGTATCCCAACTATGGAAAGTAAATAGTGAATTCAGTCGGTTATTTGTGTAAAGATCCCTATCTATAACTGTATCAATTTTAGTTTCATAACGAACTCCATGGAAACTACAGCTATGAACCCACAAAATTCTTTGACCACTAGAACATACTTTGTATAGTGTTTGTCGAAAGAACAAAGCAAATGAGTGATATCACATAACATTCTGTGTCAAATTCCCTAGCATCAGTGACAATCTAGAGAATAATAATAAGATCTAAAAGATGGACTAAACTTAGCTTGAGACTACTGAATTTCATTGTCCCCATTGTCATAGAGATACCACAATGACAAAAGAAAGGTACAAAAGATGAAACATGGCACCAAGCTTTGGATTGACAAGATATATGACCGAAGATTTGGATTGACGAGGTCACCCACAGTATTGGAGTTAATATTGTCTACCTTCCATGCAAAAAGAACAAAATAGACAGCCCCAGTGCACCTAAACACACACCTAAACTTTAACAAAAGGGAGAATGAGCAAAAGGGATATTGGAAGTTTAAAAGCTCCAATTTGAGAAAACCTACAAGCTCAAAATGAAAGGTTGCAGAAAACCTGATAAGAAAGCATTAAGAGGACAAGTTGAAAACTGAAAATAAGTTTTTACCTCTGTGCTATGAACACTGAAGACCAAATCTTCTCTCAAAAACTTCATGTCCTTTAGATGTTTTACAAATTTAGGAAGAAAGCCTATATGACTGAAAGAATGAAGAGAAAGTTGTCAGAATTAGATTAATAACAAAATCGCAGGATCTAAGAACAAATATTTACAGTGGGAATCCACTAGCAGCCAAACAGAAACAGGCAACATGGTAGGTTGTGGGGCTACAAGCGAAAAATAAAAGAGCAAATGGAGGAAATTTGAAAACCGAAAAAGTGGAAAGAGGCATCAAGCACGGGGAAAAACTTTAAATCATATATCAAGTAAGATTCAAATGGAATAATTGTGAAAAGAATCATGGACTGGACTCTGGTTTCTGATCAAATGAAATCCCACGTAGGGCAGGTAAAAAGTTGCAGAGCTTTGAACATTTAAATACCACAAGGCATAAACATTCAAGCGCACCAGCAACCCAAAAAAATATGCTTTTCAAAACTACAGCATCGTAAAAAAAATTATTTCATTTTCATTATGAGTACGATGTTTCATGTTTTCTCTATAATTTATGAGGAAAGGAATAAATAAAAAAGCAGTTTCGTGCTTCCAGTAGAATAATTTGTCAAACTACCTTTGGATTTCATAGAGAAAAGTTACTTTATAAAGGAAATCTATGCGATAGATAAGCCTTATATTGGGATATGTATACCTAAACTAGAAGTAAAACCAGCACATTTGAAATCAGTCAACGAAAATGAAAGGCGTTCTACGAGATTAATCCAAGTGAGCCTTACCTTTTACCATCAGGATGAGTAACAACAATGTCCATATCACCACAAGTAGACTTTCCACGTCTGTATGATCCTCCACACACAACAATCACCTGAAGCAAAGGATTCATCGTGTAAAGGTTGCATTTATTTTATTGCAGTTTTACAATGAAACTACATTTACTTATCAAGAAAGAAATGTTATGTCTTCTTGCTCTGGTGCTTCGACGTTAAAGGAATAGGTAAACAAAGTGTCTAGCTTGAACAATTGGTGTAAACTCGGCAAGTAAAAGACAATTCACAATAGCTTTTGACCCAATTATTTTTTCATGCTTATTAATTAGACCTGCATCAATAATCCTTTTATGGGACCATGTCTGAGACCCTCCATTCCACTAATTCTCAAATACCTCCAAGCTTATAAGCATTTCTTTGCACTTCAAGAGTGGAATGAGCAATTTCCAGCAATTGTACATTAACACGTACACCATCAAGGAGTAGGTGAAGCGCCACCAATTTACATGAAGGTAACATTTAACAAATAATTGGACAAAAACCTTACACTGGGCAAAATTTCCTCTCCAATTTTCTGTAGTAGACGTTCCATCTCTTCAACCTACATGATCAGTCATCACTTTTTAGAAGAAGCAGTAAGCAGTCATGATTGAGACAACTGCAAAGAATAATAGGCTACCTCATGCCGTGGAATCCTGGTTTGAATATCATCAAAATATTTCAACCCTAACCTTTGAGAATGAGTCAATGAATCCTCATTTTTAAGGTCATCAAGAGTTCGGTGTCCTTTCTCATAAAGTTTTAGAGCAGTGGCTGGACCAATACCCCAAACCTCTCCAAATAAGCTGATTGTTTTTACCTGTAAAAGCATGATAATGTTAAAAGAAGGGCATCCATTTTTTAGCTTGCTTAGTTCAGGTTACTCGAGACATTTTGATCGACAGAGGTCATGGAAATGTTGATGTAAATTTATAACTTTAAAGGAACTATACTAAGGATCAGGAGAAGAGAAGTTTTGTAACAGATCCTCATAACAGCACCTTCTCGTCCTTCTCAAAATGTTCCAATTTAGACAGCTTCCCTGTGGTGACTATCTCCTGAATCTGCAGTCAAAGAACACTATCCTCTTATCGGTAGCTTTAACGGGAGTCAAAGGTATTCATGATCCGGAGATTAAAAACAAAGAAAGTGATGATTTAATGGATAACTGTTCTGCTTGTTATATCAATCTCATTTACCAACTTTTATAAAAAAAAAGATCAATCTCATTTACCAACAAGGTCCCAATAACTTGGTAACCTCATTCACATAAAGAGCAACTTGAAATGGTGTGAAATAAGTATCTTTGTAGTAAAGCTTTCAATAAAGGAGTTCACTTACATGGTCTTGCATCGACTTTCCAATAGCAGGTAGGTGCTTGACCTGGTCCACGCTCTCAATTTTGAATGGCAATTTCTCAATAACTGGTATAGCTTTATAATAGCTGAATGATCTCCGGTCATCACCCAGTGCTAAAATCAACTATCAGTCATTGTATCATACTTTGAAAGCTCAAACTTCATACTCCAAGGAATTTACAAGAGAGAAGCTACAGAAATAGATCGTACGAGAAGATATCCTACCTCTATATATGTTGATGAGCTTCCCAAATATCTGAGTGATATTTCGGTTAAAATCCGGAGGCTTATAAAGTGAAGATGAGTCTGATGTTCCAGCCTGGTCAGCAAATGGTATAGAAATATAGAGGAATCACCGTGAGAATCCACCACATGGAAACACATATATCTCTGGCTCAGAAAAACATATTCAGCAAGGGCAATTTGATGCCGGACTTACAGGCTTATTATGAGAATCAATGACCTCAGGACTTGCCACTTCTGGGCTTGAAGAACGTGATGCGAGTGAAGAGGCACTTTTAGTATCTCGTGAATCATCTACAGCAAGGTCCTTAGCGTCATTCATTTGTCTTGGGCTTGCATTCATGGCATCTTCAGCAGAACTTCGACTTTTCTTTGGTGTAATTTCACTGCTATTAGGATGACTTCCATTATCAGCTTTAGGACTAAGGGAGCCTCCTCCTCCTGATTGCAGGGACAAGACATACAGATCCTCAGGTTCTTTTTCTCCTTTTGTCAAGCTGTCCTCTAGCCACTGATATGCGAGAAGTTTCTATAGAAATCCGAAAAACATAACCAAGATAGTTAGGAAAAAAGCATATGTTGTAACAATCATTTGAGAGGCATCATATTGCAAAACAAGCAATTCAGTCATTTTGTCTAAAACAACATATTCAGGTACCAAAGCCCATAGAATATAAAGGGATTTCAGAAATTTGAAGATAATATGATTATATTATAAGCCACTTCTGAAAGGTTAGCAGTAATATAGAGTAACTTCAGAATCCTCAAGTGTCTCTGAAATAACCGCGTGTATCACGGTGAAGCAGCTTATCAAACAGATTAATACTTTAATGCAGCAGGATAAGAATGACAGCAGCAAGAAAGATCACAAATCTTTACAAACAAAAACCCTATATCTGGAAAACAATAAAATTTGAAGAATCCAACAAACCAATGAGTTAAGAACAGCGATAGGACTAAAATCCCATAGACCAACAGACGAAGGTATATCAAAAAGATTAAATTTTGGACTTGTTATTAGCAAAGTGTGCATTTACACAAGATATCACCAGAAATTCTTAAATATCTCAACCTTGTAAAGATCAAGAGTGAAAAAGCTAAAGTCAGCAGCATACTAAACACTGTTCAATTCAATCTCAGAATACACCAATGATTTTTCCTTTTTAAAGATAAATACCTCAATAGTATCTGACCTAACACCTGCCTCCTAACCATTGTGGCAAGCCAATGATTTCAAAGTTCTAATACAACACATGAAATTCATAAGGAAGAAATACTAAGACTTCACTAACTACAACAACAACTTCTACTACTACTTATAAGGCTCAATCCCAAGCCAATGATTTCAAAGTTCTAACACGGCACATGAAATTCATAAGGAAGAAATACTAAGACTTAACTATAACAACAACAACTACTACTACTACTTGTACAGCTCAATCCCAAGCCAGTTGTGTGTGGTCATACGAATCCTCAATATCTTTTTACGAAAATTACTAAGACACATTTAACTATAATAACAACAACAACTGCTGTCACCACTCATCAATCCCGGACTAGTTTGAATCACTATATGAAACCTCAAATGTCTTCTTATGTTCTATTCCTCATGGGAGGCATTAAGTACCTGGTGGAATGGTTGAGGTCTGCGCAAGCTGGCCCGAGCACAGAGCCATAAAAAATATCAATTCTATTTATACTCAATAAAAATACAAATCTTCTTAATTTGATAGTGCTCTAAACAAACTAAAAAGTCCAGTTAGACACCAGTCCTGTTGTAAAGTTTACCAACATGACTAAGACCCTTTTAGCTATAAACCAAAACAATAAAAAAATAAAGCCTCAATATGCAGCAAGCTTAAAAAACTAACCAAAGAGTCTAGACAGCATAAGAGTTAATAAAGCTCACAGCTTTATAGCGAGTAAGACGTTCTCGATCAACTTTCTGAAGAAGCGAATTTGCATCCATTGCAAAAACATGAGTAACATTTTTGGAAAAGCGGTCGTCAATTTTAGCCCCCATTTGAACCAATTTTTGCTTCCATATCTGCAAACAAAAACAAAAGAAAAAATTCAAACAATTGAAATAAAAAACAAGGGTGGGGTTTGGGTTTTGAAGAGAAGAGAAGTGGTTGAGAGGTCTAGCGGTTGACACCTGTAACCGCCGGGATTGAACTCCGGTTTCAATCAAGAATACGACCATACCCGAAAACATTCCATCTGGATCGGAAGGTGGAGATTTATCTTT
Organism: Nicotiana noctiflora; assembly: GCA_032618575.1. Classification (NCBI taxonomy): domain Eukaryota; kingdom Viridiplantae; phylum Streptophyta; class Magnoliopsida; order Solanales; family Solanaceae; genus Nicotiana; species Nicotiana noctiflora. The sequence goes on along the minus strand of JASVEL010009538.1, from coordinate 19,062 downwards.
CTTTGGCGCCATTACAGTACAGTGTAGTGTTCTTGTTCGAGTAAAAGGTTTCAGTTTTGATGTCTTCTGATAGACGCTAGAAATGGAAAGTGGAATGCTCCAGTATATATAACAAACGGTCGAAAAGGACAAAAAAGGTAAATAAACCAATAGTTAAAACTTGCCCGTCGAACAAGTACTCCAACTATTTAAACAGTGGGAAAATAATTTTTAGATATAAATGCAGAAATCTTAATGTAATTTTGTTAACTATTTTAAGAAAATCAAGAACACATATATAGAAGATCTCATTGATAATTTTCCCTTTTCAAATTTTAACACAATTTATATCAGTTGTGTAGGACACTAAGTAAAACTTTCTAACTATTAGAGTCCTTTGTTTTGTGAACAATAAACTATATGAAAATGTTGGTTTATGTTTTAGTCAACAATGGCATGTTGAAAATGTTGGTTTAGATTTAGTCAACAATGGCATGCAATTGGAAGAGTTGGTGGAAAGAGTTGGCATGAATGCTAGGAGGAAGCTTCCTCCTTTGATGTCACCCATGACATCAAGAGGATGTAGTTTGATGTCACCAATGACATCAAGAGGAGTTCCTTACCCCTATAAATAGATGCACTCTTTCATTTGTAGAAACCATCCCAAAAACAATACAATATATTGTTGTGAGTAGAGAATTAAGAGAGAAATTCTCTTAAGTGTAATTGGGAAATCTCCCCTTCCTTTGTAAATAATAGTAAGGCAATTGTTCTCTGGTGGACGTAGGATTATTTTGATCCGAACCACGTTAAATCTTGTGTTCTTTTTTTTACGTTTCCGCTAACAATTGGTATCAGAGCGACAGGATTCTATAACGATCCAAGGAGGAAGAACAAGCAAAGATGAGTTCCATGAAGTTTGAAATTGATAGATTCAATGGACGCAACAACTTCAACATCTGGAAGATCCAGATGATGGCGTTACTACGGAGGGAAGGTTCAATCCATGCTATTGACGGAAAGTATCCTAAGGATATATCAGCTCCCGACATGGAGAAGATTGAAGGGGATGCATTGAGTGCAATCCAACTATCCATTGCACCTAACGTGCTTTGTGAAGTGAGTACAGGTATCGAAGAGACGGCCAAACAGTTATGGGAAAAGCTAGAAGGGCTATACCAAGACCGATCAGTGACAACAAGGATGTTGTTACAACGGCGTCTTCACACATTTAAGATGGGGTCAGGTACTTCATTCCAAGATCATTTAGATGCGTTCAATAAACTTGTCATGGACTTACAGATTGCAGGAATTAAAAGGGAGGAGGAGACGCTTGCATGTGCTTTGCTATTTTCATTGACTTCAGGATATCGTGATATTGAGAATTCAATGATGTATAGTAAGGAGCCTATCAAGCTTGAGCAAGTGCGGCAAGCACTTAACTCTAGTGATGTGCGGAGACACATCGAAGGAGACAAAGATGACCAGGCAAGTGGGCTCCTTGTGAGAGGCCGGACTAGCCAACAAGGAAAGAGCAAATCAAAGTAAAGATCAAAGTCTCGTGTGAACCAGAAGAATACAAAGTGTTGGGGTTGTGGCAAGAAGGGGCACTTCGAACGAGATTGCCCAATGTCAAAGTCCAAAGAAAAAGCGAGTGCATCTACGGTTGAACAGGTGCATGATTTTGATAATGATTATATACTAACAACATCGTGTAATAATAGTAATTATGGAAACAAATGGGTGTTAGACTCTGCTTGTACTCTGCATATCACATTCCGAAAAAACTGGTTTAGGAGCTACGAGAAAAGTGGTGGAACCGTAGTGATGGGCAATAATGCAACTTGTGCAATAGTTGGCATTGGCTCAGTTCGAGTTCGCTGCAATGATGGAGTCGTGAGGACTATTACACAAGTCCATCATGTTCCTGATCCGAAGAAGAATTCGATCTACTTGGGTACTCTGGATGAACAAGGCTACAGGTATATGAGCGAAGCAGGAACTATGAAGGTGACTAAAGGTTCTTTAGTCATGCTGAAAGGCAAGCCGGAGAACGGCCTTTACACATTGGCCGGAAGCACCATTGTTGGCTCTGCAAATGCATCTACAGTGCAGTTATCTAATAATGACAAGGCAAGATTATGGCACATGAGACTGGGTCATATGAGCGCATGTGGACTGGAGATGCCTGAGCAATCGTAACCTTTTGGAAGGTGAGAAGATCAGCACACTTGACTTCTGTGAGCACTGTATTCTAGGGAAGCAGAAGAAGGTCAGCTTCAGCACTGGCACACACAAGACAAGAGGAGTGTTAGACTACATCCATTCAGATTTATGGGGTCCCTCTAAACTTCCATCGAAGGGCGGAAAGAGGTATCTTCTCACTTTTATTGATGATTTCTCACGAAAGGTTTGGGTGTATTTTTTGAAGGCAAAAAGTGATGCTTTTGAAGCATTTAAAGAGTGGAAGGTTTTGTTTGAAAATCAAATGGAGCGGAAAATCAAGTATCTTCGCACAGACAATGGCTTGGAGTTTTGCAATGAAGAGTTTAATGAAGAGTTTAATGAATTATGCAAGGTTCATGGGATCTCAAGACATAGGACTGTCAGGCATACCCCACAGCGGAATGGAGTTGCCGAAAGAATGAACAGAACTCTTCTTGAAAAGGCTCGTTGTATGCTCGTACAAGCCAAAATGTCCAAAGTATTTTGGTCTGAAGCAGTTCACACTACTGCTCATATTGTCAATCGATCTCCAGCATCGGCGATTGACTTTAAGACTCCGAATGAGGTATGGTCAGGTGAACCCTCTAACTATTCATACTTACGAGTATTTGGGTGTCCAGCTTATTATCACATTAATAAAAGAAAGCTTGAACCAAGGGCTAAGAAGGCCATATTCGTAGGGTATGTGGATGGAGTAAAAGGGTACAAACTTTGGTGTTTATCTTTACTCAAATTTATAGTTAGTAGAGATTCACCTTTGATGAATCCTCTATACTTGATCCCCGTAAAATTTCCGTGGAGTTTTCAGGAAACAAGAACAATGAGCATGTGGAGCCTCCGGTGGTGCTTGCCAAGGAAAAGGATCAAGAGACTCAGGTTATAGATGAGTCGGAAGATGTAGATCTTGAAGAACTTGCTGTCAATGAACCATACACAATTGCGAAGGGGAGGGAGAAGAGGCAGACACGAGAACCGGAACACCTAATAAATCAAGCAAACTTGATTGCATATGCGTTCGTAGCTGCACAAGAAGAGATTAATGATCTGGAGCCCTCCTCGTATATTGAAGCAACTTCTTGCAAGGATGCTGCACAATGGCGGTTAGCCATGACAGAAGAGATGGAGTCACTTCACTAGAATCAGACATGGGTCTTAGTGAAAAGACAAAAGGGGAAGAGGACAATTGGATGCAGGTGGATCTACAGAAAGAAAGAGGAATTCCTGAAGTGGAAGATGCTAGGTTTAAGGCGAGATTGGTTGCAAAAGGTTTCAGTTAGAAGAAGGGAATTGACTACAATAAAATTTTCTCTCCAGTAGTGAAGCATAGCTCAATTCGTGTGCTACTAGCATTGGTTGCACAATTTGACTTGGAGCTTCAACAACTTGATGTCAAAACTGCTTTCTTACACGGTGATCTAGAAGAGACAATCTATATGGATCAGCCTGAAGGTTTCCTAGCTGAAGGAAAAGAAAATCATATATGCCAACTAAAGAAGTCTTTGTATGGTTTGAAGCAATCCCCTAGACAGTGGTACAAAAGGTTTGGTGCATTTATGACTACACATGAATTCTCAAGGAGTGCATTTGATAGCTGTGTGTATCACAAGAAGATGTCTGGTAACTCAATAATTTATTTATTGTTGTATGTTGATGATATGCTTATTGCTGCTAACAACATTACATAGATAAATGCTTTGAAGAAACTATTGAGTAAGAAATTTGACATGAAGGATTTAGGAGCTGCAAAGAAAATCCTTGGTATGGAGATTTCAAGAGAAGACGGTGTTGTACATCTTTCTCAGAAGAGGTATATTGAAAGGATTCTCGAGAGATTCAATATGCATACGTGCAAGCCTGTAAGTACACCATTAGCTCCTCATTTTAAACTTTCAGAGTTACAAATGTATCAGTCCGAGGATGAGGTGGAGCATATGTCAAAGATTCCTTACGCCAGTGCAGTTGGTAGCATTATGTATGCTATGATATGCACACGTCCAAATATTGCTCAATCTGTAAGTGTGGTAAGTAGATACATGTCCAGCCCAGGAAAGAGGCATTGGGAAGCTGTCAAGTGGATATTGAGATATCTCAAAGGAGCTTCTAGTGTTGGTCTGAATTTTCGAAAAAATGGTGGAGGTATTTCAATTCTTGGTTATGTGGATTCTGACTATGCAGGAGATCTTGACCAAAGAAGGTCCACAACTGGATACATCTTTAACCTCGTTGGCAGTGCCGTTAGTTGGAAGTCGACTCTGCAGTCGATTGTCGCTTTGTCTACAACAGAAGCTGAATACATGGCAGCAGCGGAGGCGGTGAAGGAAGCTATCTGGTTAAAAGGTTTAGTGGCGGAATTGAGTTTGGTTCAGCTTGGAATCAACTCTTAGATGTGATAGTGAGAGTGCTATTCATCTAATGAAAAATCAAAGATTTCATGAGCTGAAAAATCAAAGATTTCATGAGCGCACTAAACACATTGATGTCAGATTTCATTTCCTTCGAGATGTTGTTGAAGAGGGAACTATCAAGGTCGTAAAGGTTATCACAGACGATAATGCTGCAGATATGTTGACCAAGATAGTCACGCTCGCTAAGTTTGCACACTGCAAAGACTTGGCGGGGGTGTGCATAAACTGATGCAACTCCGAAGAGAACAACTGTTAGGTGGAAGTGGTATGTTCAACCATGGTTTGATTCTTCTTGTTTCTTACAACGGGATTGCCCGGTAAGCTTAGAAGTTTTGGCCAGAGTTGTTCACACGCACACTCGAAACGCAAACCAAGGTGGAGATTGAAAATGTTGGTTTATGTTTTAGTCAACAATGGCATGCTGAAAATGTTGGTTTAGATTTAGTCAACAATGGCATGCAATTGGAAGAGTTGGTGGAAAGAGTTGGCATGAATGCTGGGAGGAAGCTTCCTCCTTTGATGTCACTCATGACATCAAGAGGAGGTAGTTTGATGTCACCAATGACATCAAGAGGAGGTCCTTACCCCTATAAATAGATGCACTCTTTCATTTATAGAAACCATCCCAAAACAATACAATATATTGTTGTGAGTGGAGAGTTAAGAGAGAAATTCTCTTAATTGTAATTGGGAAATCTCCCCTTCCTTTGTAAATAATAGTAAGACAAGTGTTCTCTGGTGGACGTAGGATTATTTTGATCCGAAACACATTAAATCTTGTATTCTTTCTTTTACGTTTCCGCTAACACTATACCATAAATATTTGATTTTACACTAGATAAAATTATTATCTATTTTAATCTTAATTTTCTTAAAAATACTCGGGAGAAGAGATTTAAAAAATGAAAGATATGTTAATTGTTTGTTTTATTCTTGAATTATTAAACTGTCGATTATTATCCCAACTAACATAATATAAATATAGTACAAAATATTACAAAATTGCATACATCAGAATCACTTATTCAACCAATTTCAAAGTAAAATAATTTTCATTTTTTATCCCAAAACTATTTTTCTAAATCCTTGTAATTAAATTACTCAAAAGTCTAATAATAACAATTCAAAGTACAACCTCTAGAAAATGAAACAGACTCAACAAAAATGGTTTAATTACTAAAAGAAGATAACGAAGTATATAACGGCCTTATTACGACCGCATATGGTTAGTACTATAACTGAAAGTCCCGACAATTAAACACACCTTTCGTCAAAGGAATGCAATCGTATATATGTTAGCAAAGAAAGCTTCCCATCCGTCCAAGTAGAACAAGATCACTCACTTCGCAAGACCTACCATGCACCGGAAAAAGATAAACTTAGTATCATTATTTTTGTTAAACACTTATCTAACCGTGCATAGACAAGAGGGGCTGCTCTGATGGTAAGCAACCCCCACTTCCAACCGAGAGGTTGTGAGTTCGAGTCTCCCCAAGAGCAAGGTGGGAAGTTCTTGGAGGGAAGGATGCCGGGTTTCTATTCCAGGGTAGGGGTAAGGTCTGCGTACACACTACCCTCCCCAGACCCCACTAAGTGGGATTATACTGGGTTGTTGTTGTTGTTGTTGTTGTTGTTGTTGTTGTTGTTGTTGTTATCTAACCGTGCATGTAATATACTAGCAAGTCTAGTTAATCAAGGTGTGATCAAGCTAAGCCAAAAATAATTATCATAAATTATTATAAAAAAGTATGTGTAAGAAATACATAGTAGTCCTATTTTTGGCCGAATGGAAATATCAAAAACTACAAGGGCTGACTTGATATTCCACCAAATGGGAGAGACTACCCTTACCCTCTACAAATCTTATCTTCCCCACTGTTTCTCAGGATTAATTAATTAATACCTTAAACCCTTCAAAAACCCACAAAAGCAACTCCAATTCTTCTAAAATTGTTTCCTTTAACCATAACCTAACTCCATTTTAGCAAAAAAAAAAAAAAAAAAGGAGTAAAAGCTGATGATTTTACAGCACTCAATTTCCATCTGTAAACTATGGAGGTTATCATCTCCATCAAACCTCTTCTTGTTTCGACCTTCTGCTGCTACTTATACTTACCAACCACAGTGTTGTCGAATTAGAGCATTTGGGTCTGCTGTTTCAGCAGCCAAAGTTGCTGATACGAATCAAAATGAGACTTTTTTTGCTGAAGAAAGTGTTTCTTGGACCTCTTTGGGTGTCACAGACACATTATCTCGTGCTCTTTCCAGTATTGGCCTTCATAGACCCTCTTTAATTCAGGTATTATTTTTTTATTTGCTCTTAACTTCTGTCTATTATAGGTGAATTCTTACTGAAAGTTGAATCCTTTTGGTTTCTTTTATTTAGTATGAAATCCTTAAACTGTAGTATGGTGATCTTTTCTAAAAGTTGAATCTTTTTGGTTTCTTTGATTAAGTTTGGGTTTTCTAACTTATGATAAGTGTCTTATAAATCTTTAACTCAGGTATTCTATTCTTTTCCTGGTTAAACTTTGCTCTCTATAGGAAAATTATGACTATAGGCTGAATGTTTTTTTTTTTGTTTCTTTGATTAAATATGAATTCCTTAAACTGTGTTATGGTGATACTATCCAATATGGTGCCTATGGAGTATGTACACTCTTTTCTTAAGGTCTGTTTGGATTGAATTTTCTTACATAATTTAATCATTTTTTTGGAGAAATCAGTTCCTATGGTAAGTGCCTATTTTGTATTAAGTGGTGCCTGATAAGTAATTTTTTGAATAACCGAGAAATCGTCAAGGTCTAGTGGTACGCGGTTCGAAACTTGGTGGATAATGGATCCACCCCTATGCTATTCTCTACTTAAGTATCAGGCTTTTGTATGTAGTAGGATCAAACCCGTAATGTGTGCCTAATCCACACATCACGCGGTGGTTCTTACCAGTAGACTAAAGCCCCGCTGGCGATAAACATTTTGCTCTATTCAGGTCGAAGTATTCAAAGGATTGTTATTGTTAGACTATTATGACCCATCAACCGATTGCAACACTCCTCCTTTATCTTTGCTTGAAACCAGGTCTGCTTTTGGAAGCTCACAATAGGTGAAGCTTTTGTTGGACTGGTGCACCAAAAAAATTAAACTTTTAGCAAATAACTAACAGTGGTTTCAGTAAATGAGTAATAATAACCAAGTTACCTAAGAATCACTTATACTGACTATAAAAATCACTTTCACAATCCGAATTTCTTATAAAAATGATCAAATTCAGTATCATAATCTGAACCAAACAGGGTATTAAGGTTGACTATGATGTTAATTGTGGACTTTGCAACATATGTATTAAGAGGGAAGTGGAATTACATGTGCATTAATACATGCAGACCTAATCAGTTATCTTCTGTCACCCTGAGATTTTTACACACTTCTCTTTGATAAGTATTTTCACTTATGGGACTAGCTTTGTTCAGTTGGCTTATTTGGTAGACCGAAGTTCAGCCAGCTTTTCTTATCTCTTTCCTTGCAAAAGTGTCTACCGTAGTTGGATTAAGTATGACTGTTGTTCAATTAGTAGAACTCACGGCCTAATAAGGGTAATCTGTGGGAAAATACAACTTTTTATGAGGAACGATCCCGTGGCAATGTGCTACTGTCAACCTGTCATTGTAGAAAACCCGAAGGAGTGGAATTGGCGTTTTCGCTGGGTGGAATGCCTGGGAGTACATGGATAACTAATTTTCAGAATTAGAAACAGATATTTTCTCATAGAGTGTCAATTATCTTTTCACTATCACTCTAGACTTATCGTTTTGTGGGTAGAGGTAAATGTGGTTGGCCTGGTAGTATGCGTGGACTTGTTATAGAAGTTTCACAGAGAGGTCAATGGTTTGGTTTGGCTGATGGGAAATCAAGTATAAACTCTATAAACATCAAGTGTCTCATTTAAATGATTCAACTATTCAGCTGCAAAAGCCAAGGAGCTAGATGAAGTGGACACATATTTTAACACTTGACTTCATGTTTACTTCTGAGTTCTGACTATATCACAGTTCATATTGCTAGACAATACCTCGTATGCTTTCTTTCTTGTGGGGTCCAAACTGTGTCATATAAAGGTACAAATTCGTTGTTAGTATAAAGTTTAATTTCATTTTTCTCAGACACACATTTCATCTTTTTGCATAAGTCAGTATCACATGAATATCTTTTGTGATATATTTAACCCAACCGCAAACCCCTCTCCCTGGAGTCAACAGTGACACTTTTGCCACTTTGCTCCCTTGGTGACGCAAATTTTCAACTTCTTGCAGAATATTCACCATGTGGAATTTATAGTTTATAGCATCATGATATAAGTCACTTTGGTTTATCATCCGAGTATATCTGATCAGTTATATTCAGTGATAAATCTTATAGTAATGATATATGTTACTTTGGTTTATCATCTGAGTATATCCTTCAATTATAGGTCATAGTCTTAAATCCTATAATAATGATACATAATCTCAAATTCAGGCGACTTGTATACCAAGTATACTTTCAGGTGCTGATGTGGTGGTTGCTGCAGAGACTGGTAGCGGCAAGACTCATGGTTACCTAGTGCCGTTGATTGATAAGCTATGCCAATTGTCTGATAATTCAGGGGCTATTGCAGATCAGGATGTTAGGAAGCACCATCGTCTTTCTCTTGTTCTTTGCCCCAATGTTATGTTATGCGAGCAAGTGGTTCGAATGGCTAATAGTCTTTGCAACGATAGTGGTAAACCACTTCTCGGGGTTGCCGCTGTTTGTGGTCGTCAGGTGAGCATTTCTTATTGTCATTGTCATTGTTGATCCTTGTTTACCTGAGAACATACTTTCTTTTTTGCTGTCGACCAAAGTTCTTTTTGCATGATGATGTTGCTATGGATGTTTATGCTGCTTTTCCTCATAAACTCGTAATGTCTCTAACAAATGAGAAGTTTAATGCAGGTCTGGCCTGTAAAAGAACCAGATCTAATGGTGTCGACGCCGGCGGCACTTTTAAATTATCTCTACTCTATAGACCCAGAAAGGCGAAGACGTTCAGAGTTTATACGTAGTGTTAAATATGTGGTAACATTTTTTGAACTGCTAAATTTGATCGTTGAGAAAGTGACAATCTAAAATTCAGTCTTAGTAAGTTATTATGGTGGTTTCTAGGTTTTTGACGAGGCAGATATGCTGCTTTGTGGAAGTTTCCAGAACCAAGTGGTCCGACTTATAAATATGTTTCGTTTTGATGAGAAGCAGTTATCTCGTTCTAAAAATTCGGAACCTAAGATGTCATCGACTTCAGATTTGGAAGAGTTTAGAGACCTAAAAGCAGATTATGGTGAAGATGAAAATGAAGAGGAAGATATTGAAGTTGGTGAGGATGGTGCAAATTTAGAAGCAGACACCAAGGAGTTAAAGAGAAAAGATTGGCGAAGAGTGAGAAAGATATATGAGCGGAGCAAGCAGTACATTTTTGTTGCAGCCACTCTTCCTGAAAATGGGAAGAGAACTGCTGGAGGAGTTTTGAAGCGGATGTTTCCTGATGCTAGATGGGTTAGTGGAAATTATCTTCATCAGCACAGCCCAAGGTGCCACTTTTATGTTTCTTTTAGTCCTTTATTCAGTTCTCTTTTAGTAATTGCTAGGTGGAGGGGGGTGGCAAGAATCAGCCATTTCTCTAATTTAATAACAATCTATGTAAGTGCGTGCGTGGGTCGCTGGAACATCCCCCCCCCCCCCACCACACAAACACACACACAACTTCTCCCATGATTGTGGCCTAGTATGAAAAATCATCCAGGTACCATCGATGGATTTTGATGTCTTGTTCAGCTTCCATTAACTTAGTGCCTTGACCAAGGAGACAATGTTATCATATGTGGATATTCAAGTTCTTCTTTTGGCCGTATCAGTATTTCAATTCGATGGAGCAGTATGATTTTGGCCTAGTATGAAAAATCATCCTTGTAATAATTTTCCATGTAGAATTTACTAGTATGACTTTTATCACCTCCGTGCTGTCACTCTAGGTTGGAGCAGAGGTGGATTGAAGTTTCAGTTGATACCCAAGTGGATGCTCTCATCGATGCTGTGAAAAATGGAGATCCTATGGTAGATAGTGTTTCTGGAGTGCTCCGAACCATGGTCTTTGCAAATACTGTTGAGGCTGTGGAAGCTGTTGCTAAAATCTTGACAGGAGCAGGGCTTGAATGTTTCCGCTACCATAGTGATAGCTCTTTGGAGGAGCGCACACAGAATTTACTTGATTTCCAGCAGAAAGGTGGTGTTTTTGTGTGCACGGATGCTGCCGCACGTGGTCTTGACATTCCAAATATTTCACATGTTATTCAGGTTTGTTTTCTAGTGAATAAATTGTTCTTTACATAATTTAGTTTCTGCTTGTCCTTTGATGCATGACACTGTGGTGTAAATAATGAAATACAATGATATCATTTTTCTTTATGAATTTCTGCCCCATACACACCTTATTGATGTGACCGTCACTTAAAAATGGTGCTTCTGCATTATACTGCATTTGCTAATTGGCTACTTACTTCGATTATATTAGTAGAATTACTTAAATGTACTTGTTGGGACCAACAACAACAACAACAACAACAACCCAGTATAATCCCACTTAGTGGGGTCTGGGGAGGGTAGTGTGTACGCAGACCTTACCCCTACCCAGCCTGGGGTAGAGAGGCTGTTTCCAAATAGACCCCCGGCATCCTTCCCTCCAAGAACTTCCCACCTTGCTCTTGGGGAGACTCGAACTCACAACCTCTCGGTTGGAAGTGGGGGTTGCTTACCATCGAGCAACCCCTCTTGTCTAAAACATCTTACCTGAAGGCCCATAAAAATGAAACTGTCAAAAGATTTCATCTCCTTTACAACTTATGTTAATTAGTACTGTTTGATAACATGTTTTCCCCCCTCAATTGTTTTTTAATAAGTTTCTTTTCCTCTCATTTTAGGCGGAGTTTGCCACATCTGCTGTAGATTTTTTGCACAGGGTTGGTCGTACAGCGAGAGCAGGCCAACCTGGCCTCGTTACAAGTCTCTATAGAGAATCAAATCGTGATCTCGTTGCTGCCATTCGTCATGCAGAAAAAATTGATGAACCAGTGGTAAGTTCTGGATCTTATAATCCTTTAAGGTCAATAAAATTTAAGCTAGAGAGAAAAAGAAACTAGCTCAGTAATTAGGAGTAGTCTATGTCTGATGGTTAGCAGCTCAAATAGGTGGTTAGCAGCTCATATAGGTGGTTACCAAAGTATAGCTTTCATATCTTTCAACGATAGAAGCAGCGGCGGAGTTAGGATTTTAATCTTATGGTTCGAGATTATAATCCTTCCAAGTTACCGGGGTAAATTAATAATTTGTACATATTTATTGGATTTCTTAATGCAAATACAAGGTTTTGAACAAAAGCTACTGGGTTTGGCCGAACCCGCAACCAACATTGTGGCTCCGCCCCTGCATAGATGCATAGAAGTGCGTCTGATTCTTATTGTTCTCTAATGCTCCAGATAATACATGCAAAAGTTGTTTGTACTTCACAAAATATAAGCTTCTCAAGAGATACTTCATGTAATCTTGAATCAAAAATGAGTCCAAAGAGAATTACTTTTATAGTTATGAATATTTAAGATTGATATCTTTCCTTGTGTGAATACAGGAGAAGGCATTTAGCAGAAAAAGGAGCTTTCGCAATAAAATCAAAAAAAGAGGCAGAGAAGCTTCCCCCATGAGGTGAAGATGTTCTGATTTTGACTTTGTAACATCTTTTTGCATTTGTTTCTCACACAGGTTGTATTTTATTGTAATATCCTTAGACAGTAAAAGAAATTAGTGCAGATTATTTGAAAGTTTTCACATGATCAGTTCTCTTATTCGTGCTTATGAAGCAGGAAACTGTTTGATCAAGGAAAAAAAAAAAAGAAGAAAACGAAACAGAGGTTGAATAAAAATATCATGCAAACATTTTACGTTTTAGGATTAAGACAAATTCACAACATAACGAGACCAAAATCGCGACGAGACAAAATATGAGATATGCTTTAAAAAAAACAATATATGGAAAAACTAGGAAAATTGAGTAGTTAGGTCAGAAAATTTGTAAGACCAACATTGTGCCAACCATCAACAAAACTATAGAACTATTGGATTCGAGTAAAATAAGTGTCAAATATCAAAAGGGTGAGAAAATTTCAATGTCATATAACTTAATTCTATTGCTCTCAAACAATAAAATTATGGGTGAAATTCAAAATAGCCAGATTTACAGGAGGCAATTGAAAAATAACCACAGTTTCAAAAGTAATTGAAATTTAGTCACTTTTCGTATAAACATAAATCTGAATGAAAATACTGTTCAAAATCCGAAAATTATTCCAGCATAATATACTGGTCTAACATAGGCTCCGTCAATTGATCAGACCAACGTGGCATTTCCACCATTGGCACACCAAGAAACAATCCTTCAACAGTTGGAAGCAAGCAATGGCTTGATTACACCATGACACAATTAACCCTTTTCCCTTTGTGAGCTTATGAATCCTTGAGGCAGTTTGCATTTTTCGGTTGCTCTTGCAACCCTAGGGAAATTCAAGTTGCTGCCTATTTCTTAAATGAGCAATCTGTCGTGTGAATAATTTTCAGACGCAATATTATCATTAATAAATATTTACTTGTTAAAGAAAGTTGTTTTCTCTTCTTGAGCAAAAGAACGTGGAATGTGGCAGTAGGAAATGCAGCATTTATGAGGAAGTAGGAGGCAATATGGTCCGATAGTGCAAAATAAATATTCAGTAAATAATTCACCAAAAAGAATTGCAAGTTGCAGCGGAATCTCTGGCATTACTCAAAGCAACCTCATTTGATTGCACGTAACGGAGGCTTAACTTCATTATATGTGTTTATTTGGTTTAAAATAAGTAATTTTTTTTTAGCTCTTTTCATACATATTAAGAAATCTACATTTTATCATTAATTAGTAATGAAATTGACCATATTAACTTTTACTATCTTTTCACATAAACACTCCTAACACATACTCCAACACTGTTTACTCCAAGGGCAATGTAGGAAAAAAATAATTAATTCATTCTTGAAATCTGAAAAAATTACTTTATTTAGACCACAAAAAAGGGCCAAAAAATCATTTATTTTTTATCAGAAGGAGTAATATTCAAATCTTAATCATTAAGTGTGTTTGTTTTATGAATTTCACAGCCACTTAATAAGTCTAAATAATTAAGATCCACTTAATTTTATTAGTATATTACTATAAATATTCACAATTAATTAGTAGTATTACCCACAATTATCAACTACGACCATTCACCACTCACTACCTCTATACTCGACCAACATCATTCTCAAGTATAATCATCACCACCGTCAATATTGACTTCCACCACTCACTACCCCACAATTAACAACTATCACCACCACAATCACCATCATTCTCATTCGAAGATTTTTGAGGTAGCTACCCGACATTCGAAGACCTTGACTCTCCTTCACTATCTTTCAGCTTTATGTATTTAGTTTCAGTTTTTCATAGACAATATTTTCAGACTTGTGTTATATAGACGTTCATATAGTCAGTGACACCCTGATTTTGGGAACTTCCACATTGAGTTTTGATCTTCTATCCTGCTTATGAGAGCTTTAATTATCTTAAATTGTTTTAGCTTTTAAAAAGTGTTGGAAATGTTTTGAAGTGCCAGCTTTCTTGTTGCCACGTTAGGCGCCATCACGACAGGCTAAATTTTGGGTTGTGACACTTTTATTATTGAAATTTTACCTACTATAGTCGACTATTACACCTTATTTATTATAAACCAAAATAATTTCAAAATATTATTACTTATAACCACCTTTTTTATTTTATACCAAAATATGTTATTTATCCGATGCATTGAGGTATGAAATAAACAGATTATGTTCATTTTCTCTCTCTGTCTCTCTTCCATCTCTCTCTCTATCAGCAAGATTTTCAATCCTCTCTCTTCTCCATCAAATCATAAGCATCATAAGCGTCATCACCGTGGTCATTGTCAGAATCATCGGCGTTATCATCTACTACTGACTCATCCTCTTAGGCGAACAGATTTTGCCATGGCTACGCCAGAGAATATTTGAGGGCCGAATTTTTGTTTGTCTCCTTTTTTATTTCCAATACAATGTATACAATATTTGGCTTTGCCAAAAAAATACAATATTCTGACGAACTTTTTTCTATTCTTTGCTACGTTACATACAACAACAACAACAACAACAACAACAATAACGACCCGGTGAAATTTCACTAGTGGGGTCTGGGGAGGGTAGTGTGTACGCAGACCTTACCTCTACCCCGAAGAAGTAGAGAGGCTGTTTCCGAAAGACCCTCGGCTCAAGAAGACCAAAAAAGACAAAGGAAGATAATGCTACGTTACATACAGTGATACAAATATATTATATTATATACAAATATGCTCAAATACATTGCATTTTTGTATAAATTCATTCACCTGTATTTATGTATTTCGAGGGTATGTATTTTTTAATACAACCGAATATCGTTGTGTTTAGCAATTTTTTGTTGTTTGAATATTGAAAAATTGAATACGGTTAATAAGTGTGAATTGGATACCATGTATACCGTCGAATTGAATAGTATACAATGTGAATTGAATAGTATACAAAGTATACACCTATTCCTTGATTACCTCAATGTATTTATAAATACAGTCACTTGAATACATGGAATAGAACACAGTAGCAGCGAAATATATGTAAAATTGATTTAGTCGAATTAAATTAAGAGTGGTACATGCTAATTGATCATCTTCTCTTTATTAAACAATGGGACTCCCCTATTTTTTAGACGTATTTGGCTACTGTATTCGCAAATACAGTAGCGCGAATACAGTAGCGCGAATACGACAAATACAGCAGTGTAGCAATATCATTTAAGTAGAATTAACTTTGTTGAGTTAAATTAGGAGTGATACACGTTAATTAATCCATTTTATATTATTAAACAACTAGACTCCCCTTTTTTCAAAGCGAATTGCGAGAAACGAATATAGTCGCACAACTAGATTTTCCTAATTTTTAGGCTAATTTTGTTACTGTATTCATGAATACGGTAGCGTAAAAACAACAAATACAGTCGTACGAATACATGGAATATAACATAGTAGTAACGAAATTTATGTAAAATTGATTTAGTTGAGTTAAATTATGAGTGATACACGTTAATTATTCCTTTTCCGTTATTAAACAGCTGGATTCCCCTATTTCTGAAACCAATTGCGCGAATACAATGAATATAGTCGCACAACTGGATTCCCCTATTTTTAGGGCGAATTCCCCTGGACTTATGTGTGTGGTTTAGTTCCGTGAGACTTACACCTTGGCCGTCGGGGCTTATGCCCCAACACGCCCAACGTATTAGGCTTGCCTAATAGAACTTTATGCAATTGTGTATAACCAACCTTGCAAATCCTCAAATTTTCTTGACAAATTGTTGACTATTCAATTTTTTTTTCTTAGTCATAAATTATTAAGTTGAGAGTATTTTAAGTCATAATTAAAATAAAAATTATTGCACTGCTATGATAGTAAATTTTAAATAAATTTTTTATTTAAAAAATATTTATTTATGTTATGTCATTATTATATAATAGTCCATAGTTTTTGCTGTCATTTTCTCCCTAAATATTACTTTTTTACTTTTATGAGATACAATACTTATTAATTTAATATCTCAATATTAGCTAGCATAACTATTTACAAACAATTAGTTATCATGGTATAGTATGGTGAATTATATGCCACTAAATTAAGTTGCTGAAATTTAAAAATAAATTATGCTAGAGAATCATATTTAAATTATAAATTATATTTTTATATAATTTCTCTTTCAAATCGAAAGCATATTAAATAAAATGAGTATTTAAAAAAATTAAATTATAATATTGAATTAGAAAAAGTGAACGAAATGAGTAATAAGAAGTTAGACACTTCCCAACCAGAAAGCAAAGTTCCCACTGATAGTATACTTAGTGTAAGCGAGCTAGAAGATCACATCCCAATGAGCATCATGGCATAGGCAAAAGGGAACGAGGAGGCAAGCCCCCCATCTTCCGCATATCTTGCTCATTCGACATGGCATGAATCACCGAACCTCCACTCAGGAATAGTAATGCTTTGAAAAACGTGTGATTCATCTTTCAAGATCTATTACTCATTAAGAGATACATATAAGATTTCATATCGAATACATTATTTTTGATGTAAGAGTTGTAACGACGTTACAACTAATTTGCATCTTAGATATATGTCATACTTTTCATATTATTCATAGTCAAATTATAATTTATAAGTATTTTAAATAGATTAATTCTTATAATTTTGTGATTTTAATGTAATTTTTATAGCTATTTTTTATTTTATACTATTTTAATATTCTGAAAATTAATAAAATTTAAAGATCCGTATGACTTACCTGCATGTCTCAGGGCTTATGCATCCCCTCGTCAGAGGTAAAACGCCTCACCTCACGCCCCCGCATTTTAAAGCATTGCTCATGAGGACTCGTACAACAATATTTATTGAGTGTGAATGCGAAGATTCTAAAGTTTAACTGTGTAGTTGGAAACCTCCCTCCCCCCCCCCCCCCACACACACACACTCTCAATAAATAAATTATAGGTCAGGGGTACTTATGCATTTTTCCAAAAAAGAGTACTTGGGAGTAGGGTTGTTCAATTGGATCAGATATCCGAAATCCGAACCGATCCGTTCAATTTCGGATTGTATCGAATTTCGATTTGTGTTTATTAAAATTTTAAATTTCGGATCGAATTCATATTGGTATAATTTTGATACGATCGAATCCGATCTAATCCAACATTTTTAGGGCATGTATTCTTCGCAACGGTTACTCATTGGATGCTATCTTTTTCAACAAATATTTTTCTTTCAGATTTTCGCCCCCGGTTCCAGTATTTTTGGAACTCACTCAGCACCGATCATATATTTGTTATCGGTGCCAGCTATTGCTGACTCATATCATATTTGATTTCAGGTATGACAGAAGCATGTGCCCATATACAATCAAAGTCCCAATTTGAAATAAAATCAACTTAAGCCTAAGAGTTAGATCACTTTTAGTTCGGTCTTTGAAATACTAATAATTAAAGTTATGAACCTATAAAACACGCAACCCACACTGAGCAAAAACTAGAACTCACGCGTTTAATGACTAAACGGAAGTAAGATCTAAGATAATCCGTCACTGTTGATTTGTAAGTCTATCGACATGCAAAAGTGGAAGCAAATTGGAGCTGAAATTTTATCAAAAATGCTGAACCAATAGCATGAAATTGATGAATGGTGGGACCTTATTTCACTCTTTTAGAATTTAGGTAGGACCAGAAAATAACTTCAATCGAAATCTAAATAAATACCAACCCTTTTTTTGGCCTAAAATCAATACGTGTGATTTGCAAACGTCATTAGCCTTATGTAAACAGTGACCTCATGCCAATATACAGCCTATAAATGTTGGTTTCATTTCATTTTCTTTCAAACACACACACACACACATCTCACAATAGAACAAAGTTGTAAGAGTTTTATTTTGTTTGTTTCTTTCTTTCTCACAAAACCAAAATGGTAGGCAAAAGAAATGAGCCTCATGTCATATTTGTACCTTACCCAAGCCAAGGTCACATTAATCCTCTTCTCCAATTTGCTAAACACTTATCCTCAAAAGGTGTAAAAGCAACTTTAGCCACTACTAAATACACAGTCAAGTCTATTAATTCACCCAATATTTCAGTTGAAGCAATTTCTGATGGATTTGACGAAACTGGTTTTTCTCAAGCCCAAAAAGCAGATATATATCTCAAATCATTCAAAGAAAACGGTTCAACAACTCTATCAGAAATAATCAAAAATTACAAGAATTCGACACATCCGATAAGTTGCATTGTTTATGATTCATTTTTACCATGGGCTCTTGATGTAGCTAAAAAACATGGGATTTATGGAGCTGCGTTTTTTACAAATTCAGCCACTGTTTGTGCAGTTTTTGCTCATATTCATGATAAAACATTTTCATTGCCGGCGAAGATTGAAGAAAATGAGCCATTGTTGTTGCCTGGTTTGCCTAGTTTGTACCCAATTGATGTTCCTGGATTTATTAGGGAGCCTGAAAGTTATCCTGCTTACTTAGCCATGAAAATGAGTCAATTCTCTAATTTGAAACATGCTGATTGGATTTTTGATAACTCATTTCAGGAACTAGAAGGAAAGGTACGTCTTAAATAATACTCATTCCCTTTTAGTTTATGATTAATCTATTTGATTGAGAATAGTGTTTTAGAAAAGAAAAAAATTTAAGTTTATGATTAAAATGGGATATATATATATATAT
>JASVEL010009537.1:0-295411 GCA_032618575.1 Nicotiana noctiflora | reverse complement strand
AGTACGCGCTAATGATGTAGCAGCTGAAGAACCGGATGACTGAGCAGATCCCCTACCCATACCCTGACGGGGTGCACGGCGGTCCCGCTGAATGTGACCTCTCACCCCGCACCCGAAGCACACCTGGAAGGTCAAGGTAGCAAGTTTCGGTATGAAATCTCCCACACTTGGGGCATGTAGGTCTCCCCTGCTGCCGGGATCTCACCCCAGGATGACCAGACTGACGAGACCTCCTGCTGTCCGAACCAGGTCTCGAGTAACTGCCCTGCTGATGACTGTGCACGGATGGCGGTGCACTCGCGGAGGACCGAGCATATGACTGGGATGGCCCTGATGACCCCTTCCCTGGAAGTGATCTCCCTGAACGACCCATTGACCGGGCCCTGGCTGCTACTTTCTCTTTCTGCACGAATCTTCAATTTCCTGGCCTCTGTGGCCTGAGCAAACCCCACAATCCTCCCATAGTTCATGTCCGAGTGCAAAGCTGCTGTGGCGGCCTCATTCACCACCAAAGGGCTAAGGCCCTGAACAAACCGTCGAACCCGGGCATCCATGGTCGACACTAAATGAGGAGCATACTTGGACAACCTTACGAACTCCATGTGATACTCCCAAACATTCATACTGCCCTGCTTGAGGACCTCGAACTCCATGGCGCGGGCTGCCATCACCTCGGCAGGCAAGAAGTGGTCCATAAATGCATCTACGAACTCATCCCATCTGGCCGGAGGGCTCCCTTCCTCACGGGAATCCTCCCACATTTCGAACCATGAACGTGCCGCTCCCTTCGGCCTGTAAGAGGCCAACTCTACCCCCTCTATATCTGTAGCCTTCATCACTCTGAGGGTCTTGTATATCTCATCAAGGAATTCCTCTGGATCAGCCTCTGGATCGGTGCCTGAAAATTCTGGAGGGGCCAATCGCAAGAACTGGTGGACTCTGGAGCCAAAGGAATCTCCCTGTCCGCTGGAGGATGCAGGGGCATCATGGGATCTCTGGGCCTGGGCGGCCACTAACTGTGTTAACATATGAATGGCTCCCCTAAGATCTTCATTAGAGATACCGGAGCCCGAAGCGGGAACTGTATCTGAGTCAGGAACACCGGCAAGAGGAATGGTGGCATCCTCTGCCGCAGCTGGAATAGGGACACTTGGGTTTTGAACAGATGGGTCAGGCAAATTCGGGACCGGTGGGTCATTCTCTCCCACGGCATCGGGTACATGATTAACAGCTGCACTTGGGCCGGCATTGGCCCTAAGGCCGAGTCTAGCCTTCTTCTTAGGTGCCATATTCTGAAAATTTGGGAACAAGGCACGAATTAGACACGGATATCTCCACATTGCACTTTACCACACGATATAGATTAACAAAGAAGTAGGTAAATTCCTAAATGCCCGTGTAGCCCCCTACTTATATGATGTGGTCGACAACACACCTATAAGAAGGGCACTACTAGACACGGCTCCGAGACATCCTAGGACACTTTTAAAAAAAACCATAGGCTCTGATACCAAGCTTGTCACGCCCCAAATCGAGGAACATGACCGGCGCCTGACCGGGTTGCCCCAGTCAAGCGGACCCGGGTGCCTTTCATTCCCACGCGTTACCCCTGTGTTGATTGTTTCTCATTAATCAAATATCTTACTAACCATGAATGATTTCACATTAAACAAATAAAACCATACGAGTGATTCATTAACAAGTTTGCAATTTTTACAACGCCCGACGTAACATAATGTATACATAATACTGGAGTCCCACAGTTTACATGTCTACAGAGCCTCTAGGATACAAAAGGGAAATACAATACTTGCCGGTAACAAGGCTCCGGCTATACCTTACAAAACCAAAATGAAATTTAAACCGAAGTGGCATGAACCACACAAGGCCCCAAGGAAGAAAGGGGCTCACCAAAACGGGCAGTGGAAGGAGAAGGATACTACTGCCGATGAGCTGAAGTGCCTGCTAAAGATCCACCTACAATCATAACACGAATGTAGCGCCCCCGGCAAAAGGGACGTCAGTACACTTGAATTGTACTGGTATGTATGGACAAACTTTGTCCCAAGTAAACTCAAGCCATTAAATTACATCAACAATTAATTAAGCCGGCTAACCATATTTCCACATTTTCCTCATTTCAAATAATTCTCAACACAAAGCACTTTCTACAATCAACCAATTTAACAATAACCAATCAATCACGTAAAGCACAAGTAGTCAAACAAAGGGACAATCAGTGCCCCACAGGTTGCAAACTCTCCTGCTGTCTCCTTTCACAATTTCACATTATTGATTTTTGTATCAATTTTCAATAGCGATTTCGATCGCTTTCCATCCTTATTGCCCCTGACCACCCTTATTACCTCGGCCACCCTTATCACCCCAACCCACACCTTATTTCCCACGTTGCGGCGCGCAACACGACCCCGCCTTACAGTTGAAAACACAACAATTTCAAACAGCAGAGATAAGGTACTACACACAATTTCAACAAGTTCAAATAAGCAACTTACACATTGGTTCATGTTCTCAATTTCTTCTCAATTCAATATCACAACCATGTTACAATATTTCCACAATTCAAGTGTTTCATCTCTTTCCACAATAAACCAATTCTCAAGTGTTTCGTTTGTTTTCCACAAGGTGCCATATAGGCCATCATAGTCATTATTCACAATTCTTTTGCCAAATTAAACTCTCATTTTACATCACTCATAACTCAACAACAAACTTTGAATATCCAACGACAACATCAAGAATTTCACACAATTTGTCAATTTAACACGAAACAAACAAACTTCACACATATAGGCGATTTCACAAGAATCAAAATTAGCCATACATACCCGGTGATGATTTTTCCTCCTACTTTATGCTTACCCAAGATATCCTACTCTTGCCAACCTTGTTCTTGAAGACTCTTACTTCTACTCACTTCTTTTTACTAGAAATCAAGTTTAATAATCATGCATGAGTGTAAAAATTCTATTTTCAAAAGCTATTATATGCAAACCTCTCTTTACCCAATTAAAACTGAAAATCAAAGAAAATAGTTAGGGTTTTTACCTTGAAAAGATTGGGGAAGTTGAATCCTTGCCCTAGGATCCCTTGGAATTAAATGGTTGGAACAATCTTTGAAGATGAAAGATTTCTCTCTCTAAAAACCCTCCCTTCTCTCTCTAATTTTGGTAAGATGATATGATAAAATGAAGAAGAAAGGTGTTATATTAAAGAAGAGATCGGGTCAAAATGTTACAAAAATCTGGGCCGGGGTCAATTATGCGGTGCACTATGCGACCGCAGAATCAACATGCGGTCCGCATAGTGACCGCAGAATTGCCCCAAATTTTACACAAGTTCTGTTAAGGAATGCGGTCACTATGCGGACCGCATGTTGATTCTGGCGGTCGCAAAGTGCACCGCAGATTTGACATGCGATCGCATATCGACCGCACTTTTGACACGATTTTTGGGAAACTCTCTGGAACGTTTTGCGGCAAGAATGCGGTCCGCATGTCAGGTTTGCGGTCGCATTCTTGACCGCATATTTGACATTTTTCGGAAAAATTAATTCTCTACATTTTTGAAACTTAAATCACTACCAGGGGTCCGAACCGCGGCGAGCAAACTCGCCGCGAAGAATTCTACGCATTCCTAACACATTATTCGGACCATGACACCACAGCTACTAGGTTTTACGCACAAAATTTTTACGGGGCCTTACACAAATGAATCTGTGCCGTTGATTGCAGCTAATCAATGGACCATATGATGCGGTTCCCTCACAAATGAAACGACATCGTCCAATGAAATCAATCTCAACCGTTCATTGCAAATAATCAAACGGACAAGACTAGGGTGACATTTTAATCAAACGACGTAGTCTTGAGTAATTGATCCCAACCGTCCAGTGTTATAATCTAACGGACACAATGAAACCTCCCATTAATCTACACGATATTGTTTAAGAGCCAGATGATCCTGGCCATCAATTTTATCAAATCCAACGGCGAGGAATCAACGATGTTATTCTGATATATATCTAAGCTTCCCCGTCTACCCCCTCATTACACACACACACACACATATTCTTATGATAAACCCTAGCCGCCCTAATCTTCTTCTTCTCTCCCACCATCTCGAATGGAGACCACCGAAGGTCAATCCCAGACCTCCGTCTCCGGCCTAAGCCAACCCCAAAAACACCCTCTACACCACCAAATAACCCTTAACCCCCATTAATCCCGACCAAAAACCAACAGTCTCCCTAAACTTGAAAATCCGGTCACCGGAACCCTAGCCGACAACCACCTAAGGTATGAATCAGGGTCCCAAAATAACACCACTAGACCACCTTGAAATGATCTACCACCATATCTAGGTGGTTTCCCTTGAATTAGTCCCCAACCCGTCGAATATTCAAAAACACCTCGCTAGAACCCTACTCCGGCGAGTACCCAAAAACAACCCTAATCGCAAAACCTTACCCCATGTCTCCAGATCTCTCTCACACACCCAAATCAAACCCCCAAAGCCCCGTTTGGAAGATCTAACACTCAGAAGACTAACAGTCTTCGAAGCTCTGAAAATCAAGAAAATGAAAAGAACGAAGACGAAAGAAAGAAGAAAAAAAGAAAGAAAAGGAAAAAGAAAAGGAAAAGGGCCTGAAAAAGCTAAGTACCACCCTTGTTTTCGTGTTCATTTGTTCTGAAACTTGCTTCTTTACATGCCTATCATGCTTGTCTGAATCTGTTCCTATGCATGTCTAAAACATGAATCTATCTCTGTTTTTGTATATAATCTGTACTTGTTCATGCGAACCCTGAAACTCATACATGCCTGAAATTATCTAAGTGTTCTTAGGATTCTGATATTAACTACTTATGAATCATGTGCTAATTAGCCAGTTTTATGTGATTGTTCAGTATATTCTCTCTCGATTGGGTTTTAATTAGTTGGAATTCAACCATTATCAAATTTTTCCTCTGAGTTCTGATTAATTGGAAGTTAATTCGTGATTAAGGTTATTTGTGCAAAACAACATGAATCTGGTTATATTTGTAATTTGATTTGTATGCTAGTTCATTCTGAACATTTCAGTGCTTATGTATGCTTAGGCCATATGTATAAATGTTTTGTGGTTATGTTTGTGAACTAAGTATGGGTTCTAATTAGTGGCCATTTGTAAAAGTGGTTAAAATTGAAAAGGGTTGTAGTCTGAAATTGATTAAGTCTGAAAGACATGTTTGACTAGTGGCTATTTGTTAAATATGTTCTACCCTAGTCTTGCCAGACCTAAGGTAGATTGGGTAATAATAATTGGAAGGGTAAATGGTATTTTGTGGATTAAATAGAGCCTATGGGAACAAAAATGACTTTAATGCTTGGTATTTCTAAAATTACTTGGATAATCAGGGGCATACTAGGTAGAGTTAAAAGGAATTTGTGTAATAAACCTTAGCAAGTGAGGGTAACTGGGTAAAACCTGCCTAATAGAACTCAATAGAACCGCCCAGAACCATGTAGCAAGGGTTCAAGGGCATTTCGATACAATTTTAATGGACTATAATGTAATTAATTGAAAAGAATAAGGGGAGGGAAATAGAACTAACTTATTTGAAATTCCCCCCTCCCCCCAAAATAACTCTATAAATAGGCTTCTATAAGCCTAAAAAAGGAGTTCAAATTTTTGATAGTTAAAAGGAGTTGGAATTTTTGATAGTTAAAAGGAGTTCGATTTTTGATAGTTGAAAGGTTCCAGTTCTGAATTTTACAACTAAAAGGGTCTGAAATATATTTGAGAGATTCAGCTGATACTATTTTTCTACTTAATCTTCAATTCGAGAATTGTTGCTTTGGGATCTTTGGCTGGTGTTTCTCTGTTGTGTTGTCCTCACTAGCTTGGAATTCGATTTTTCTCGAAGTTGATTGTTGTTTGTTTATCGAGCTTGGGAATTGCTGGGTAGTTCCTATATTGTTTGTTGGTGTCTCTCTGCTGTTATCATTGCTGACTGCTTCTGCTCTTCATTCTCCTTAGAACTTACTGATTCATTTTCGTTGATCAGGTACACATCTGTTTCGTGGAGATGTAATTGAGATTTATGAATGAAGAAATGAAGTTTAGTTAATTTGTGATGAAGCTATTTCTGTTTCTTCTTTCTAGCTGTAGTTATTTCGTAGAAATCATTGTAATTCGTTAGGTATTGGTTGTAATAATTAACAGCCATATGATTGTGATTTAGATTAGAGTAGAGTAGTTAATGTAGTAGTTAAACGTAGTTAATAGCTTATCACTTAATTCAAAACTAAAATAGGTTAAAAATGAAGTTAATACACTTAGGTAAGTAAAATACAATTCTGAAACTGGATGTATAAATTGGTATCTAACTACTCATATTAATTAAACTCCGAATCTGGATCAATTTAATTAAAAAATGAATAAATAGTTCAAGTTTAAATAGTATCATCGCCTAGCTTCACTCAAAAACGATTTAGATACAGATTTGTTTTAGATTTCTGTGATTATAAATAATTCAAGCATGTTTAGTTAGTACAGCAATATTGATACAAGTTATGGTGTTAGAATTTTAGTTATTTACTGAAACAAGTAGTGATTGAAATTTAATTTGGTACCCTTTTGAAATAATATGATTTTACTGACTTTCTTTGTTATTTGAAAAACATCTGCTTAAATATTATTTCGAAACTGTTAGTTTGTTCATTCTTTTGCTTTCAAAGTCTGGGCCCAATCTTGAGTATAGGCCCAAGTCAGATGCTCGCGTTATCGAGTAGGGAAAATAGCGTACGTTGGGCTTCTGAAGCCCAAACATCTTTAATAATGGACTGCTAAAGCACTCTGAAGTCCAGGTCCAATAATGAAAAATGGACTGGACTCCAAACATTGTAGCTTTGGAAAATAACACAAAAACAAATATGCATATTAGGAAGAAAAAACAAAACAAAAATAGAAAATATAGTATAGAAATAGGATTGAGCCTTAAAATAAGGGATGAGCCTCGTTCCGAAAATGAAAAATACACGGGGCCCCCAAACAGATTTTAATGTAAAAATTATAGACTTGGAAGGACAGTTTAGCGAATTTCACGGTCCTTCCCAAAGATAATAAAGACGTAGACATTATAGGCACGATAAGTAAAAATTACGTTCCTAATACGGGTGTACATTTTATGTCCCAAATCTCAAATCCCGGCAAAGCTGAAATGCACTAAAGTCACAGGCGTACTGGTTGCGGTGTGACACAGTCTAGTACCATTGAAAATCAAGATATTGAGCCTAGATTTAGGACGATTATTTGCATCATATCTTACTTAGGGGACTCAACACAGGGGTTGGGTCTGTCTAGGACAGGTGACCCGGATATCAAAGACCGAGCATGATTATATATTGCATTTATTTGTCCTGGATTATTATGATAACCGACTAAATACCTAAAAACAAACAGAGAGAAAAAAATAGCGATTTTTAGAATAGCAATACTGAAATAGTGACGAAACGCCGTCAAAATTTTGAAAAGAAAACGTTTGAAAATAGTCGGAATAATTCTTGTCGAAATAATTTATCTTAGAACAATTTGACTGAACTACGCTGGTTTGATTCTCACCACTAGGCGAGATACGTAGACAACCTGTGACGGGTCCAACCACCCCTTTTCAAAAATAGCCAAAAAATGTCGAATTTTTAGTTTTTCAATAAAATCAAAGTGATGCCGTTTATGAAAATAGCTGAATGTTCCGAAAGGACGCCGGAAGGCTATTTGTGCAAAAATGATCGCTTTTGAAGTCATTTCCTGTAACGACCCGACCCGTCGTTATGGGAGTTATCGCCCCGTTTTCTTCATTTAATACTTTAACATGTTAATTCATAGGTGTTTGGAGAGTTAGAAGCAAATCGGAGGGATATTTGATAGAAATGAGGCAATAAACCTCTTTATGAGAAGAATAGTTTGGAAAAGTCAACCAAATGTTGACTGATGAGTTAGAAAGCTCGGCATAGAATTCTGATGATTCGACTAGTTTTGGGGGATCATTTATGACTTAGGAGAACAATCAGAATTGAATTCGGAGGTCCAGTGTAGTTTTAGGCTTGAATTGGCTAAGGTTGAATTTTGGCGAAATTCGAACGGCGGGTGAGATTTTGATCTGGGGCTCGGAATGAAATTCTGAGAGTTACAGTAGCTCCTTTAGGTGATTTTGGATATGCCTAAAAATTTTCATGTCATTCGGAGGTGGTTAGGCTGGGTTTTAGATCAAATGTTGGTTTCTGAAGTTTTTATGAAAATTAATCTTGAATCCATGAGAAAATGGTGATTTTGATGTTATGATGGTGTTTTTATGTTGCGCGCAAGTTTGAATGAGGTAATGTGAGGTATTTGTCTTTTGGTTGAGGTCCCGGGGGCCTCGGGATGTTTTCGGGATGTTAAACGGGAGAATTTGGGAGTTATAGCAGGTCTGAGATTTTGGCTTCTGGTATTTTTGCTTCTGCGGATGGGGAACTCCAGAAGCGGCCCCACAAAAGTGACCAGGAGGTCGCAGAAGCGGACGAGGTGGTCCAGCTGAATTGTGCAGAAGCGGATGGCATTTCACATAAACGGGCTCGCAGAAGCGAGCCCAGGATCGCAGAAGCGAGCCCAGGATCGCAGAAGCGGAGATGGCAACTGAAGGGGAAATCGCAGAAGCGGCAATGATCCACAGGTGCGGTCTCATTGGTGCGTGTAAGTGACCACAAAAGAGGTCCTCACCTTTTAGTGAAAAGTCGCAGAAGCGACGTGACTTCCGCAGAAGCGGACTTGCTTAAGCGAGTAAATTTTCGCAGAAGCGGAAATCGTTAGTGATTTTATTATAACAGTGTATCGAAATTTTAGAGTTTAAACACACACTTTTAACTTCGGGGAGAGACGAACTTCGAGGGTTTTCAAGGAGAAACAGTGGGAAATCATCATGTAAGGGTTCCTAAACCCAAATTATGTTGTTATAACACAAAAACATAGATTAAACGCCCCAAAAACAGAGAATTTAAGTAAAAAAAACATGGTGGTTAGGACTTGGGAATTTGGGAATTTAGTAAAAACATGGTGGTTATATTGACTACGACCATTGCTTGGACTTATTAGACCAGGTTATATTGACTACGACCGTTGCTTGGACGTGAATCAAGTTATATTCACTACTTTTGCAAGACAATTAGTAAGAGAGAACTCTCTCAACTCATTCCTTTTATTTATATCAAGCATTTATTTTATGAATTCAATTATTATTCTTGTTTCTTTGAGCATGAGTAGCTAAATCCTTTTCTAAAGTTTTGATGGAACCTATTGAGTGATGAACTTATCGTTTATGTGATTACAAATTGTTAGCTAGATTTCTATTTGTTCAACTTCGTTCTTGTTGTAGTTAATTGGTAGACGTCCCAATTAGTTGTGCCTATTTAGTGTGCATAACTTGGAAAAGAGTACATATTTAGGTATATTGTTGAACAACACCACACTTAGGTTATTGGAGGAATCTATAACTTTAGGCGTAAAGACGATGTTAGGAATAACGAAGTCCTGGGTGCAATCTTAAGTTAACTATTCAAATTAAAGCTAGCTAGGGTAGCTCGGGAGAGTGCACTAGTAAATTATTGTAATTGCTCGGGAGAGGGTTACGATACAAATAGCGTTCATGATTGATATAATATATTAACAATTTGTATGAGCATAACGATAAGGGATTCCATCAATAGGGGAAATTAATACCTTAGTCCTTTTCCATATTCTTTTACCCAACATTCAATTCTTTCTTTTAAGCCTTTTTAATTCTTACAAAAGTAGTTAGTCGAAACACCCACAAACATATACTCGAAATTTTGGGAACTTGATTCGAAAGTACTCTTGGGTTGTGAAAGTTGTGATTGGTAGGTTAATTCCATGTGGGATCGATCTTGGACTTATTAGAACAGGTTATATTGATTACGACCGTTGCTTGAACTGACCTTACTAATTTTCATTGATGTATCTCTTTTTTTTTCTTCAGAATATATCTTTGCTTTGCAACACATGTACACTATTTTGGTCAGTTCACTATTTTCTACCATTCATTCTTGATTTTCCCTTTTTCAATTTCCCTTCACCCCACACTCAAACTTTTTATTATTCGATTCAATACAAGTTCTTCTAAGAGGTAAAGTAGAACAATATAATTATTTGAGGAACATTCAAGGGTTATCAAAGAATAGGCTTTAAGCTCAAAGGGGTTAACTAAGATATTATGTACGGGTGAATTCATGTCTATTGGTTTATAGGGTTACACAAAGAAATGCCTCTATCCTTCTACAACCAAACAACTTCTATTTTGCTTTGCAAACACACATGGCAAGTTCTAGGCATCATGTAAAGCATACAATGTAAGTAAAACCTCACACACACACATAGCATGCAACTCATTTGGAATCTGGTTCATCTACAAAGTCCTATCGATGTTTAAGCAAGCATTATTGTGCAAATTTAAGGCATATTGAGATTCTACAGTCAAGCTTAGAAAATACATTCTCAAGTTCAAGTAAGCTTTACTAATGTGCATACTCGGGGTTACATGTTACCTTTTTTCCTCTAATCCTAAGAAAAGAAAAATCTACCTAACCCGGTTCAAATAAAAATCCTTGGAAAAGAACCGTGGTCAAAAGAAAAACCAAGGGAGAGATGATACACTACCTAGAAAAAGAAAATAAAAGAAAGAAAAATTCCTACGTGGACTGTTTCCCTCAAGAGTAGTTGTCCTAAATAGTCCGTCATCACGAAGAGTCCTCTACTCATATTTTTGAATTTTTTTTTGATTTTTTTGTATTTTTTTATATTAACCACTACAACTAATATATACAACATATACAAGATAAGTCACCCACCCCACACTTAAAAACATGTCATGTCCCCATGACATCAAGAAAGATAAAGCTCAAGAGGGGCGAGAAAACTTACATGAGACTCACTCGGAGTCGGAGACGGTGGATGGGTCGACGTGACATGCTCGTCCAAGTGCTCGGAGCCATGCCATGAACATGCTGTCTGACCGAGCTTGCCTCTGATACATCGCGTCTAAACGCGTGTGCAAGCCATCAATGGAGGTGCACAGATCAGCAACCTCCTCCTCCATGGACCTAAGCATAGGTCGTGAGGATTCGGACCTAGACATACTCGCTCCACGGTGAGCATACCTGGAAGGTCCGTCCAAATCAGTGGAGTGCTGGCCCGGACAACCGGTACAGGGTTGTCCTCCTCATCCAAGTCAATTGGGTTAGTGTCTCGGCCAACCCGGATTTGAGAAGCTATAAATTGAGCTTTTGGTAGTAGGTCACCATCTGTGGCCATGACTGGGGTCTGATGGCTGAGACACAGTGTAGTGAAAAGAGATGGGTAGTAAAAACCCTTGGCTGTGAGGGATCCCCTCAGCACCATCTCGTCATTAATTAAGCGGGCGATGCCTACTTCCCGTTGTGTTACAAAACACCATGTTAGAAGTGCCCTATTAAAATTGACATCCGTGATGTTGCTAGAGGGCAAGAGCCGGTTACATATAATAGAAAACCAGTATTTAGCGGTGTGTGTAAAGCAGTTAGAATGGAGTGTTTTATTTCTAATCCACACAGGGATGTCGTCTACACATAAGGCCTCAATTACCATGTCCCATGTGACACCCGGCCTATCGTGGTAGTAGTCCACATCACTAGTATGATTTGCCAGTCTAAGTGCCTGCCTAATAGTATGAGCATGGGCGGAGACATCCTTACCTCTGACGAATATCCTCCTAGCCATCCCGTAGGGAGCATTGGCATAGAACTCCCTGACAAGTATCTCGTTTACTAGGGGCGGTGCATCAAACAGGAACTCCATTTCGCATCAACGAATTTCGTCATGTATTTCTGGCTTTTCAGAACGGAGGGCTATCCAGTCAACTTCAACTTCCTGGAGCCATTTCTTAGCTTCCTTAGTGTGGAAATCACCCTCTGCCTCTTCGCAGACGAACCTTGACTCATCATAAGTAGGTTGCCTCGAAGAGCTAGCACCCTGTCGTGATCTTTTAGGGGCCATGATCCTGCACAAATAAGACAACCAAAAATTTGCATAATGTAAGACACCGATTGGCTACTCAGACTTCGTCATCCGTGAAATATCACAATTGACCCTTTAGTGCAATCATCCCATAACTCCTATACTTAGTTACTTATCTAACAATTTCACACATGCATATTCAAGCACCCCATACTAATTTATTATGGCATTCTAACATTACCCAACCAACCTAAGCCATCTCCAATAATATACAACAACAAACAATTCACTACTTGGGCATTGTGTCTCCTAAAAATGCATTAATCAATTACTACCAAAAACAATTGCCCAACTTGGCCAACCAACCAACACATATAATCACAACACTTTTGGGTCTCCAAAACACAAAATTAGCATTATAAACTCAATTGGAGACCCAACAACCCAATCTTTACCAAACTTCCAATCATATCACAAGGTTCATTGAAAATAATTCATATAACATTCAATGTGCAAAAGAAACCAAGTAATATTCATGAATTCTCCTAAACTAACACTATATACTACATATAATACATATTAAACTACACATACTAATTAAGTCTACAAAATTAAAAAAAAAATTCAAGAACTAACAGAAAAAATAAAAAGAATAAGAATAGAGAACTTACTAGTGAGAGTAGTAGATGAGTAGGATGGAAGAAGGGGAGTGATTTGGAGAAGAAAGGGGGGGTTGTAGAGAGAAGGAAGAGAGATTTGAGAGAGAGAGAGAGGATTTGGGGGTGGTAGGCGGCTGTGGAGGGGAACTATGGGAGGGGGATTATGTTTTAGGGTTTAAAGAAGGGGGGGCGGGGAAGAAAAAGTTAGAAAAATCTTTTTGTTTTTGCCGACCGCGGAGCTGACCGCGTTCGTTCGCTGTTCGTTCGCGGCCGCGGATGAACCGCGTACAGTCAAACATCAGAGGGGTCACTTTTTCGCGGTTCGTTCACGGTCGCGGACGGACCGCGAACAATTAAAACTTCAGAGGGGTCACTTTTTCGCGGTTCATTCGCGGTCGCGGATGAACCACGAACAGTGATCCTCTCTGAATTTTTGTTTCCGCTGGTCAGAAATTTTATTTTTTTTATATAGACTAACTATAATGAGAATACTTACAACATGTTCGTGGGTTGCCTCCCACGTAGCGCCTGATTTAACGTCACGTCACGACTCATCTTAGCGCATTTTAAGGCTCGCTAGACCTTTGAGGTTCATCCAACCGTAATTCTACCTTGTCCTCGATGTCATCCAAACCTACATAAGGTTTCAACCGCTGTCCATTTACCTTGAATGAGCGTGAACCATCAATGGTTTGAATTTCCACAACGCCTGACTCAAATGCCTCAATTACCCAGAAGGGTCCTGACCACCTTGATTTCAATTTACCTGGGAACAACCGTAATCTTGAATTGTATAACAATACTTTGTCCCCGCTTTTGAAGTTCCGCTCAATGATATTCTGATCGTGAATCCGCTTCATCCTCTCTTTATATACTCTAGTGCTTTCAAATGCCAGATATCGGAATTCTTCTAATTCATGCAACCCGGTCAGTCTCGATTTCCCTGCTTCATCCAAGTTGAGATTCAATTGCTTCAGTGCCCACCATGCTTTGTGCTCTAGTTCAACAGGTAGGTGACACGCTTTCCCAAACACCAATTTGTATGGTGACATGCCGATTGGTGTCTTGAATGTTGTCCTATAAGCCCATAGTGCGTCATCAAGCTTCCTGGTCCAGTCGGTCCTTGTGGCCTTCACTGTTTTGGTTAATACACTCTTTATCTCCCTGTTGGAGAACTCAACTTGCCCGCTGGTCTGCGGGTGATACGGAGTGGCCACTCGGTGTTTCACATCATAATTGGCCAATAATTTTTTGAACGCCTAGTTGCAAAAGTGTGTGCCCCCGTCACTGATGATAGCCCTTGGAGTCCCGAAACGGGTGAAAATGTTCTTCTTCAAAAATCCCACCACCATTTTAGCATCATTGGTGGGTAATGCTACATCTTCCACCCATTTGGATACGTAGTCAACTGCAACAAGTATGTACTTATTGCTGTATGAACTGATAAAGGGCCCCATTAAGTCTATTCCCCGACATCGAACACTTCAACTTGCTGGATTGGGTTCATTGGCATTTCGTGACGCCGGGAGATGTTCCCGGTGCGTTGACATTCATTGCAACCTTTCACCTACAAGTGTGCATCTTTAAACATAGTTGGCCAATAGAAACCGGCCTCAAGTATTTTGGCGGCTGTACGTACTCCTCCAAAGTGACCACCATATGCTGAAGCGTGACATACCTGCAAAACAGAAGATTGTTCTATCTCGGGGATGCATCTCCGGATCATTTTATCGAGACATATCCTAAACAAATAGGGTTCATCCCAATAATAAAGCTGGCTTTCACGAAAAACTCTTTTCCTCTGGACCGACGAGAGGTCGTGAGGATCAATACCACTGGCCAGGTAATTTGCATAATCAGCATACCATGGTGCTTCAAGGAGAGTGGTGGTGAGCAGCTGCTCGTCTGGAAAGGTTTCCAGAATTTCCCCACTCTCTGTGACAATTTTAGCTCCTTTAAGTCATGACAAATGATCAGCGACTTGATTTTCAGTGCCTTTCCTATCCTGAATTTCGAGGTCGAACTCATGGAGAAGCAGCACCCAACGAATTAGGCGCGGCTTAGAGTCCTTTTTATCAATTATATATCTTAAAGCTGCATGGTATGTGTATACAATTACCTTAGATCCTATGAGATAGGACCGGAATTTGTCAAATGCGAACACGCCGCAAGCATCTCCTTTTCCGTCACTGTGTAGTTTAGTTGTGCGCCACTCAAGGTCCTACTTGCATAGTATATTGGGTGCATCAGCTTGTCTTTCCTTTGGCCCAGCACTTCCCCCAATGCATGGTCACTTGCATCACACATTAGCTCAAAAGGTTGCTCCCAGTCGGGGGCAATGATGATGGATGCTGTGACCAACCTCTTCTTCAGTTCCTCAAAAGCAATCCTGCATTCATCAGAGAAAACAAAAGGGTGATCTCTTTCAAGTAACTTACGGAGAGGGTTTGATATTTTGGAGAAGTCTTTGATGAACCTCCGGTAAAAACCGGCGTGTCCAAGAAAGCTTCTTATGGCCTTAACGGATGTTGGTGGAGGCAGCTTTACAATGACATCAACTTTGACACGGTCTACCTCAATGCCTTTGCTTGAAACCCGGTGCCCCAATACTATACCTTCTTGTACCATAAAATGGCACTTCTCCCAGTTTAGCACTAAGTTTGTTTCCATGCACCGTTTCAGCACTCTTGTCAGATTGACAAGGCATTCATCGAATGAATTCCCTACCACTGAGAAATCATCCATGAACACCTCCATAATGTCTTCCACCATGTCGATGAAAATGGCCATCATGCACATTTGGAATGTGGCAGGTGCATTGCATAGTCTGAATGGCATCCTCCTGAAGGCAAAAATGTCATAAGGGCATGTGAAGGAGGTCTTCTATCTATCTTCGGGGGCTATGGAGATTTGATTGTACCCCGAGTATCCATCCAAACAGCAAAAGTGGGACCTCCCTGCCAACCTGTCAAGCATCTGATCAATGAAGGGAAGTGGGAAGTGATGTTTGCGAGTGGCTAGATTCAGCTTCCTGTAGTCCATGCATATTCTCCATCCGGTGACGGTTCTAGTTGAAATCAACTCATTATTCACGTTTTTCACCACCGTCATGCCACCTTTCTTTGGCACACATTGGACCGGGCTAACCCAGCTACTATCTGAGATTGGGAAGATGATTCCCGCGTCTAGCCTCTTTATTACCTTTTTCTTCACCACTTCCTTCATGTTAGGGTTTAGCCTTCTTTGATGTTCCCTAGAAGGTTTGTGTCCCTCTTCCAGGAGAATTTTATGCATGCAATATGCGGGGCTGATCCCCTTTATGTCTGCCATAGTCCACCCGATGGCAGTCTTGCATTCTTTGAGTACCTGTATAAGCTTTTGGGCCTGCACATCTAACAAACTAGATGAGATAATAACAGGTAAAGTGGACTTAAGACCTAGAAATTCATACCTGAGATGTGATGGTAGTGGTTTAAGCTCAAGCTTAGGCGGCTCTTCTATGGATGGTTTTGCAGGTGGAGTCTCTCTTTTTTCTAAGTGTAGAGGCTTGAATTCAAGCTCTCTCTGCCAAAATCCCTTGCCTTCCAGAGATAGTACCCATTCAGCTAAACTTTCACCATTTACCTCTTCCATGTTCATCAGGCATGCTTGAAGTGGATCTTCAATGGTCAACTCTACATCATCTGTCTCCACTATCACATCAACCGCATCAATAAGAGAGCAATTCGTGAACTCACTAGGGCGCCTCATGGATATTTGTACATTGAATATGATCTCCTCATCATTCAACCTCATCTTGAGTTCCCTAGTTTCACAATCAATTAGAGCTCTCCCGGTGGCTAGGAATGATCTTCCTAGGATTATAGGAATTTCCTCGTCCACCTTGCAATCAAGAATAACAAAATCGACAGGAAGCACGAACTTCCCTACCTGGATAAGCACATCATCTAAAATACCAAATGGACGCTTAACCGTCCTGTCAGCAAGCTGTTATAACATAGAGGTAGGCCTGGCTCTCCCAATGCCTAGCCTCTTATAAATAACTAAGGGCATGAGGTTAATGCTTGCCCCCAAATGACACAATGCCTTTGCAAAGGCATAATTCCCTATAGTGCATGGGATGGTGAAGCTACCTGGATCAGATAGCTTCTCAGCTATGGGTCTAGAGACCACTGCACTACAAGTCTGGGTAAGGGTTACAGTGGCCAAGTCTTGGAAATCAAATTTTCGTGACATCAAATCTTTCATCATCTTAGCATACCCAGGCATTTCTTTTAAAGCTTCAAATAAGGGAATGTTTACCTGGATTTGCTTGAGCATCTCAAAGAACTTTTTGTATTGCTCTTCTTTCTGGTGTTTGGCCAACCTTTGGGGGAATGGTGGTGGAGGCCTCTTCTTCCCAATGACTTGGGACTTTTCCTTCTCTAGCATTTTCTCTTCAACCTGCTGCTTTACCTGTTCAGCTGCTTTCTCTGTTCCTTGCTGCTCCTCTTTATTTTTAGCAACTGGATGGACTGTAACTTCTGTCAACCCTGTGGACTCATCCAGTTCAATGGGCACTGGAGTGAGTGTCTCAGCATTTGTGTTGCTTTTCTCTTCTTCTTTCTCAACATCAAGATCTCTACCGCTTCTCAAAGTCACTACCATCAGCTGCTTTGGGACTTGGTCTTTTGGGTTTGTTTGTGTGTCTGCAGGCAATGTCCCTTGAGGACGATTGTTGAGAGACATAGCAATCTGGCCCACCTGTACTTCAATATTCTTGATGGCTACATCATGGGCATCTATCCTCTCATTGGATTTGGCATTTGACCCGATTACCTGTTGCATCATAGCTTTCAACTCTGCGAACCCGTCGTCATGTCTACCCCCATGCTGTGGTGGAGGTGGATGATATCCCTGCTGCTAATTGCCGAAATTCTGAGGTCTAGGATATGGAGCCATGTTGTGTGGTGGCCTCATACCTGCTGCATTATACTATAGTTGTGGAGGCCTGTATTGCTGTGGAGCCTGCTGACCCCAACTCGGATTACCTTGTCTCTGCCCTCCATAATTTGCTCCATAGTTCATATCCTCATGCTGATGATGATGTTCTTGGTCTGCAGCCTATGGATTACCTATGGGTTGGCTAATGCAAGATGTGCATAAACCACCATTGGTAGTATCTACAATGTGAACCTGCTGCTTAACCCCTGATTCTTCCACCTTCTTTATTAGGATGCTCATTTGTGTCAATAAGGTTGCCATGTTCTCCTCCATAGTGATGGATGGATTCAGAGGTACAGAGTGTACCACTGGTGTGATAGGAGCATTCCTGGTTGTCACCCGGAATTTTGAGCCATCTTGTCTAGCAAATTTTGGCCCTCTCTTCAAGTTTTGCTCAGAAAAGCCCCACCTGCTGAAGCATCTACAATATTCTTCATGTTGTCTGAAAGCCCCATGTAGAACCTTTGACCCAACATCTACTCAGGAATCCCATGGTGAGGACACATAACAAGCATACCCTTGAATCTGCCCCAAGTTTCATGTAATGTCTCCATTGGTTTCTGCTTGAAGCTCACAATCTCATCAATTTGTTGAGCTGTCTTGTTAGGTGGATGAAACTTGTTGTGGAATTGTTTTACTAACTCATCCCAAGTTGCAATAGAGTTTATGGGGAGTGAGTTTAGCCATATCTGTGCAGCATCTATAACTGAGAACGGAAAGAGCAATAGTCTGATGGCTTCCGGAGTCACATTCGGTTGCCTCTGTGTCTTGCATATTGAGAGAAAGTTCTTCAGGTGCTGTTGTGGATCTTCAACCTGAGACCCAGAGAATAATCCCTTGTTTTGTAACAAGTGTAGCATGTTGTTAGTAATCTGGAAAGACTCAGCTTGAATTGCTGGCACAACGATGGTAGTTGCCAAATTATCTGTTGTGGGTTGTGCCCAGTCAAACAGTGCACCTTCCTGTGCCTCCTGCGCCTCTTGCATATTTAACCCTGCTTGCTGGTTTGGTTCGTTTACGTCACCCATGTCGAAGTCTAGTTTGATTGGTTGTTGAGATTGCTGAATTTGTTTGACAGCTTTGTTACGTGCCCGGAAAGTTTGCTCGGGGTCTAAGAGTCCTTCAATTAGTTCTCCGGTCCTTGCAGATTTTCTAGGCATGCACGTGAGTACCCAAATCAACAACCGACAAAATATTCAATGTAAAGTGTAGAAAGAACCTGACTACACAAGAATCTTGAAGTTCTGTCAATGGCAATTGATAATTCCGTTAATTCCCCGGCAACGACGCCAAAATTGGTTCACGTCCAAGCAACGGTCGTAGTCAATATAACCTGGTCTAATAAGTCCAAGATCGATCCCACGGGGAATTAACCTACCAATCACAACTTTCACAACCCAAGAGTACTTCCGAATCAAGTTCCCAAAATTTCGAGTATATGTTTGTGAGTGTTTCAACTAACTACTTTTGCAAGAATTAAAAAGGCTTAAAAGAAAGAATTGAATGTTGGGTAAAATAATATGGAAAAGGACCAAGGTACTAATTTCCCCAATTGATGGAATCCCTTATCATTATGCTCATACAAATTGTTAATATATTCTATCAATCATGAACGCTATTTGTATTGTAACCCTCTCCCGAGCAATTACAATAATTTACTAGTGCACTCTCCCGAGCTACCCTAGCTAGCTTTAATTTGAATAGTTCACTTAAGATTTCACCCAAGACTTCGTTATTGCTATCCCCGTCTTTACGCCTAAAGTTATAGATTCCTCCAATAACCTAAGTGTGGTGTTGTTCAACAATATACCTAAATATGCACTCTTTTCCAAGCTATGCACACTAAATATGCACAGCTAATTGGGGATCCTACCAATTAACTACAACAAGAACGAAGTTGAACAAATAGAAATCTAGCTAACAATTTGTAATCACATAAACGATAAGTTCATCACTCAATAGGTTCCATCAAAACCTTAGAAAAGGATTTAGCTACTCATGCTCAAAGAAATAAGAATAATAATTGAATTCATAAAACAAATGCTTGATATAAATTAAAGGAATGAGTTGAGAGAGTTCTCTCTTACTAATTGTCTTGCAAAAATAGTGAAAAATAGACAACATACCTCTATTGGGCGAACTAGGGGTTTATGTAGAGGTTTTAGGGCTTAAAAACTGAATTTGTACAAAACTAGGAAACATTCTGCGGCGCCTTCCACGGTTCTTCCGCGGTCGCGGCCGAACCGCGAACAGAGCAGTCCTCTGATTCTTCCAAAAAGTTCAGAGAGCTTATTTTTTCGCGGTCCATCCGCGGTCGCGAGTGAACCGCGGATAAACAATACTTCTGATTTTTCTTTGATTCTTCAAGCTCACTTCACTTCAACTTTTCACTTGGCCTTTTAATCAACATGTGACTCCAAAATAGCTCCTTTTAGCATCCAATGGATCATATGTACCTATAACACACCAAAGCACACTAATCAAAGCATTTTGTCATCATAAACAACATTAATTCAACAACAAAGTGTGATTATTTAGGGCATAATTATAGTCAAATTCACTTATTATCAATAAAAGTGAAAGTTGAGGGGTCAAACGGACTCTGTTTTCGATAAAATTTATATGCACGGACTCGTGGCGAGACGAGGAATCCATTGGTATGATTTTCAGAATTTTTCGAGAAGCGGTCCCAGGGCTTGAGTTTTACCAACTTGGTACATTATTGCATTTTTGAAGTAAATTAGATTGGGTTATGTTTCTTTGACCCATATTGATATAATTGTTATGGTTTTGACTATATTCGACGCATGAGGCGGCAAATTCAAAAGGAAAAGGCATTCCGGATGAGTCCACAACCGGCTAGAGGTGAGTAGTTAGTGTATATGGTAGCCTGAGCGGCTTAGCACATTATGATGCTAGTAGGGCGTAGCTCGCACCCCGTGGCAGGTGCGGGATTGATTATGACTGGGGATTGAGACTTGGTCCATCTCGGATATGAATAATATGTTATATGCGGTTGAAACACATACTGTGTTAGATATATTAGTGGGCTATAAGCCATATTTGGGGCCTTGTGCCGACCTGTAGTATCCCTAGGGGATAGATATATATGTGATAGCTTGGTTTGCTTAATCACTGATCTCAGTCCTGGCTTGAAATCATCATTTGAAATGCTAAGTCACCTGTTCTTGGAAATTAAATAAAAATTAAAGTATTTTCATTATTAATGATCTGGAACCTGGAGATAAATAATTTGAACTGTTGTGTGACTTATATGCATGTTGTAGACTGAGGATGGATCGGGCTGCACGCCACAGCAGATGATGTAAGGATCAGGCTGCACGTCGCAGTAGATGATTTGATATTGCGCTTGGGCTGAAGGAGCCCCTCCGAAGTTTGTACACACCACAGTGAGCGTCGTCGACGTTAAATGGATCTGGCTACACCCCGTAGCGGTCATATGCATTGCATTGCATTTTTATCTATGAACTATCTATGCTAATTGTAATGTGCTATTGTTACTAGTTCGTAGGAGGAATCGGACTGTAGTTTATCTTTACTCTGTGGTATTCTATGGATTTCCTGCTTTCATCTATTAATATATACTTTTTACTCATCCCTACTCCCCGCACCTTTGTGTGCAGATTCAGGTACACAGGAGGGTTAGACGAGCACTCCAGCTTCTATCAAAGTTATTTCGAGTTGCTGAGGTAGCTGCCAGCGTTCGCAGAACCTAGCTTCTCTTTCCATTCAGTTATTACTATATGTTTCAGACTTGAATATTTCATTCAGTATTTCTATTACTATTCGGTTTTGTTTAGAGGCTCTAGACTCGTGACCCCAGACCTCTGGGAGTGTTATTTCGTTTTTGCACTTCTTAGTATTTATTCATATTATTATTATTGGAGTATCTATTGATTCAAGTATTCCTCTTGAAATTTATCATTTTGGGACTGGTTTTCTAATTGAAAATAGTTGTTGGTCTGGCTGGCCTAGCTTTAGTGTTGGGTGCCATCACGACCGGATTTGGGTTGTGACAAGTTGTTATCAGAGCCTAGGTTACTAGGACTCGCGAGTCATGAGCCGGTTTAGTAGGATTTTGCGGATCGGTACGTATACGTCTGTATCTATCCTCGGGAGGCTACAAAACTTTAGAAAACACTTCACTTTCTTGGATTCATATCATGCGGTTTGTGTTATCGTGAAACTAAATTTTTCCATATTCTACTCTCTCGCAGATGGCGAGAACACGTGCTAGCGGACGTGGCGGACAACCACCAGTGGCACCCATAAGTCGTGGTCGTGGCAGAGGTAGGGCAGCAGTGCTAGCACCTGCTGACCCACCAGCTGACCATACTCAGGGTCATATCCCAGCGCCAGTGGCCCAGGTTCAGGATCAGGTTCCAGCTACAGGCACCCCAGCAGCTCAGGTTCAGGCACTGGCAGTGTCTATTGAGATACCAGGTCTTTAGGAGACTTTAGCACAGATTTTATTAGTGTGCACTAGCTTAGCTCAGGTGGTTGCAGCCTGTACTGCATCAGCTTCTTCACATGCAGGGGGAGGGAATTAGACCCCCGTTGCTCGCACACCCGAGTCGGTAGTTTAGGGTTTACAGGCAGCTCCAGCTCAGCCAGCTCAGCCAGCTACACTTGTTGCACCAGCCCCAGGTCATGTAGTTCCAGCAATGCCTGATGATGAGCAGCGTCGGTTAGAGAGGTTTGAGAGGCTACAACCTCCGGCATTCAGTGGTGTTGAGGGCAAGGATGCCCATGGTTTTCTGGATAAGTGCCAGCGTATGCTTCATACTACGGGTATTCTGGAGTCCAACGGTGTTGCTTTCACTACCTTCCAGTTCACAGGACCAGCATTTCAATGGTGGGAGGATTTTGAGAGGCATAGGCCTGCTGGGGTAGCGCCCCTCACTTGGCAGTAGTTCTCCACGGTATTTCTGGAGAAGTATGTTCTGCAGTCTCAGAGGGAGGAGTTGTGTCGTCAATTCGAGTGGTTGAAGCAGGGTGATATGTCAGTGACTCTGTACGAGTTGAGATTTACACAGCTAGCTCATCATGCCATGTGGATGATTCCAACGGATCGAGAGAGGATCACGAGATTTGTGGATGGTCTCATATATCCTATCCGTATATTGATGACTAGAGAGAGGGCTTCAGCAGTCACCTTTGAGGAGGTGGTTGATGTGGCTTGTCAGATTGACACAGACCGCCGCTGAGAGCTTGAGGAGAGGGAGGCTAAGAGGCCTTGTGGTACTAGTAGTTACAGTGGTGCTCCGTCTAGGGACCAGTATCAGTACAGCAGAGGTTGTTCCTTCAGATCTCCTCAGTCAGGTCATGCAGAGTCCAGTGGAGCTTCATCACGCCGTGGTCATCAGGGTCATCAGGGTCAGCAGGGTCCTCAGCAGAGCCAGCCTACACTGAGCGCCCTTCTAGCTAAGAGCTCTGCTCTTGCTTCTTCAGCTCAGGGTTCATCTGCAGTGAGGGGTCCTCAGCAGTCTCTTTCTCCAGCTTCAGGCCATTGCTTTGAGTGTGGTGAGTTTGGACATATCAGGAGAGAGTGTCCCCAGTTACTTCATAAGCAGTCTCAGTAGAGGGACCAGCCCTCGTCTTCTGCTCATGTTTCTTCAGCACTAGCGCAGTTAGCTAGGAGTGGTGGCCTAGTAGCCGGAGGTCTCCCTAGGGGTGAGGATCGAATGGTGGAGGCCAGGCTCGTTTTTATGCCATTCCGGATAAGAGGGACGCTAGTGCATCAGATGCAGTCATTATAGGTATTATCTCAGTCTGCCACAGGGATGCTTCTGTCTTATTTGATCCCGGATCCACCTATTCCTATGTTTCTTCATATTTTGTGCATCATTTGGGTATGACCGTGGTATTCTTGTCTTGCCCGCGCATGTGTCTACCCGGTGGGTGATACAGTTATTGTGGATCAGGTATGCCGATCCTGTCTTATTACTATTGGGGGTCTGGAGACCGGAGTTGACTTATTACTATTGGGCATGGTGGATTTCGACGTGATTCTAGGCATGGATTGGTTATCTCCTTACCATGCGATTTTGGACTGTCATGTCAAGACAGTCACATTAGTTATTCCAGGTAATCCGAGGATCGAATGGCGTGGCGTGACTGATTATGTATCCGACAGGGTGATTTCCTTTATAAAAGCCCAACGAATGATCAGGAAGGGTTGTTTATCTTATTTGGCCTTCATTAGAGATTTTGAGGCTGAGACACCCAGTCTTGATTCGGTCCCCGTTGTGAGGGATTTCCAAGATGTATTTCCAGCAGACCTGTTGGGCATACCACTTGACAGGGATATCGATTTCGCTATTGACTTGGTGCTGGGCACTCAGCCCATTTCTATTCCTCCCTACCGCATGGCATCAGTTGAGTTAAAAGAGTTGAAAGAATAGCTTCAGGAACTCTTAGATAAGGGATTCATTCGCTCGAGTAGGTCAGCTTGGGTTGCACCGGTATTATTCGTAAAGAAGAAAGATGGCACAATGAGGATGTGCATTGATTACAGATAGCTAAACAAGGTGACAGTAAAGAATAAGTACCCATTGCCTCGTGTTGAGGACTTGTTTGATCAGCTCCCGAGAGCAAGCGTATCCTCTAAGATTGACCTTCGATCGGGTTCTCACCAGTTGAAGATTAGGGATTCAGACATTTTGAAAACAGCTTTCAGAACGAGATATGGGCACTATGAATTTCTGGTGATGTCTTTTGGGTTGACTAATGCCCCAGCCGCATTCATGCACTTGATGAACAATGTATTTTGGCCGTACCTTGTTTCTTTCGTGATCATGTTTTTTGATGATATCCTAGTGTACTCACGCAGCCAGGAGAGCACGCACAACGCTTGAGGGTGGTATTGCAG
Source organism: Nicotiana noctiflora (assembly GCA_032618575.1). Classification (NCBI taxonomy): domain Eukaryota; kingdom Viridiplantae; phylum Streptophyta; class Magnoliopsida; order Solanales; family Solanaceae; genus Nicotiana; species Nicotiana noctiflora. The sequence continues at coordinate 270,831 of JASVEL010009537.1, read as the reverse complement.
AGATTGAGAAAGGAAAAGCTTTATGAAAAATTCTCTAAGTGTGAGTTTTGGCTTGATACTGTGACTTTTCTGGGACATGTAGTATGCAGTGATGGTATTCGGGTTGACCCACAGAAGGTCGAGGCAGAGTAGAATTGGCCTAGGGCTTCCTCAGCTATGGAGATCCGGAGTTTCCTCGGCTTGGCAGGCTATTATTGTAGGTTTGTCCAGGGTTTTTCATCTATTGCTTCACCTTTGACTAAGCTGACATAGAAGAATGCTCCATTTGTGTGGTCTGATGAATGCGAGTAGAGCTTCCAGAAGCTCAAGGCGGCTTTGACCACAGCTCCGGTACTTATGTTACCATCAGCTTCAGGGTCTTATACGGTGTATTGAGATGCTTCGAGAGTTGGGATCGGTTGTGTATTGATGTAAGAGGGTAGAGTTATTGCATATGCTTCTCGTCAGTTAAAGCCCCATGAGAAGAACTACCCTGTTCATGGCTTAGAGGTAGCTGCTATTGTTCATGCCTTGAAGATTTGGAGGCATTACTTGTATGGTGTATCTTGAGATGTATATACGAACCACCGCAGCCTTCAGCATTTATTTAAGCAAAAAGATCTCAATTTGAGGCAGCGGAGATGGCTTGAATTGCTTAAAGACTATGATATTACCATTTTGTACCATCCCGGGAAGGCCAATGTAGTGGCTGATGCTTTAAGCCGGAAGGCTATTAGTATGGGCAGCTTGGCATACATTCCAGTTGGGGAAAGGCCCCTTACAGTTGATGTTCAAGCGCTAGCTAATCAGATGGTGAGACTGGATATTTTTGAGCCCAGTCGGATGATGGCTTGCATTGTATCTCGGTCTTCCTTATATGACCGTATTCGAGAATTCCAGTATGATGATCCACACTTGCTTGTCCTTAAGGACAGAGTTCAGCATGATGATGCCAGAGATTTGACTATTGATAGTGATGGTGTGTTGCGGATGTAGGGCCAAATATGCGTGCCCAATGTTGATGGCCTTCGTGAGTTGATATTGGAGGAAGCCCACAACTCGCGGTATTCTATTTATCCAGGTGCCGCAAAGATGTATCAGGATTTGAGGCAGCATTACTGATGAAGAAAGATAAAGAAACATATTGTAAGTCATGTGGCACGGTGCCTAAACTGTTAGCAGGTCAAGTATGAGCATCAGAGGCCTGGTGGTGTATTCCAGCGTATTGATATTCCTGAGTGGAAGTGGGAAAGGATCACTATGGACTTTGTTAGTGGGCTCCTACGGACAGCGAGGAATTTTGATTCAGTTTGGGTGATTGTGGATAGGTTGACCAAGTCAGCTCATTTCATTCCCGTGTGTACTACATACTCCTCAGAGTGGTTAGCAGAGATATTCATCCGCGAGATTGTGAGACTGCATAGAGTTCCCATTACTATCATATCAGACAGAGGTACCCAGTTCACTTCTCAGTTCTGGAGGACATTTCAGTGAGAATTCAGTTCACAGGTAGAGCTGAGCACAGCATTACATCCATAGACGGATGGGCAGTCCGAGCGCACAATTCAGATACTGGAGGACATGTTGCGTGCATGTGTCATTGATTTCGGTGGTTCATGGGTCGATTACTTGCCTCTTGCAGAGTTTGCTTATAATAATAGCTATCAGTCCAGCATTCAGATGGCACCGTATGAAGCTTTATATGGGAGGTGGTGTAGGTCTCCAGTCGGTTGGTTTGAGCCCGGCGAGGCTAGATTGTTGGGGATAGAGTTAGTTCAGGATGCCTTAGACAAGGTGAAGGTGATTCAGGAGAGACTTCGCATAGCTCAGTCGCGTCAGAAGAGTTATGCGGACCGGAAGGTCCGAGATGTGTCTTATTCAGTGGGCGAGAAGGTGTTGTTAAAGGTTTCGCCTATGAAGGGCGTTATGAGGTTTGGAAAGAAAGGAAAGTTGAGCCCAAGGTTCATTGGACCTTTTGAGGTGCTTAGGAAAGTTGTGGAGGTGGCCTATATTCTTGCTTTGCCACCCAACTTGTCGGGAGTTCACCTGGTGTTGCATGTATCTATGCTCCGGAAGTACGTTAGAGACCCATCATATGTTTTAGACTTCAGCACGATACATCTGGATGAGGACTTAACCTATGATGTGGAGCCGGTAGCCATTTTGGGTTGACAGGTTCGTAAGTTGAGGTCCAAAGACATAGCTTCAGTGAAAGTGCAGTGGACAGGTCGTCCCATGGAGGAAGCAACTTTGGAGACCGAACAAGAGATGCGGAGCAGATATCCACACTTATTTGAGACTCCAGGTATGTTTCTTAACCTGCTCGCGAACGAGCGTTTGTTTAAGTTGGGGAGAATGTAACGACCCGACCCGTCATTACAGGAGTTATCGCCCTGTTTTCTTCATTTAATAATTTAACATGTTAATTCATATGTGTTTGGAGAGTTAGAAGCAAATCGGAGGGAAATTTGATAGAATTGAGGCAATAAACCTCTTTATGAGAAGAATAGTTTGGAAAAGTCAACTGAATGTTGACCGATGAGTTAGACAGCTCGGAATGGAATTCTAATGATTCGAATAGTTTCGGGGGATCATTTATGACTTAGGAGAGCAATCAAAATCGAATTCGGAGGTCCAATGTAGTTTTAGGCTTGAATTGGCAAAGGTTGAATTTTGGCGAAATCCGAACGGTAGGTAAGATTTTGATCCGGGGCTCAGAATGATATTCCGAGAGTTGCAGTAGCTCCGCTAGGTGGTTCTGGATATGCGTGCTATATGTTATGTCATTCGGAGGTGGTTAAGTCGGGTTTTAGATCAAATGTTGGTTTTGGAAGTTTTTTTATGAAAATTAGGCTTGAATCCATGAGAAAATGGTGATTTTGATGTTTATGATGGTGTTTTTATGTTGCGAGCAAGTTTGAATTAGGTAATGTGAGGTATTTGTGCTTTTGGTTAAGGTACCTGGGGTCTCAGGATGTTTTCGGGAGGTTAAACGGGAGAATTTTGGAGTTATAGCAGGTCTGAGATTTTGGCTTATGGTATTTTTGCTTCTGCGGATGGGGAACCGCAGAAGCGGCCCCGCAGAAGCGACCAGGAGGTCGCAGAAGAGGACAGGGTGGTCCAAGTGAATTCCGCAGAATCGGATGGCATTTCGCAGAAACGGGCTCGCTAGGATCGCAGAAGCGAAGATGGAAGCAGAGGGGGAAATCGCAGAAGCGGCAATGATCCGCAGGTGTGGTCTCGCTGGTGCAAGTAAGTGACCGCAGAAGCGATCCTCGCCTTTTAGTGAAAAGTCGCAGAAGCGACGTGACTTTCGCAGAAGCGGACTCGCTTAAGCGAGTAAATTTTCACAGAAGCTAAAATCGTCAGTGATTTAATTATAACAGTGTATCGAAATTTCAGAGTTTAAACACACACTTTTAACTTCGGGAGAGAGACAAACTTCGAGGGTTTTCAAGGAGAAACAGTGGGAAATAATCAGGTAAGGGTTCCTAAACCCAAATTATGTTGTTATAACACAAAAACATAGATTAAACGCCCCAAAAACTGAGAATTTAAGTGAAAACATGGTGGTTAGGGCTTGGGAATTTAGGAAGATAAAAGTAAAAGTTGAGAGGTCAAACGGACTTTGTTTTCGATAAAATTTATATGCAAGGACTCGTAGCGAGACAAGGAATCCATTGGTATGATTTTTGGAATTTTTTGAGAAGCGGGCCCGTGGCCCGGGTTTTACCAACTTGGTGCATTATTGCGTTTTTCAAGTAAATTAGATTGGGTTATATTTCTTTGACCCATATTGATATTATTGTTGTGGTTTTGACTAGATTCGACGCACGAGGTGGGAAATTCAAAGGGAAAATGCATCGCGGACGAGTCCACGGCTGGCTAGAGGTTAGTAGTTAGTGTATATGGTAGTCTGAGGGTTCGAAACCCCGGCTTAGCACATTGTGAAGCTAGTAGGGTGTGGCTCGCACCCCGAGGTAGGTGTGGGATTGATTATGACTAGGGATTGAGACTTGGTCCTTCCCGAATATGAATAATATGTTATGTGTAGTTGAAACACACACTATGTTAGATATATTTGTGGGATGTAAGCCATGTTTGGGGCCTTGTGCCGACCTGTAGTATCCCTAGGGGATAGATATATATATATGTGATAGCTTGGTTTGCTTAATCACTGATCTCAGTCCTGGCTTGAAATCATCATTTGAAATGCAAAGTCACGTGTTCTTGGAAATTAAATAAAAATTAAAGTATTTTCATTATTAATAAACTGGAACCTGGAGATAAATAATTTGAATTGTTGTGTGACTCATATGCATGTTGTGGACTGAGGATGGATCGGGCTGCACGTCGTAGTAGATTACGGATCGGGCTGCACGCCGCAGCAGATGATTTGATATTGCGCTTGGACTGAAGGAGCCCCTCCAGAGTCTGTACACACCCTCAGTGAGCGACGTCGACGTTAAATGGATCGGGCTACACGCCGTAGCGGTCATGTGCATTGCATTGCATTTTTATCTGTGAACTATCTGTGCTAATTGTGACGTCCCGTTGTTGCTAGTTCGTAGAAGGAATCGGACTGTAGTTTAGCTTTACTTTGTGGTATTCTGTGGATTTCCTGCTTTCAGCTATTAATATATACTTTTTACTCACTGCGTACTTAGTACTCACCCCTACTCCATGCACCTTTGTGTGCTGATTCAGGTACACATAAGGGTTAGGCGAGCATTCCAGCTTCTATCAGAGTTATTTCGAGTTGCTGAGGTAGCTGCCGGCATTCGCAGAACCTAGCTTCTCTTTCCATTCAGTTATTACTATATGTTTCAGACTTGAGTATTTCATTCAGTATTTCTATTACTATTCGGTTTTGTTTAGAGGCTCTAGACTCGTGACCCCAGACCTCTGGGAATATTATTTCGTTTTCACACTTCTCAGCATTTATTCATATTATTATTATTGGAGTATCTATTGATTCAAGTATTCCTCTTGAAATTTATCCTTTTGGGACTGGTTTTCTATGAAAACAGTTGTTGGTCTGCCTGGCCTAGATTTAGTGTTGGGTGCCATCACGACCGAATTTGGGTCGTGACATTTCCTTTAAAATAATAGCCTTGAAATTTTTGAATGAAATATGGAAAGGTTAATTCTTTTGAAATAATGAAAACTTTCCTTGAAAAAGATTTTTTGTTTTCTTTTTGAGTTAAATAAATCGCCTTTAATAAATGTGCAGGATGAGCACAATACAAAATAAACCCTTTTTCACTAATGAACAAGATCCCTTTGGAGTTACGATTGTGGTGGAATGATTTAGGCTAAGATGGACAAGATGAGGTCAACAAATATTTGAAAGATCTTACTGGGCTGCTTGACATAGTACCTCGAGGTGATATTATCTGAGCTTTAGTTGCTTGCTGGGATCCCGCACACAACGTGCTCTACTTCTCGGACTTTGATCTTACTCCGACATTGGAGGAAATTGCTAACTACATCGGAAAGGGTGAGGGTCCCTTAAAGACAACTATCCGGTTGCTCCAACGGCTATCACTGTGCATAGATTCCTCGACTCCTTGATGATCGCCAGAAATGGTCACAATGAAGATTTGGTCCACGGGTTCTGCACCATGAACTTTATATACCGCAGATATGGCCATGTTGGAAGATTCAATATTCCAACGAACAAACTCTGCAACAAAGAGAACTAGGCTAAATGGGAGGAACACAAGCATTTCGCCTTTATGGTAGCCTTTCTGGGGTATTTCCGAGGAAAGACGGGAACATCGATATCAGAGTGGCCAGAATTGCTAGTAATCTCCTTACACAGGACAACAGTACTTTGGCACCGATGATAGTGGCTGATATCTTTCGTGCTCTCACAGCCTGCAAAGCGGGAAAAGATTTCTTCGAGGGGTGTAGTCTACTACTTCAGATGTGGATGATAGATCATTTATGCTGCCACCCTCAGTTTTCAAGCTATGGATCATCTGAAAAGACATGTATCGAGGAATTCTATGCGAGGACAAAAGAGGCCAAGTTTCCAGAAGGGTCAAAGGGCTGGATCACATATTTCCGATCACTGACTGCTAGCCAGATAGAATGGGCATATGGATGGTTGCCCCTCAAGAAGGGTCGTATTTTCTGTTAATGGGTCTCAAGAGTATCCAACCTTATACGCCATACCGAGTAATACGGCAACTCGAAAGATATTAGATTGTGCCAAAAGATGGGGACCTCATCCTTTAAGCAATAGAGATCAATCCCGTTGGGCAATTCCCGGAAGCAAAAATCATGCAAATATGGAATGAGTGCCAATGTCTGAGAGTGGACACCTGTGTGAGAGATCGGGAGAGAGGTGAAGTATCACCGGGATATTCCGCATGGTACCTAGAGATATTGAGCATGAGAGGCCAACGAAGAGGCCTCATATTCAAGAATTTGCCGAGCAATCGAAGGAACAAAGGGATTGGCTGGCCAAGGAAAATGAATATCGAGCCAGAATCAGCATGTTGGAGAAACAATTTCAGGACCTCAAATTTGAAAGCAGCTTACAACCAGCAGCTGATGAGGGTGAAAAGAAACAGCTGAGGAAAGAAAATGAAACATTGAAGGCTCAGATTGCAAAAATAAGAACAACAACCAAAACCCCAGTTTGACTTGCCCGGGATAAGAAGCTAATTAAAAATCTACGGTGCAAGGTGAACGATTATAGCTTTGATCTTGATGAAGCTGAGAAGGAATTAATTGGGGTTCGAAAAAAATTGGCCAAGTATGCCGAAGAAAGGGCTCGGATGATCCGACAGTTAAAGGATGAGCATAATGTTGAAGTAGCCCGACTAAGGAAGAAGACTGTTACGGCCGAGGTCAAAAGTAGCAAACAAACCAAAGAATTTGATATAGAGAGAGAGCATTGCTACATGTCCATGGACCAGTTAGAATTGGAGCTACAACAACTTCAAAAGAAGAGCCAGCAAACCTTGGATGCTCGTGCCGAATAGATTGGGAGGTTTCTTCAAGAGAAAGGGGTCATTAGGGAAAGAATTGTCGACATTGCTCACTACATTACGCGAAAATGCCAACTATGCGAGGATATGACCCAGTCTATGTTTACCGCAGCAACAATGATCTTTGTTAAATAAGTGATGACCGACCTGGACAAACTCCAAAAGGGATTAACATATAGGCCCGCAGTAAGACTGAACGATGTCTCGCGGGCACTAGGGGCTTTAATGTATTCATAGGGCATGCATTTTAGTATTTGTATTTTTCTGCATCTAGAAGGTTGTAGTACAATATTATCCTTTGTAATCAATGTTTGAATATCAATGAAAATCCAAAAGTTGTCATTATCTTTTCCTTACATACAATGCTTGTGCGATAGGCATACATATAGGGTCGAAAAACAAAAAGAAAAGAGAGAAAAAGGAAAGAAAAAAAAAAGAAACAATGAAAATAATGGAAACAATGGGTGGAAACAAAAGAAAAAGAAAAGTCGAAAAAAGAAAATTGGCGGGTCAAAATAAAAACAATAATGCCGGGATGACGCATAATTGCCAGGCAAAAGTTGTGTTTTTAAAACTTGTGATGCTTATCTATTGTGATCTAACTATTAACAAGTTTTTGTCATTGATGAGTATCAGATAAAACAGTTAGCAACTGACATTCTGGCACATCACAACTACAACACTCGCTCTAAAAGCATGAAAAAAGCAGTGACCCAAGAAATTGAGCCGACAATCATGGATCCCGTGCAGGAGGAGGAAGTAATAGATGTGAATAGCATGAAGAAAGAAGTGTATAAGTTGAAACAGCAGATGTTGGAAATGTATCAGGCTTGGTCAAGGGGGCAACCCTTACCTACTTACCCAACCAACCCTACATATATTCCTCCCTCAAACCCGAACCAAGATCCACCCACCATGAACTCATCTTCTACATATCCTACTTACCCACACTATTACGCCACTACATCACAAGTACCACCCTCACTGCATAAACAAGCTCCACCTCCACCACCCCAGGCCGCTCTCGTGTATGTGGCACCGCCACCAGCCACTTTACATAAATCCTCTAGTGAGCATGTATTTCATATCCAGGATAATCATTAGTACCCTCCAGAACCCACCTTCAGACAACATGATTCTTACACCCCACTTATCGATATGATGGAGGAGGAGAAACCTGATAGAAACCCTGAACAAGAGGAGATGGACAGGAAAATGAAGAGCCTTGAGCAGTCGTTTCACAATATGCAGGGTCTGGGAGGCCAAGTTAGTTTGGCATACAAGGACTTGTGTTTGTTCCCCGAGGTACAGCTACCCGCTAGGTTTAAATTGCCAAAATTAGACATGTATGATGGCCATGGTGATCCAGTGGCCCATCTGAGAGGATATTGCAGTAAAATGCGTGGAGCTGGGGGAAAGGATGAACTACTTATTGCCTACATCAGTCAAAGCCTCAGTTGCTCAGCATTGGAATGGTACACCCGTCAAGATAATACCCGATGGTTCATTTGGGACGATTTGGCTCAATCATTTGCGAACCATTTTCAATATAATTTGGAAATCATCCCTGATAGATTGACATTGACCAAAATGGAAAAGAAGCCCGGAGAGAGCTTTCGGGAGTATGGTTTCAGGTGGAGGTAACAGCCGGCCCGTGTGGATCCACCAATGAAAGAAGGAGAAATGGTAGATTGTTTCTTACAAGCTTTGGAGCCGACATATTACGGGCATCTGGTGTCTGCGATCGGAAAGACCTTTAATGAGGTAGTGTAGATGGGGAGTTTTGTGGAAGAGGGTTTGAAAACGAACATGATTATGAGTTACTCAGCCATCAAGTCTACAAATAAAACAATTTAGACGGGGACAGTAGGATCAATTGGGAAGAAGAAGAAAGAAGAAGTGGCGATTATAGAGGGAAGATCTTGGTCTCGGGGCCCCAACCCATATCAACACCAACCTCATCCATACCAACCATACCCACCAACACCGTATAACCCACCTCCACATTATTATCCTCCAAATGGTCTTCAATTTTCTGTCCAACATGCCCAGTTTTACTCGCCGCCTCCACCTTCATGGTGAGCCCCAGCTCCTCAGAATGTCTACCATGCCAAAAATGCCTACCCACCACCAAAAACCTACAGAAATCCTAACTGAACCAGTTTCGGTCCTGACCCTGAAGTGAAAAGTGATAGGTCTCAGAGAAAGAAAACATTTACTCCTCTGGGAGAATCATATACTAGCCTCTCCACCGACTGAGACAATTGGGGTTGCTGAGCCCCATTGAGCCTAAAATTCCCAACCCTCCACCGAGAAACTTAGATCAAACCATCCATTATGAATATTGTTCTGGGGCACCGAGACATGACATGGAGAAATGTTGGCACCTAAAGTCTGCGATACAAGAAGTCATTGACTCCAGAAGAATAGAGGTGCAAGCACCCGAGACTCCCAACATAATGCAAAATCCTTTGCCGGTGCATCATGAAACACATATGATAGAGCTAGTACAGGGAGAAAGCTGCAAAAACCCTCTTAGACTATGATGACAATTAAAGCAAACAACAAGACGGAGGAGAAAGTCGGGAGTGAGAAAGTGTCACTCGAGTCTCCTGCAAAACAGCCATCAGTAATGATTGAGCCTGAGCCGGTAAAAGTGATAGTACTTGGGGTGAAGCCCATATTGACTGTGAAGGGGGCACATATAGAACCAGTTGTTATCAAGCCAGTTATTCAGATGCCGATTGTGAACATCAAAGTTGTACCTTGGAATTATGACAAGGTAACTATCATGTACAAAGGGAAAGAAGTCAAGGGGGAAATCTGTGAAACTCATGGTTTGACCCGGTCTGGGCGATGTTTTGCCCCTGATGATTTAAGAAAGGCAAAAGCTGTGAAGAAAATCCAGCTCATGTGAAGAAAGCGCTCGCCGAGGAAGAAGCTGAAGAGTTCCTAAAGAAAATGAAAGCTCAAGATTACTCCATAGTGGAGCAATTGAGGAAGACACCAGCTCAAATATCTTTGATGTCTCTGCTTATTCATTCCGATAAACACCGAAGAGCGTTAATGAATATCCTAAATGAAGCTCATGTACTAGAAAAGATCATGGTGTGTCATTTGGAGAAGATTTTAAACAAAATGTTTTAGGCAAATAGGATAACATTCTCAGACGATGAGTTACCACTAGAGGGGACAGAGCATAATAAGGCGTTATACCTCACGGTGAAGTGTGAGGAATCAGTGGTGACTCGTGTCTTGGTCGATAATGGGTCGAGTGCTAATATTTGTCCACTGTCTACTCTGGGAAAACTGAAAGTTGATCACGAGAGGATTCACCGAAACAGTGTATGTGTGAGGGGGTTCGACGGAGGTGGAAAGAACACCGTGGGAGATCTCATACTAGAACTCTCCATCGGACCAGTGGAGTTCACCATGGAGTTTCAAGTGTTGGACATTGTTGTGTCCTATAACCTCCTGTTAGGGCGTCCATGGATCCACGCTGGTGCCTTCTTCACTACATCAAACGGTGAAGTTTGAATGGGATCATCAAGAGATAGTAGTGCACGGTGAGGATAATGTTTGTAATGCCATCACACCATTCGAAGAGGTCGAAGGAGACAAAGGTCCTTGGGTGTACCAAGTCATGGACACCGTGATTGTGAACAAATTATCTGAAGGACAAAACATCCCAGTACCCAAAGTGACCCCTGCAGCGGTCATGGTTGCCAAGGAAATGATAAAGAATGGGTTCTCTCCGGGAAAAGGTCTAGGAATTGCCTTGCAGGGTATAACACAGTCAGTTCTTCTTCCTGATAGCAGTAACACCTTCGGCCTGGGTTTCAAGCCAACCATCGCCGATATACAGAGAGCCAAAAGATTGAAAAAGAAAGGGTGGACCCTCCCCAAACCTATCCCAAAACTTTCCTACTCATTTGTCAAGCTTGGTACACAAAGACATCCCGCAATTGTCATGCCGGGACATGCAAAGATAAGGCCAGATGAAGAGCTATTAGCAAGGTTTGAGAGGTTGTTGGAAGGCGTGAATATGATAGAAGCAGCCGAGGGAACAAGCAGGATAGATGTTCAATTTGTTGGACCCCATATTAGGCTAAATAACTGGGAAGCTACTCCTCTTCCAATCAGGAGGGAGTTGTAGTAGTTAGCTTTTAATATTACATTCCCAAAACTGTCTTGTTTCAAAAATTGTAATCCTATGTTCCGTCTAGTCAAATGTATCCAAACCTTGTTACCTTTCAAAGTTTAATGAAATGCAATTTCTTTCCTCCTATATTTTTAGCCTTATTTTATTTTCTTTTCTTTTCTTGTACAGTCCAGTTTTTGCTGATTTCAATGATGTGTCATGCATGAAGGATTCCCGGTCCAGTCTTGATAATCGGATAGTTATACAAGAAATTGAAAATGAATATGAAGTGGAATATGAGGATGAGGAAGTGTTGGAGGAAATTAGTAAGGATTTGAGCCATTATGAAAAGAAACCCAAACCAAACTTAAATGAGACGGAGTCTATTAATTTGGGAAACGAGGAGAATATTCAAGAAACAAAGATTAGTGTGCGCTTAGAGGCTTCACTCAGAGAAGATTGATCAGGTTATTACATGAGTACAATGACATATTTGCTTGGTCTTACGATGACATGCCCGGGCTCAATACTGACTTGGTGGTACATAAATTGCCCACTTATCCAGAATACCGGCCGATTAAGCAAAAGTTAAGAAATTTCAAAATGGATATTAGTGTGAAAATCAAAGAAGAGGTCAATAAGCAGTTTGAGGCAAAGGTCATACGGGTCACCAAGTATCCCACCTGGTTAGCCAATGTTGTGCCTGTTCCGAAGAAAGACGGAAAAACCAGAGCGTGTGTTGACTATCGAGACCTCAATAAAGCCAGTCCAGAGGATGATTTTCCATTGCCAAATATCCACATATTGATTGACAATTGTGCCAAACATGAGATTGGTTCTTTTGTGGATTGTTATGTGGGTTATCATCTGATCTTGATGGACAAAGAAGATGCAGAAAAGAAGGCATTTATCACACCTTGGGGGACATATTGTTACAGAGTAATGTTGTTTGGGTTGAAGAATGTTGGAGCTACATATATGAGGTCAATGACCACTATGTTCCATGACATGATACATCGGGAGATTGAGGTATATGTGGATGATGTTATTATCAAATCCAAAAAGCAGTGTGATCATGTCAAAGACTTGAGGAAGTTTTTCCAGGAGGCTTCGAAGATACAATCTCAAGCTCAATCCAGCAAAATGTGCTTTTGGAGTACCATCGGGAAAGTTATTAGGGTTCGTGGTAAGCCGGCACGGTATTGAACTGGACCCGTCAAAGATAAAAGCAATTTAGAATTTGCCTCCGCCAAAGAGCAAGAAAGAGGTGATGAGTTTGTTGGGCAGGTTGAATTATATTAGCAGATTTATTGCTCAGCTGACATTAACTTGTGAGCCCATTTTCAAATTATTAAAGAAAGATGATGCGGTGAATTGGACTGAGCAATGTCAACATGCATTTGACAAAATCAAGGAATATCTGGCCAATCCTCCGGTGTTGGTTCCTCCAGAACCTGGAAGGCCCTTGATCCTTTATCTGACTGTATTGGATAATTTTGGATGTGTACTGGGGTAGCATGATAAAACAGGGAAGAAAGAGGAAGCAATATATTATCTCAGTAAGAAATTTACATCTTACGAGCTAAAATACACTCAGTTGGAAAGAACATGTTGTGCTTTAACATGGCTTGCACAGAAGTTGAAACATTACTTGTCAGCTTATACCACTTAACTTATATCTCGGTTGGATCCACTGAAGTACATCTTCCAGAAGCCTATGCCCACAGGAAGGCTCGCTAAATGGCAAATTCTACTTACATAGTTTGATATTGTTTATGTAACCCTCACTGCAATGAAGGCACAAGCAGTCGTTGATCATTTGGCAGAAAATCTAGTTGATGATGAGTATGAACCGTTAAAGACATATTTTCCTGATGAGGAGACATTGAATATTGAGGAATTGGAATAAGACGACAAGCTGGGCTGGAAACTATACTTTGATGGGGCCATCAATAGCAAAGGGGTCGGAATTGGAGCAGTGCTCATTTCAGAAACGGGTCAGCATTATCCTGTTACCGCTTAGCTCCAATTTTTCTGTACCAATAACATGGCCGAGTACGAAGCATGTATACTGGGATTAAGAATGGCAATAGACATGGGTGTTCAAGAGATTTTGGTCATGGGTGACTCGGATCTCTTGATACATCAAATTCAAGGTGAATGGGAGACAAGAGATTTGAAACTGATACCATACCGACAGTGTCTATATGAACTATCTCAGAGATTTCAGTCCATAGAGTTCAAGCATATCCCAAGAATGCACAATGAAGTTGCAGATGCCCTGGCTGCATTGTCGTCCATGTTGCACCATCCAGACAAAGCTTATATAGATCCACTGCAAATACAAGTTCGTGATCAAAATGCTTATTATTTCATAGTAGAAGAGGAACTCGATGGTGAACCATGTTTTCATGATACTAAAGAATATTTGAGGATGGGGGTGTACCCAGCGCAAGCCACGGGAGATCAGAAAGGGGCTATAAGGGGACTAGCGAGTGGATTTTTCTTCAGTAGAGGAATTGTATATAAAAGAACCCCAGATTTGGGTTTACTGAGATGTATAGATGCACAACAGGCCACTACAATCATGGTTGAAATACATGAAGGAGCATGTGGACCTCATATGAGTGGATATGTTTTGGCCAAGAAAATTTTAAGGGTTGGATACTATTGGCTCACCATGGAGCGAGATTGCGTTAGATATGTGCGGAAATTCCATCAATGCCAGATACACGGGGACTTGATTCATTCCCCACCCTATGAGTTGCATACAATGTCAGCACCATGGCATTTTGTTGCCTGGGGCATGGATGTCATCGGTCCGATAGAACCCGCAGCATCTAACGGGCACAGGTTTATCCTGGTAGCTATTGATTATTTCACTAAATGGATGGAGGTGAAGACATTTAAAGCAATAAAAAAGAAGGCAGTAGTGGATTTCGTACATACAAGTATCATTTGCCACTTCGGAATTCCCAAGTTGATTATCATGGACAATGGAGCAAATCTTAACAGTCACCTCATAGCAGAGGCGTGTCAAAAGTTCAAAATCCTGCACCGCAATTATACACCTTATCAGCCAAAATCAAATGGAGCAGTTGAAGCTCCAAATAAGAACATCAAGAAGATTCTCTGAAAAATGATGGAAGAGTCGAGACAGTGGCATGAAAAATTACCATTTGCTCTAACGAGTTATCGTACTACTGTGTGTACTTCAATTGGTGCAATCCCTTACTCATTGGTGTACGGAACAGAGGTAGTGATACCTGCAGAGATTGATATACCTACCCTCTGGATTATAGATGAGGCTGAAACTGTTGATGATGAATAGGTAAAAGCCCGGTTGGAGCAATTGAGCTTGATCGATGAAAAAAGGTTAGCAGCAGTATATCACGGACAACTATACCAATGCAGGATGGCCAGGGCATATAACAAGAAAGTACGTCCACGAAAATTCAAGGTCGGACAATTGGTGTTAAGACGTATTTTACCACACTAGGCCGAAGCAAAAGGAAAGTTTGCGCCTAAATGGCAAGGACCATTCATGGTATCCCGGGTATTGTCCAACGGAGCTCTATATCTAACAGATGTGGAAGGGAAATGTGTAAAAACTGCTATCAATTCTGATGGAGTCAAGAGATATTATGTATGATTCCTTTCATGTATACAATTGTATTTGTCATAATTTTGAGATTGAAATGATGAAGGTATTTTATTCCTCTATGCAAACACTTTTACCCATTGCTATCCATTTTGAGCCTTATTGCATTATTCTTTGATACCCCTCTCTCGGAATCAATTATGAAGTTGAAATGAACAACGAAATGAAAAAAAAAAGAATAGATGATGATGAAAAAAAAAAGATATGAAAAAATATACAAAAGAAGAAAATCAGGAAAAAGTCAAATGACGAAGAAACCTTAGGGTACGAACTACGTTTGACTTGATCCCGAAAGAGTACGTAGGCAGCCTCAATGAGGTTCAGTCATAACATAAATAAAATCCGAGATTCCCCAAATATTAAAACTGGGGCAGAAGTTATGTTTTTATGATTCCGAGAGCTGTAATTATTTTTGAACCCACGTTTAAATTTTGAGCCTTTATACCTTTCTTTCTAAAACCATCCAAAAGCCACACTACGGTCCTAATAAAGACCTTCTGATTGAGTTCAAGAAAATGACAATACAACAGGAAAAAAGAGAAACACATTAGGGAAAATATCCAGGAGTTTGGAGACAAAAAAAATATATAAAGAAAAATAAATGAGAGAGTCTTATTGGTGAAAACCCTCACGGGCACCATAAGGCGAATGTGAGTTAAGAGATAAATAAATGAGAGAGTCTTATTGGTGAAAACCCTCACGGGCACCATAAGGCAAATGTGAGTTGAGAGATAAATAAATGAGAGCGTCTTATTGGTGAAAACTCTCACAGGCACCATAAGGCGAAAGTGAGGAATGACCTAATGAATGGAAATGGCAAGACAAAAAAGGTTTGGGTTGATGAAAGGAGAAATTCAATCAGCAACAATTTGATTGGACAGATTGGGTCGGATATTCAAATGCATGGCATGGTCAAAGGAATCAACCTTCATACCCAGATAAGTTCTGTCTTTTACCTCAAAAAATATCTATATCCTAAAAATTCAGGTCATTGCATTTCATTCCATTTGTTCAAAACTAGTTGCCAGTTGAAAGCTAACTACCAGCTTCTCATGTTGGATGGCATAATAATACTGGGTCCTCCAAAAGAAAAAGAGAAAATAAAATAACACATGGCGATCACATAGCCAAAGGGAATAAAGGAAAAAAGAAACAAAAATAGAAAAACAAAAGAGGATCACAAGGAAGAATTACGAAGGTGATTAGGAATAAGCTGCGAAGAAGTATGAAGCGAAATGAGGCAAACGGTGGAAGCAAGGACAGCAAAATGCCAGTTGCTAACCATCATTTTATAACTAATAAATTGTTCACTGATTAAGACAGGGACAAAAGATTCAAATTCTTACCAATCACTTTAAAGTGAATGTGACCAATATGGGAGAAAACAATCAAAAAAAGCAGCAATAAAGGAGAGAATCCACAATGGAGAACTCAATAATCAAGAACCTACCAGAACAACGAAGGAGGTATCATCTTTTATTTTTCAAAATTACACCTAGTTATCAAACTGAGGGAATACTTTTCTACATGTTTAATTTCTGCATCATGCGCCCACACGGATAACAAGGGAATATTTTCAGCATTTTCATTTCTGCATCAAGCGCCCACCTGGATAACAAGGGAATATTTTTCTGCATTTTCATTTTCTGCATTAGGCGCCCACCTGGATAACAAGGGAATATTTTTCTGCATTTTCAGTTCTGCATCAGGCGCCCACCTGGGTAACAAGGGAATATTTTTCAGCATGTTTAATTTCTGCATCAGGCGCCCACCTGTATAACAAGGAAATATTTTCTACATTTTGATTTATGCATCAGGCGCCCACCTGTATAACAAGGGAATATTTTCAGTATTTTCAATTTCTGTTCAGGCGCCCACTTGTATAACAGGGGAATACTTTTCTGCATTTTCATTTCGGCATCAGGCGCCCACCTGGATAATAAGGGAATATTTTCAGGGAATATTTTCAGCATTTTCATTTCTGCATCAGGCGCCCACCTGGATAACAAGGAATACTTTCTACATTTTCATTTCTGCATCTGGCGCCCACATGGATAACAAGGGAATATTTTCAGCATTTTCATTTATGCATCAGGCGCCCACCTATATAACAAGGAAATATTTTTCTGCATTTTCATTTTCTGCATCAGGCGCCCACCTGGATAACAAGGGAATATTTTTCAGCAATTTGTATTTCTGTTCAGGCGCCCACCTGTATAACAAGGGAAAATTTTTCTGCATTTTCATTTTCTGCATCAGGCGCCCACCTGGATAACAAGGGAATACTTTTCTGCATTTTCATTTTCTGTTCAGGTGCCCACCTGTATAACAAGGGAATATTTTTCTGCATTTTTCATTTCCGTTCAGGCGCCCACTTGTATAACAAGGGAATACTTTATGCATCCTAAAGGTTTTTCTTTTCTAACAAAGTAACATCATGATATATTAAAAAGCCCCATACTGGGGCAAGAGGAAAAGTTTTCTTTGTTTTTGCAATAAGCAGGTACCAACCTGGAGAACGAAAAAACGCATTTTTGAAGTCATACAAATGGAGGAAAGAAATATGTTGGAAGCAAGTCACAAGCAAAAGATTTACCGAAAAATGGGAGATGCAAATAAAGAGCAACATGCAAGATGAATGATCGAGACAACACAAGATGTAAGACATAGATAGGACTTTTTTGTAATTCATAGACCATAGCTTAGGCTAGCTTCTTTATTTTTATCCCGGTGTAATAAGGATTCAGTCAGCAGTAACAGCAATAACAACAGTAACAACAATGAAATCACAGTTCCCCTGGTAGTTTCAAACTACCAGACCTTCCCGAACTATACTGACCTGATTCCTGTTTATAGCCCAAGATATGTAGGCAACCTCTGAAGCACGGTGCGGTCAAAACTTTTCAAAAATGCTTCATACGGAATATGCGAGTGGGCAACAATCCCTCATTACTGCTCACTTGTCTTTGCACTGAAACTCTTCGTGTTCCCGAGCAAAGAGGGGCAGCTGTGAGCACGTGATTTTTGCCCCAAGAAATTGAATTCCAAAATATATAAAAAAAATAATAAAAAAATGATTTTTGTTTGCAATTGTGTGATTTGTGTGAAATACTAGTGTTTGTTTGAAATAAAATTGAAATGAAAGTACAAAAAGGAATTAATTAGAAAAATATCACAAAAATCGTAAAACAAATGCTAGGAAATTAGAAAACTAAGCAAAAATACAAAAAATATCAAAAAATTAAGGAACAAAATAAAAAAATGGAAAATAAAGGAAATATATTAGTTGTAAAATAAATATAAAGGAAAAAATACAAAATACAAAAAGAAAATACTAGAAAATAATAAAAAGGGCACAAAAAATACAATGTATAATTAGTTTGGGCCAAATATACAAGAAATACACATAAATACATAAGCCCAAAACAAAAGACCAGGCCCAGTCATTTTGATCGGCCTCTCTATTTGATAAATCCAAACGACACCGTACCAATCAAATGAATCTGAGCCGTTGATTGCTGCTGATCAATGGACCATATGAGGCGGTTCCCTCACAAATGAAACGACATCATCCAATGAAATCAATCTCAACCGTTCATTGCAAATAATCAACCGGACAAGACGAGGGTGACATTTTAATCAAATGACGTAGTCTTGAGTAATTGATCCCAACCGTCTAGTGTTATAATCTAACAGACACAATGGAACCTCTCATTAATCTACATGACACCGTTTAACAACCAGATGATCCTGGCCATCAATTTGATCAAATCCAACAGCCAGGAATCAATGATGCTATTATGATATATATCTACCCTTCCCCGTTTGCCCCCTCATTATACACACACACACACACACACATATTCTTATGACAAACCCTAGCCGCCCTAATCTTCTTCTTCTCTCCCACAGTCTCTCATGGAGACCACCGGAGGTCAATCCCAGACCTCCGTCTCAAGCCTAAGCCAACACTAAAATCACCCTCTACACCACCAAACAACCCTTAACCCCCCATTAATCCCGACCAAAAACCAACAGTCTCCCTAATCTTGAAAATCCGGTCGCCGGAACCCTAGCCGACGACCACCTAAGGAATGAACCAGGGTCCCAAAATAACACCACTAGACCACCTTGAGACGATCAACCACCCTATCTAGGTGGTTTCCCTCGAATAAGTCCCTAACCCGTCGAATATTCAAAAAAACCTCGCCGGAACCCTACTCCGGCGAGTACCCAAAAACAACCACACTCTCAAAACCTTACACATGTCTCCAGATCCCTCTCACAAGCCCAAATCAAACCCCCAAAGCCCCGTTTGAAAGATCTAACACTCAGAAGACTAACAGTCTTCGAAGCTCTGAAAATCAAGAAAATGAAAAGAACGAAGAAGAAAGAAAGAAGAAAAGAAAGAAAGAAAAGGAAAAAGAAAAGGAAAAGGGCCTGAAAAAGCTAAGTACCCCCACCCTTGTTTTCGTGTTCATTTGTTTTGAAACTTGCTTCTTTACATGCCTATCATGCTTATCTGAATTTGTTCCTATGCATGTCTAAAACATGAATCTATCTCTGTTTTTTTATATAATTTGTACTTGTTAATGCGAACCCTGAAACTCATACATGCCTGAAATTATCTAAGTGTTCTTAGGATTCTAATATTAACTACTCATGAATCATGTGCTAATTAGCCAGTTTTATGTGATTGTTTAGTATATTCTGTCTCGATTGGGTTTTAATTAGTTGGAATTCAACCATTATCAAATTTTTCGTCTGAGTTCTGATTAATTGGAAGTTAATTTGTGATTAAGGTTATTTGTGCAAAACAACATGAATCTGGCTATATTTGTAATTTAATTTGTATGCTAGTTCATTCTGAACCTTTGAGTGCTTATGTATGCTTAGGCTATCTGTATAAATGTTTTGTGGTTATGTTTGTGAACTAAGTATGGGTTCTGATTAGTGGCCATTTGTAAAAGTGGTTAAAATTAAAAAGGGTTGTAGTCTGAAATTGATTAAGTCTTAAAGACATGTCTGACTAGTGGCTATTTGTTAAATACGTGCTAGCCTAGTCTTGCCATACCTAAGGTAGATTGGGTAACAATAATTAAATACAAGGGGTAAAAGGGGAATGGTAAATGGTATTTTTTTGGATTAAATAGAGCCTATGGGGACACAAAAGACTTTAATGCTTGGTATTTCTTAAATTACTTGGATAATCAGGGGTATACTAGGTAGAGTTAAAAGGGATTTGTGTAATAAACATTAGCAAGTGAGGGTAATTGGGTAAAACCGACCTAATAGAACCGCCCAGAACATTCTAGCAGGGGTTCAAGGGCATTTCGATACAATTTTAATGGACTATAATGTAACTAATTGAAAAGAATAAGTGAAGGGAAATAGAATTAACTTATTTGAAATCCCCCCCCCCCCCCAAATAACTCTATAAATAGGCTTCTATAAGCCTGAAAAAGGAGTTCGAATTTTTGATAGTTAAAAGGAGTTGGAATTTTTGATAGTTAAAAGGAGTTCGATTTTTGATAGTTGAAAGATTTTCTGAATTTTACAACTAAAAGGGTCTGAAATATATTTGAGAGATTCAGCTAATACTATTTGTCTACTTAATCTTCAATTCCAGAATTTTTGCTTAGGGATATTTGGCTGGTGTTTCTCTGCCGTGTTGTCCTCACTAGCTTGGATTTCGATTTTTCTCGAAGTTGATTGTTGTTTGTTTATCGAGCTTGGGAATTGTTGTGTTGTTCCTATATTGTTTGCTGGTGTCTCTCTGCTATTATCATTGCTGACTGCTTATGCTCTTCATTCTCCTTAGAACTCACTTATTCATTTTTGTTGATCAGGTACACATCTGTTTCCTGGAGAAGTAATTGAGATTTATGAATGAAGAAATGAAGTTTAGTTAATTTGTGATGAAGCTATTTCTGATTCTTCTTTCTAGCTGTAGTTATTTCGTAGAAATCATTGTAATTCGTTAGGTATTGGTTGTAATAATTAACAGCCATATTATATTGATTTAGATTAGAGTAGAGTAGTTAATGTAGTTAATAGCTTATCACTTAATTCAAAACTAAAATAGGTTAAAAATAAAGTTAATACACTTAGGTAAGTAAAATATAATTTTGAAACTAGATGTATAAATTGGTATCTAACTACTCATGTTAATTAAACTATGAATCTGGATCAATTTAATTAAAAGGGGAATAAGTAGTTCAAGTTTAAATAGTATCATCGCCTAGCTTCACTCAAAAACGATTTAGATACATATTTGTTTTAGATTTCTGCGATTATAAATAATTCAAGCATGTTTAGTTAGTATAGCAATATTGATACAAGTTATGGTGTTAGAATTTTAGTTAATTACTGAAACAAGTAGTGATTGAAATGTTATTTGGTACCCTTTTGAAATAATATGATTTTATTGACTTTCTTTGTCATTTGAAAACTATCTGCTTAAATATTGTTTCGAAACTGTTAGTATGTTCCTTCTTTTGCTTTCAAAGTCTGGGCCCAATCCTGAGTATAGGCCCAGGTCTGAATAATCAGATGCTCGCGTTATCGAGTAGGGAAAATAGCGTATGTTGGGCTTCTGAAGCCCAAACGTCTTTAATAATGGACTGCTAAAGCAGTCTGAAGTCCAGGCCCCAATAATGAAAAATGGACTGGACTCCAAACATTGTGGCTTTGAAAAATAACACAAAAACAAATATGCATATTAGGAAGAAAAAACAAAAAAAATAGAAAACATAGTATAGAAATAGGATTGAGCCTTAAAATAAGGGATGAGCCTCGTTCCGAAAATGAAAATTATACGGGGGCCCCAAACGGATTTCAATGTAAAAATGATAGACTTGGAAGGACCGTTTAGCGAATTTCACGATCCTTCCCAAAGATAATAAAGACGTAGACATTATAGGCACGATAAATAAAAATTACGTTCCTAATACGGGTGTACATTTTATGTGACCCAAATCTCAAATCCTGGCGAAGCTGAAATGCACTAAAGTCACAGGCGTACTAGTTGCGGAGTGACTCGAAATGCATTTTCGTGACGTCGCAAGTCCTAAAAATAACAAAGCGGAACATTAATAGCATTAGAAAATTGAAGCATATAAGTAAATTAGATAAAAACAAATACGGCAGTTGAGCGACCGTGCTAGAACCACGGAATCGAGAGTGCCTCACACCTTCTCCCAGGTTAACAGAATTCCTTATCCGAATTTCTAGTTTCGCGGACTGTTAAACAGAGTCATAATTTCCTCCGTTCGGGATTAAATCAGTGACTTGTTACACCATTATTTTCCCAAGTGGCGACTCAGAAAATTAATAAAAATCATGTTCTGAATGTCCTTTAATTGGAAAAACTCCTTCCCTATTATTATTATATCCCTTCTCGGGGTGTAGTAGTAAATAGTGGACGTAAAGAAAAAGGAGATGTGATAGATTAAAAGCACATATGTTATAACATGTATTAAAATTAGATATTTTGGCCATCTATAATAGTTTAAGCGATCGTGCTAGAACCACCGGATCCGAGGTTGCCTAACACCTTCCTTCGGGTGAACAGAATTCCTTACTTAGAATTTCTGGTTCGCAAACTTCATTTGGAAAGTCGAAATTTCCTCGATTTGGGATTTAAATAAATCGGTGACTTAGGACACCATAATTTATTCCAAGTGGCGACTCTGAGATAAATAAATAATCCCATTTCGAATAGTGTCACTTAAATTGAAAAAAAACTTCCTTGTGCATTTTTTCCCTTGGGGTAGGTACGCAAAAAGGAGGTGTGACGGGCATCAATGACCATATTGTCCTTGTTCGGGTGATCGTGATATCATAGTCCTTCAGCTACTCTAACCACCTCATTTGGTGCAACTTTAGATCCTTTTGCTAGAACAAGTGCTGCACGCTCCGATGGTCATTATAAATCTCACAGGGAACCCCGTATAAATAATGGCTCCAAATCTTCAGGGCGTAAACAATGGCAGCTAACTTAAGGTCATGAACAAGGTAATTCTTCTCATGTAACTTCAACAACAACAACAACAAAAACCCAGTATAATCCCACTTAGTGGGGTCTGGGAAGGGTAGTGTGTACGCAGACCTTACCCCTATCCTGGGGTAGAGAGGCTATTTCCAAATAGACCCCCGGCATCCTTCCCTCCAAGAACTTCCCACCTTGCTCTTGGGGAGACTCGAACTCACAACCTCTCCCCTCCCCTCCCCTCCCCTCCACCCGGCGACCACTCAGGTAAGGTCACCCCCCACCTCTCTTCTATCTCTCTCTCTTCTCTCCCCCAACCCTCCCACACCCCCAGCACTCCACCTAGCCCCCCTCTCCTCCCCCCGCCTTTGTTTCTCACCTTCCACTTCCGGCGACCAACCACCGCCGGCGATCCCGCAGCGGCGACGCACACAGGTGACAGGTAAAGCCACCCCACCCCTCTAACCTCTCTTCTCTCTCTCTCTCTCTCTCTCTTCTCTCCTCCCTCCCGGAAGCCCCTATCCCTTCTCTCCTGTCACGCCCCAAATCAAGGGACATGACCGGCGCTTGACTAGGTAGCCCTAGTCAAGCGGACCTGGGTGCCTTTCTATCCCACGCGATACCCCTGTGTTGTTTATTACTCATAAGCCAAAGATCTTACCAATTATAACTGAATTCACATTGTACAAACATAACCACATTATTAACATTACTAACAAGTTACAATTTACAACGCCCGACATATACATATACATACATAGGCCATAGTCCCACAGTTTACTGTCTACGGAGCCTCTAGGATTACAAAGGAGGATATAATACTTGCCGGTAACAAGGCTCCGGCTATACCTTACACAAAATCCAAAATAAAGTCCAAAACGAAAGTGGCATTTGCCACACAGGGCCCCGAGGAAGAAAGGAGCTCACCAAAACGGGCAGTGAAAGATGAAGGATACTACTGCCGATGAGCTGAAGTGCCTCCTAGTGATCCATCTACAATCATAATACGAATGTAGGGCCCCCGGCAAAAGGGACGTCAGTACACTGGAATTGTGCCGGTATGTATGGACAAACTTTGTCCCAAGTAAACTCAAGCCATTAAATTACATCAAGAATTAATTAAGCCGGCCAACCATATTTTCCACATTTTCCTCATTTCAGATAATTCTCAACACAAAGCATGTTCTAAGATCAACAAATAGAACAATAACCAATCAATCACGTAAAACACAAGTAGTCAAACAAAGGGGCAATCAGTGCCCCACAGGTTGCAAACTCTCCTGCTGTCTCCTTTCACAATTTCACATTATTGATTTTTTATCAATTTTCAATAGCGATTTCGATCGCTTTATCCTTATTACCCCTGACCACCCTTATTACCTCGGCCACCCTTATCACCCCAACCCACACCTTATTTCCTCATGTTGCGGCGTGCAACCCGATCCCACCTTACAGTTTAAAACACAACAATTTCAAACAGCAGATAAGGCACTACACACAATTTCAACAAGTTCAAATAAGCAACTTGCACATTGTTTCATGTTCTTAATTACTTATCAAGCCAATATCACAACCAAGTTACAATATTTCCATAATCAAGAATATTCACACAAGTATGTTCAACAATTTTCCACAATTCAAGTGTTTCATCTCTTTCCACAATAAACCAATTCTCAAGTGTTTCGTTCCTTTTCCACAAGGTGCCATATAGGCCATCATAACCATTATGCACAATTCTTTACCCAATTCAACTCTCATTTACCTTTCGGTTCATATTCCATACCACATCACTCATAGTTCAACAACAACTTTGAATATCCAACAACAACATCAAGAATTTCACACAATTTGTCAAATTAGCACGAACCAAACAAATTTCACACATATAGACGATTTCACAAGAATCAAAATTAGCCATACATACCTCGATTGAGCTTTCCTTAAGTTACTACAACGTTCCAAAAATTCTAGCAACTTCAATCTATTTTGAGACATAGCAAAATAGAGCAACAATTAGAAAGATATTCATGAAACTAGCTCATTTGAGCATTTTATCAAACACTAGTTGAGCATCTTGATTTCGAATCCCCTTTTCAAGACTTCTTTCATTCCCTAACCCAATCTTTACTTATTTATGTTCAAAAATCTTCCCATAAACCTAAGTTGTACATGAATGTATACATAATACTAATATACCCAAGAATCATACCTCAATAACTCATCTTATACACCAAACTCGAAATTAAAACCCTAGGGTATAGAATCTTACCTCTTAGATGAAGAACTTGCTATTGGGTTCTTGATTCTTGAAGATTGATGCAAGATTTGGATGATTTAAATGTTGGGTTCCTCATTCTCTCTCTAAAATGCTCTCACCACTCTCTAAAATCAGTAAGAAATGACCCCAAAATGAACCTCAAAGCCTATATATTGAAATGGGGTCGGGTTATAAAAATAGAAGAATTAACTGGGCTTCTCGGGTTCAATTTGCGATAGAAATGCGACCGCAAAGTTAACAATGCGACAGGAATGCGGTCGCACATTTGACACTAGACAGCATTTTCCAGCCTTTGGTAATTTGATCATAACTTTGTGTAGGAATGTCCAAATGACGAACGGTTTGAAGCATTGGAAACTAGACTCAAAAGGCTTTCATTTGATATGCTATGCACCACATAAAACCTTATACATAATTATATATGATCCTTTGAAGTGGAGCTATGTGCGAATCCATTTGGAATTTTAGCATATTTCGAAAATTTTCCCATTTGGCTTACACTTGGGCTTCCATTTGGACCTCATACCACTTACCATAAGACTCATACTCATATTTATCAAGTCTAATTGATGTCCATCATGTTCATAGCACATAAAATATAATAATTAGCCTACGTGGCACCACAGAATCCTATATTCCTTAGCGAAATTTTCTAGGGCCTTACATTCTCCCCCCTTAGGATCATTCGTCCTCGAATGAGGAGTATAGTATTTCCCAAACACTTTAACATCACACATCTCTTTTATAACCTACCTCCAATATCTAAATTTTCACTAACTCATAAATATTTCAAAAATTTCGGCAGAGTTTCCTTTGTAACTAGGCCTATCCACCTGCCAGAGAATCACCAAAATCGTTTTTACCACACATCCACAAGTGTACATAGCACCACAATATATATATCCATAATCCTAATCCCAGTATTATAAGCACTACATTAACATATGGATACCAGAACATGGACTGCATAGTTTTACATCAAAATACCTATATGGTACATTCCAAGTCAAAACTAACTGGTATTTAATCAAACGAAAGTACTTTTATTCCACGACACATTTATCCTTCCACACGACATTATCGACTTACAAGCGTTGTCATAACACCTTCTCAAAAATAATATCAACTCCCAAACATACATAACAAGGACGACAGATAAACATCTTGCATGAGATAACTATACATTGACTTTACCTTTTGATAACTTCCATTGTACAATTTACACTCCACTCGATAATTGCAATTCATGATAACAACAATAACGCAAAATTCCATGATTATATAGTTCAATCAAGTCAATTCATACACACAATTTTTTTTTCATCACTATCTTCTTAGACATAAGCATATGGAAATACAAAGTACATGAGGAACAGTTATGGGGAATATCATACACCTAGTGCAACCTAATGTGTAATACAGTCATGTTACTTTTTATTATCAACTCACATAACATTTTCAGGGGTACACTCACACTAAACCCTTTATGACCCTTAATAGTTACCCTAAGATGTGATACCATAAACTGACCATAACTTTATCTATCCAATATATATGTGATCACACTATGAAGCTTTATCTTTGACTTGTCCGAACTTACAATACCCAATGGATCTAATACAATGAGGAACAACAGAGTTCAAGATCAGGCTAGAGTTCTTCAGGAATCCATTAATGCACTGGGTAGAGTACTTTATGAGGTCGTATACTAAGAGACACAAAATGTTACTACTAACAATACTGACATGGTTAATCATTGTGACTACCTCAATTAATACACAAATGAGGAATAGGAGTAAGTAGTACATGGGAAATAGGAATCATTAAGGAGGAATACTCAAGTACGTGAACCACTCATTTTCTAAAGTGTAGGGAAAATCCGTCAACCCCGAATAGGAATACTCTAGCACCTTGAATGTGATATGGATTCAAAATACACGAAGTTGAATTACACTTTTAACATTACTTGACGCACAGAATCTATGCCACAAGCCTATAAGGATGAAAATAATTGAACGCTTATGAGATTACCATATTCTAGGCAGCTTAACACTTCTTGGTAATTGATCATATTTAAGGGAACTAAAAATTACGACCATTTTTTTCATTCAAATCAACATGTTCATGATATGTACAAAAATTCGAAGTCATCTAATCTCAACCTTTCACGAGTGAAACTCAATAGCTAGGAATTCTTGATATTGGGACAAAATCATGAATTGGTTAGATTGTTCTAATAGTTAACACGACGCTCCAGGGAGAAGGCAAATAACACTCATATCTAGCCAAGAAGGTGAGATACCAAGGGTAGTAAACTCTCCACACATGACAATGACATAGTCCAGGATTCTAGAAGCTGAGGGTGTAAAGAAAACCAAACTCAATGAGACAGTGCACAATAATCACTGAAGGTTTGCAAATGTTCATGATGAGATCTCCATAGGTTTTGACTTGAAAAATGGAAGTGTCATAGTGATACATAGAAGGGCATGTTATTTTATGGTTGTCGTACAAGTGTAGGGAACTGGAACAATGAATTCACTAAATAAGGAATAAATTTAACACATTATGGAGACATAAAGAGAAAATAATCATTGGTTATAAGCTGGACACACTTCTACTATATTAGCTCCGCACTGCAATACATGACCATGCCAGGAGCAACCACAATACTAGGACATAGTGAGCTACTTACTGCGAGATATCCCAAGTGGGCACGAAAACCATGGCGACACAAGATATCTATGATGGGGATGTGAGGATCTCATGTCACAACCCTAAATCCGGTCGTGATGGCGCCCAGCACCTTGCTAAGCCAGCCTGACCAATCAACATCAACAACGGAGCTAGAAGCTCTCTTTAACCCATTTAAGCATTTCAAAATATGAAACAATAGTAATACTTATACTAACAATGGGGAAACCAAGTCCCAAAATATACTAACTCCCATAGACCGAAGGGTCAAGAGTCATGAGCCTCTACTGAACATGAGTATATAAAGGTTTACAAAAATACCAAGTGCGGAAAGAAATGTCAATACAAAATCAAAAGACGGTAGGAAGGAATATCGGGTCCTGCGGACTCTGCAGCTACCTCGTATATCCCACGGATGTCGCCTCGCACCGCTACTGGATCACTACTGAGAGGTACCTGGATCTGCACACAAGGTGCAGGGAGTAAAATGAGTACTGCCAGACTCAGTGGTAGTAAACAAGGGTAAGACAGCGCAGATAAGAATTCCGCAATAAAGCACTATGTAAAGCTATAATCAGCTACCCTGTCACAGAATCAATATTCACTGTACTGTACCAACAATTACCAATAAATAGCATAACAGCTAGCAGATGTAGCTAAATGCAATGCAATGCATGATATGACCGCTACGGCGCGTAGCCCGACTCCAATTTTGGGTACCCGTGCTCACTGTGGGGGTTCAGACTCCAGAGGGGCTCCTACAGCCCAAGCACATCTCATAGAGATATTCTCGCGGCGTGCAGTCCGATCCAACATATATCCTGCTGCGGCGTGCAGCCCGATCCACTACTAGTCAGCTAATATGCAGATACCAAAAATAGTTTTTGAAAACTCTTTTATCATTTTTCGGTTGGAAAACAGTAATATCAAGTTCCAGAGATTGGAATTAGCATAATAACAAAAATAGTTGCGGACTAGTAGTAAACTAGCATGTCTATATGATAAGACAATGATAACGATCCTCGCGGGATCCAATAACCGGCTCACGGCCCACATGTATACTCAAACGCCCAAGAAGGGGGTTCCTCGGCTCAAGAGTGGCCATTATCACAATATATATATATATGACTAATATATAGTCTCCAGTTCATGATCGACCCCGCACTCTCAAGAGTGTGCGTGTCTCGCCGCTATACAACGTCACAAAGTGGTATACCGGGGTTTCGAACCCGCTGGTCATCACCCACATCTATTACTCACCTCAATACGGCGCGACGACTACTCCGCAATGCCCTTGCCACGAGAATCAAGCTCCGCACGCGTAGAATCTGATCAAATACAGTAGAAATACAACAAATTAGGCCAATGGGACGTCACCCAATTAATACAACTCAATTTACATCAAAATTCCCAAAGTTGTCAAAACTCGACTTTCGGTACGCTTGTCGAAAAATTACAAAAGTCACATATTCGGAACCCTCATCTCGATACGAGTCTAAGCATATCAATTTTACCAAATTCGGACTCCATTTGGCCATTCAAAGCCTTGATTTTCTAAAGTTCAAGCCTAGGGCTAAATCCTCCATAAATTACCCCAAATTCCTCCA
This sequence comes from Nicotiana noctiflora, assembly GCA_032618575.1. Classification (NCBI taxonomy): domain Eukaryota; kingdom Viridiplantae; phylum Streptophyta; class Magnoliopsida; order Solanales; family Solanaceae; genus Nicotiana; species Nicotiana noctiflora. The sequence continues at coordinate 241,480 of JASVEL010009537.1, read as the reverse complement.
TTTTCATGATATAATTGCATAATATTACCAATACTAATCATAGTTTAAGTCCATAGTTGATTACTTGATGATTTCCCTTGAATTTCTCTTCAAAATCGCCCAAATCGCCTCTAAAGCCGAGACCCAAATGTGTGAAATGTTCGGAAATTTTTCTAACTTCTGATACACTTAACTTACAGCGATTTACGCTTCTGCGGAAAACTTTCCGCTCCTACGAGTCCGTATCCGCGACCAAAGGGTCGCTTCGGCGATTCCAGGCCTAGCCGGCCAATTCCGCTTCCGCGAGAAAAGGACCGCTTGTGCGCGTCCGCTTCCGCGATTGATCCTCCGCTCTGCGAAAACTCCCGCTTCGGCGCACCAGAGTCCGCTCCGCCGGACTCGCCTAGGCGGTCAATAATCCGCCTTCGCGGACCTTCCCATTTTCCATCTAGTCCGCTCGCGATCGACCGGATCGCACCGGCGATGCCGCTTCAGCGGAAAGGAGTCCGCCTCTGCGGTGCCAAGCGCTCCTGCGCTCCTCGGTCCGCTCCTGCGGACTCGCCTCCGCGCCCACATTTCCGCAGGGGGCGAAAATGACAGAACCAGAACTCTTCAACCCGCAATTTCCATGATTTTCTTCCGTTTAACCATCCGAAAACACCCCGAGGCCCCGGGACCTCATCCAAACACACCAACACATCTTAACACCTTATTCAAACTTGCTCGAATCCTCAAAACACGTCTAATAACACCAAAACCCATAATTCACATCAAATTCAAGCCTAAATTCCTTAAAACATTCCGAATTACACATTCAATCAAAAACCCGACCAAACGACGTCCGAATGACCTGAAATTTTGCGGGCACATCCAAAATCACCTAACGGAGCTACCGCAACTGTCGAAATTCCATTCCGACCCCCGGATCAAAATCTCACCTACCGTTCGGATTTCGCCAAAATTCAACCTTAGCCAATTCAAGCCTATTTCTACACCGGGCCTCCAAATTCAATTCCGATCGCTCCCCTAAGTCACAAATCACCTTCCGGAACTAACCGAATCATCGAATCCGATTCCGAGCCCTCTAACCAAATAGTCAACTCCGGGTTGACTTTCTTTATTCAAGTTTCCTTCACAAAGGCTATATGCCTCATTTTCAATCCAATTCACTCCTAACTCACCCGATAGACTCTAACACTGATATAAAATCATAAAACATGTATTTACAACATAACGGGGTGGTAATTCCCGTGACAACGGGCCGGGTCGTCACATCTCAATTTCCAGAAAAACTTTATGCACACAGTGACCATTTCAATTGACATGTACTTGTAGGATAAGTGTAGATGCATGCTTTCACGTTTCTTGATAGTAAGAAGGTTTTCATGATGTTACTTGCAAGAGAGTGGATTGGTTGTTCAAGCCATATACACAACTGAGAAAAAGAGTGACTCGAGAAGGATCACAATTCTTGGATACTTTGCATGGAACTTGACACCACATGTATAAACTTTATGATGGTGCATGTATAGGCAGAAGTGAGTAGATGTTGTTCATTTAAATGAGACGTTTCTGTAAGAAATTCATCGGGAATAGTCCTTTGTTGAGAATTTAGGAAAAGCAAGTAGGAAGTATCAATAGTGCTATAACTCAATTCCGGAACATAATTATAGAGCTCAATTCCATAGGAGGTTGTAAACAATAGAACTATGATAGGGAGACTTTGTAGATAATACGTCTCATTCAAAGAGTATGCATGTGCATGAACTGTTTTGTAATTTAGATTCTTTTTAAGAACATATCTATGCAAGGACAAGGAAATCATAAGGGTTTAGGAAAAAGTTTAAACAATCACCACATTACCAAATAAAATGGATCACATATTTTTTTTTTTTTACATAATTTCCATACCTCTAGGCTGCATTTCATAGCCCTTCCATAGGGTTCACATATAAAGTTATTCACCTATGTGCTTCATACAATAATAAGGAAATCACAAGTACAAATCAAACACTTTAAACATTCACCACATTATCGAATAAAAGAATCATGCCATTTTTACGTATATTAGTCCATCGACACTTTGGGCAACAATTATCACATCAGACTTGGCACTAGGCCACATTTCACAATACAATTTCTTCTTCCCCGCATTTCACAATATTTCCGCATATTTCACATCAACATCATAATCTATTTCATATTCCCTCGTGTCACAAGTATCACCAGATACAATTTCACTTCGAGTTCTCGACACATTGTCTATACTCTTTTTCTCAAAAACATTTGACTTATTTCAACATCTCTATGCATAGAGGACTTCACATTTCAATACATGATTCTTACTTCTAAAATCAATTTTAAGTTGTCAATAATAGCACATTGATCATATTGGAAAGCATCTTTCACAAAACATCGGGTGACAACACAAATTCATGTAAAGTATCAATCACAGCTAGAATCCAACATTTGGTCTTACCATATTTACACGGTCACTTACTTCATTTCCAAACATCTTTATACATTACCAATGACTAGACGCAATCAATCAAATACCTTTGGTACACGTAACAATATTTTGGAAGAATCAACCATAACAAGTTTTCTCACAAAATTTGGCATCAAAATATCAATTCAAACTTGACTTGAAGTCAAGACATTTTAGCACATAGTTCACATTCTTTACATATCCTCATCTACCAATAATAATATATTAAACAAATGAAGAAGTACCTCCAACATATATTTTCACAACAATAATTCGCTTAACATAACAAAACGGGTACTGCATCAATTATATTTTGAACCTACAATATTTATGTGGGCAGCATGGAAGCTTATTTTCTAAGAGAAGGGGTTTTAGCCGTACATACTGATGAAATACTACATGATCTGGTGGTATAGTGACATTAGTTGGAACAAGGGTACTATCCTTAATAACAAGTTCTACCAATCACTCCATGGCTCAACACATTCTTCTAACAAGTCCTTGGGTGATCCACTTGGACTCAATGGTGGGATAAATCCCACCTTACATGCTTCAAATTCATAGATTATGGTATCAAAATTACCGATCTTGAGGGTAATACTTAGAGAGGAAATTAGCTCCCTATCTTGATCCATATCGCACGATCTAGAATATCAAAGAAATGGGTAAATTTCTAAATGTCCGTGCAGCCCCAACTTATATGATGTGGTCGACAACACACCGATAAGAAGGGCACTACTAGACACGGCTCCGAGACATCCTAGGACACTTAAAAACCTTAGGCTCTGATACCAAGTTTGTCACGCCCCAAATCGAGGGACATGACCGGCGCCTGACTAGGTAGCCCCAGTCAAGCGGACTTGGGTGCCTTTCTATCCCACGCGATACCCCTGTGTTGTTTATTACTCATAAGCCAAAGATCTTACCAATTATAACTGAATTCACATTGTACAAACATAACCACATTATTAACATTACTAACAAGTTACAATTTACAACGCCCGACATATACATATACATACATAGGCCATAGTCCCACAGTTTACTGTCTACGGAGCCTCTAGGATTACAAAGGAGGATACAATACTTGTCGGTAACAAGACTCCGGCTATACCTTACACAAAATCCAAAATAAAGTCCAAAACGAAAGTGGCATTTGCCACACAGGGCCCCGAGGAAGAAAGGGGCTCACCAAAACGGGCAGTGAAAGATGAAGGATATTACTGCCGATGAGCTGAAGTGCCTGCTACCGATCAACCTACAATCATAACATGAATGTAGCGCCCCCGGCAAAAGGGATGTCAGTACACTAGAATTATACTGGTATGTATGGACAAACTTTGTCCCAAGTAAACTCAAGCCATTAAATTACATCAAGAATTAATTAAGCCAGCCAACCATGTTTTCCACATTTTCCTCATTTCAGATAATTCCCAACACAAAGCATGTTCTAAGATCAACAAATAGAACAATAACCAATCAATCACGTAAAACACAAGTAGTCAAACAAAGGGGCAATCAGTGCCCCACAGGTTGCAAACTCTCCTGCTGTCTCCTTTCACAATTTCACATTATTGATTTTTTATCAATTTTCAATAGCGATTTCGATCGCTTTATCCTTATTACCCCTGACCACCCTTATTACCTCGGCCACCCTTATCACCCTAACCCACACCTTATTTCCTCATGTTGCGGCATGCAACCCGATCCCACCTTACAGTTTAAAACACAACAATTTCAAACAGCAGATAAGGCACTACACACAATTTCAACAAGTTCAAATAAGCAACTTGCACATTGTTTCATGTTCTCAATTACTTATCAAGCCAATATCACAACCAAGTTACAATATTTCCATAATCAAGAATATTCACACAAGTATGTTCAACAATTTTCCACAATTCAAGTGTTTCATCTCTTTCCACAATAAACCAATTCTCAAGTGTTTCGTTCCTTTTTCACAAGGTGCCATATAGGCCATCATAACCATTATTCACAATTCTTTACCCAATTAAACTCTCATTTACCTTTCGGTTCATATTCCATACCACATCACTCATAGTTTAACAACAACTTTGAATATCCAACAACAACATCAAGAATTTCACACAATTTGTCAAATTAGCACGAACCAAACAAATTTCACACATATAGGCGATTTCACAAGAATCAAAATTAGCCATACATACCTCGATTGAGCTTTCCTTAAGTTACTACAACGTTCCAAAAATTCTAGCAACTTCAATCTATTTTGAGACATAGCAAAATAGAGCAACAATTAGAAAGATATTCATGAAACTAGCTCATTTGAGCATTTTATCAAACACTAGTTGAGCATCTTGATTTCGAATCCCCTTTTCAAGACTTCTTTCATTCCCTAACCCAATCTTTTCTTATTTATGTTCAAAAATCTTCCCATATACCTAAGTTGTACATGAATGTATACATAATACTAATATACCCAAGAATCATACCTCAATAACTCATCTTATACACCAAACTCGAAATTAAAACCCTAGGGTATAGAATCTTACCTCTTAGATGAAGAACTTGCTATTGGGTTCTTGATTCTTGAAGATTGATGCAAGATTTGGATGATTTAAATGTTGGGTTCCTCCTTCTCTCTCTAAAATGCTCTCACCACTCTCTAAAATCGGTAAGAAATGACCCCAAAATGAACCCCAAAGCCTATATATTGAAATGGGGTCGGGTTATAAAAATAGAAGAATTAAACATGCGATGTCAATTATGCTATAGCAGAATGAACCGCAAAAGTTAACAATGCGACAGGAATGCGGTCGCACATTTGACACAAGACAGCATTTTCCAGCCTTTGGTAATTTGATCATAACTTTGTGTAGGAATGTCCAAATGACGAACGGTTTGAAGCGTTGGAAACTAGACTCAAAAGGCTTTCATTTGATATACTATTAACCACATAAAACCTTATACATAATTATATATGATCCTTTGAAGTGGAGCTATGTGCGAATCCATTTGGAATTTTGGCCTATTTCGAAAATTTTCCCATTTGGCTTACACTTGGGCTTCCATTTGGACCTCATACCACTTACCATAAGACTCATACTCATATTCATCAAGTCTAATTGATGTTCATCATGTTCATAGCACATAAAATATAATAATTAGACTACGTGGCACCACAGAATCCTATATTCCTTAGCGAAATTTTCTAGGGCCTTACATTCTCCCCCCCTTCCTGCAACCCCTTCATCCCTTCTCCATTCCTTCTTCCTTCTCTTCTCTCCCTTCCTCCCTCCCTCTTCCGTTCTCCCTACCCCTCTGCCCCGCCACTTCTCTTCTCCCCTCCCCCCGTTTCCCATGCCTTTTTGTGTGGTTGGTTTTGTGTTTGTGCAGGTTTTCGGTGGGACACAATAGAACTAGCTGTCCCGATAAATCTCAAGACAGGTGACAAGGCGACTTTGCGGCATTGGGAGTGAAGAGCCAAGCAACACCGACCGGGATGTGCAAGAGGAGGCAGCACTTGACCTCGGGCGCATCAAAGCATACCTTCAGGTTTTTCCACCGGGAGTTGGTACCTCCCGCCTCTCGTTAAACCTGTACACCTTTTGCGTACTCTTGCTAGCATTTCTTGTAAGGTTTACTCTGATGCTATCTAGTTTGCATCCTTTTCGTATCTCCCTTTTGTGCATGGGTGCATCATTATTCTCCATAGTCTGTTGGAGGGATAGTGGCTGCAGCGGGGGATGTAAGTGCAAGGTCATGTCCTCGAGGGGTGGGGGTTATGGCGGGGGTGAGTAGGGGGGCAGGGAGTATTTCTGCGGGTAGGGCGGGAGGTAAGGGTGGGAAGAGGGTAGCGGACGCACATAGGTTAAGGATCGGGTCGTGGAATATAGGCACCCTGACGGGTAAGTCCATTGAGTTGGCGAAGACTTTTCAGAAGAGGAGGGTCAACATAGTATGCGTCCGGGAGACTAGGTGGAAAGGGACGAAGGCGCGGGATGCTGACGGGTTTAAGTTGTGGTACTCTGGGGTCGTGAAGGGTAAGAATGGAGTGGGCATCCTGGTGGATAAGGACCTTAGGGACTCCGTGGTAGAGGTTAGGCGAGCGAACGATAGGTTGATGTCTATTAAGTTAGTTATTGGGGGTTGCGGCCTCAACGTCATCAGCGCCTACGCACCACATGCGGGCTTAGATGAGGAGGTCAAGAGGCGTTTTTGGGACGACTTGGATGAGTTGGTGCGTAGTATTCCCCAATCTGAGAAGTTGGTCATTGGAGGGGACTTTAATGGCCATATTGGAGCAGATGCTAGTGGTTATGGTGAGGTGCACGGTGGCTTTGGCCTTGGGGTTAGGAATGGAGGTGGCTCTGCGCTGTTGGAGTTCGCTAGGGCTTCCGAGCTTCTGATTGCTAACTCGACATTTTAGAAGAGGGAGGAGCATTTGGTCACCTTCAAAAGTTTGACGGCAAGGACTCATATCGATTACCACCTTCTCAGAAGGAGCGATAAAGGTCTGTGTAGGGACTGCAAGGTTATTCAAGGAGAATCCCTTTAAACCCTTCATAGACTCCTAGTGATGGATGTCGGAATCTGGGTGAAGAAGAAGCAGAGGGGTTCTCGGGGCCAACCGCGAATTAGATGGCGTGCTCTAACTACAGAGAAAGCCCAGGAGCTGGAGAGGAGGTTAGTTTATGGTGGAGCTTGGAGAAGTTTTGGGTAGCAGATGCAATGTGGTCAAAGACGGTGAATCTGGTTAGAGAGGTAGCGCGGGATATGCTTGGGGTAACCAAAGGCTATCTAGGAAGACATCAGGGTGACTGATGGTGGAACGATGTAGTGCGAGAAAAAGTAGAGGTGAAGAAAGCTGATTTTGCGAAGTTGGCACGGAGCACAAGCGAGGAAGAAAGGCGGGTGAACAAAGAGAGCTATAAGGTCGCAAGGAAGGAAGCGAAATTGGCGGTCACGAAGGCTAAAAATGCGGCTTTTGGTCGCATGTACGGGGAATTGGGGGAGAAAGGCGGGGATACGAAGTTATTCCGGTTAGCCAAAGTAAGGGAAAGGAAGGCCGGGACCTGGACCAGGTTAGGTGCATCAAGGATGAGGATGGTAGAGTCCTGATGGGGGAGTCTAAAGTCAAACAGAGATGGCAGGCGTACTTCCGAGACCTTCTCAACGAGGAGGGGGACCAGAGTATAGAACAAGGGGAGCTGGGGCACTCAGAGCGTCATAGAGACCTAGGGTACCGCGGGCGCATTAGGGTGGAAGAGGTCGTGGGGGCTTTGCGTAGGATGAGTAGAGGTCGAGCGACCGGGCCAGATGAAATCCCGGGGGAGTTCTGGAAATGCATGGCTAAGCCAGGAGTGGAGTGGCTCACCGGGTTGTTCAATGCGATCTTCAGGACTAAAAGGATGCCGGAGGAGTGGAGGTGGAGTAAAGTGGTGCCCTTGATTAAGAACAAAGGGGATATCCAGTGTTGCAACAACTATAGGGGCATCAAATTAATAAGCCACACCATGAAGGTATGGGAGCAGGTGATCGAGGCCAGGGTGAGGGAGTCGACATCTATTTTCGCGAACCAGTTCGGTTTCATGCTGGGTCGGTCCACTACCGAAGCTATCCACCTTGTCAGGAGATTGGTGGAACAGTTCAGGGATATGAAGAACGACCTGCACATAGTGTTTATCGACTTGGAGAAAGTGTATGACAAGGTCCCTAGGGAGGTACTATGGAGGTTCCTAGAGGCTAAGAGCGTGCCGGAAGCCTACATCAGAGTAATCAAGGACATGTACGATGGAGCTAAGTCCAGGGTCAGGACAGTGGGTGGCCACTCAGACCATTTCCTGGTGGTTATGGGGCTTCATCAAGGTTCTGCGCTTAGCCCCCTCTTGTTTGCCTTGGTGATGGATGCTTTGACGCGGCATATTCAAGGGGATGTACCTTGGTGTATGCTATTTGCTGATGACATAGTCCTGGTAGACAAGACGAGGGTCGGTGTTAACGAGAGGCTTGAAGAATAGAGACAGACTCTCGAGTCTAAGGGGTTCAAATTAAGCAGGTCTAAGACAAAATATCTGGAGTGCAAGTTTAGCGCTGAGCGAGCGAAGTGGGAGGGAGCGTGATGATTGGATCTCAGTCCATTGCCAAGAAGGATAGTTTCAGATACCTTGGATCGGTGATCTAGGGGGACGGGGAGATCGACGGGGATGTCACTCATCGTATAGCGGAGGGCTGGTCGAAGTGGAGGCTTGCATCAGGTGTCTTGTGTGATAAGAAAGTGCCACAGAAACTCAAGAGGAAGTTTTATAGAGCTGTGGTTAGACCTGCCATGCTGTATGGGACGGAGTGTTGGCCGGTGAAGAAATCTCATGTTCAGAGGATGATAGTTGCAGAGATGAGGATGCTTAGGTAGATAAGATTAGGAACGAAGTTATTCGGGAGAAGGTGGGGGTGGCCCCAGTGGATGAGAAGATGCGAGAGGCGAGGCTTCGGTGGTTCGTGCATGTGAGGAGGAGAAACCCCGATGCCCCGGTGAGGAGTTGTCAGCGGCTAGCGGTGGTCGGTGTGAGGCGAGGTAGAGGGAGGCCTAAGGGATACTGGAGAGAGGTAATTAGACAGGACATGGCTAGGATGCGGATTTCCAAGGACATGACCCTTGATAGGAAAGTCTGGAGATCTAGTATCAGGGTTGTAGGATAGGGGCTTCTAGATTTTCCGTACTCCTTTCCCGGGGTGGGTGAGGCGTGGTAGGGCCGCCCATAGAGGATTAGTTTGTGTTCTGTTATGGTAGTCATTTCTGGAAGTTACTGTTTCAATATCATTGCATGCCTGCTTATTTATGGTACATATGTTTCTTATGTTTAGATAATTTTTATGCGATGTATGCTGGAGTAACTAATCGGTTTTTGTTTTTGTTTTATTTGCCTTTCTTTTTCCTGCGCCGAGGGTCGATTTGAAACAGCCTCTCTGCCCTCTCGGGTAGAGGTAAGGCATGTCTACATATTACCCTCCCCAAACCCCACCTTGTGGGACTATACTGGGTTGTTGTTGTTGTTGTTTAACTTCAACTACTGGACAGGTAGGCAATTACCCTACCATCCTACATCAACACTGCTCCGAGGCCAATCCTCGAGGCATCACAATAGATCGTATAAGACCCCAAACCTGAAGTCAATATCAAAATTGGGGCTATAGTCAAAGCGGTCTTGAGCTTTTGAAAGCTTGCCTCACACTCCTCCGTCCACTAGAACGGAGCGCCCTTCTGGGTCAACCTGGTCATAGAGGGCACAATCGATTAAAACCCCTATACAAAACAACGGTAGTAGCCCGCCAAGCCAAGAAAACTATGGATCTCTGTAGCTAAGGATGGTCTAGGCCAACTTTGCATGACCTCTATCTTCTTTGGATCCATATGAATACCCTCACTCGATACCACGTGACCTAAGAATGCCATTGAACCCAACCAAAACTCACATTTCGAGAACTTAGCATATAATTTTTTCCCTCTCAGAGTCTGAAGCACAATTCTCTGGTGCTGCTCATAATCTTCCCGGCTTCGGGAATACACCAAAATATTATCAATGAAGACAATGAGTCAAGATACGGCCGGAATACACTGCGCATCAGATGCATAAAGGTTGTTGGGGCATTGGTCAGCCCAAATGACATAACAAGGAACTCGTAATGACCATATCGAGCCTTGAAAGAAGTCTTTGGGATTTCTGGCTCTCGAATCTTCCACTGATGGTAACCTAAGCGCAAATCAGTCTTAGAAAACACCCGTGCACCCTGAAGCTGGTCAAATAGATCATCAATACGAGGGAAGGAATAACGTCCCTTTATTGTAACCTTGTACAATTGGCGATAGTCAATGCACATCCGCATAGAACCATCATTTTTCTTCACAAACAAGACAGAAGCACCCCAAGGCGATACACTAGGCCAAATATAACCCTTATCAAGAAATTTTCGTAACTGATCCTTCAACTCATGAGGATCCATACGATATAGAGGAATAGGAATGGGCTGAGTGCCCGGCAACAAATCAATACAAAACTCAATATCTCTATCAGGCGGCATTCCTTGAAGATCAGCTAGAAATACATCGGGAAAAATCCCGTACTACTAGGACCGAATCAACTGAAGGGGTATCAATGCTGACATCTCTCACATAAGCTAAAAACACATCACACCCCTTCTCATTGAGCTTTAAGAAAAAAATAACTATACCAGGAGTGTGATATAAAGTATCCCTCTACTCAATGCGCGGTATACTTGGCATAGCCAGCATCACGATTTTGGCGTGACAATCATGAATAGAATAATGGGGTGACAACCAGTCCATGCCCAAGATCATGTCAAAATCTACCATACTGAGCAATAATAAATTGGCTCTAGTCTCAAAACCACTAAGAGTAACCAAACATGACTGATAAACGTGGTATACAACAAGAGAATCTCCCATAGGAGTAGAAACATAAATAGGGGAACTCAAATAATCAAGAGGTACACCTAAATGAAGAGAAAAATAAGAAGACACATAAGAGTAAGTAGATCCTGGATCGAATAAGACTGATGCATCTCTATGACAAACTAGTATAATACATGTGATAACGGAATTAGAGGCAACAAACTTGGTAAGGGTAGAAAGGACATAATATCTGGCCTGGCCTTCCCCTCTGGCTGGCTGAGCGGGTGGGGTAGCAACGGATGTTGTGATCATAGCCTGAGAACTTTGCGGAGCATGCTGTGGCTGAGAAGTCTGTGGAGGAGCACTCCTCCCAAGTCTAGGGCACTACCTCACCATATGGTGTATGTCACCACACTCAAAGCGACCCCGCGGCTGATGAGGCAGTGGAAAATGTACGGTACAAGTACTTTAGGACCCCTGAACACCTAAAATACCGTGTAAAATCTAAGATGCAAACTGAGTTGGCTGACCCATAAAATCTCTACTATACCATACTCTTCCTCCAAAATAAAGACCAGTGAGTCTCCTAGTCTACGAGGTCTACTCACTCCCCTATACTTTCCCTCTTGAACTCGTCTTTCCTCTCTCTCCTGGACCCACCTGTCCTCTACTCGGCAAGAGGCCCTTACCTCCCGTTGAACTAGGACCACAGGTTGTGTCGCTATGACCCCTGGAACCTGACTAATGTAAACTCGCTGCTCTGGAGTAGGGGCGGTAGGAGTCTTGGTCCCTCCCCTGATCTACGAAGTAGTTGGTACAACCTGAATCAACCCCGCCTGAACTAATGTACCAAACATGCTTAGGAACTGTGCTAATTTCTCCTAAAGTGCTAGAGTAGTACTAGCTGTAGGCGTATCTGATGCCTATGTTCTAGATGGAACTGATGATGACTCTTCGATGGCAACTTGAGCGGGTGCTCTAGCTGTACTACATACGCATCCTCAGCTTCGACCTTTGACGGATCTCGCAGGGGCGCGTATGTTCTGATTATCTTTGGTAGCACGTGTCCTCACTATCTGTGAGAGAATTGAAGACAGAAGTTTAGGATTGTGATGTCAAAATCTCGCCCGATAGGGAAATCAAATGAAGTGAAATTTTTCCTAACGGTTACATTGCCTCTCATACATAATAATAGACGTCTCCAAACCAATCAACGAGACTTTAATAAATCGACTTGTGATTCATGACTCATATGAACCTAGACTCTGATACTAACTTGTCACGATCCGAGTTCGCCCTCCGTGAACTGTTGTAATGGCACCTAGTCCCTACGACTAGGTAAGCCTAAAAAATGCGGAACATACATGAAACTTGCGGAAGAAATGACCTAAAGCCAAAATAACCAAATAAAAATAATAGTTATAATGCCTCTCGGCATATACAACACAACATTCTTAAAATCAAGCACATTATCACAAAACCCGAAAACTCACAGAACCACAAGCCTTTAGATATCTAATAATGTCTAACTTCAAAATATCTAACAAGGTAAAGAAATACGGAAGGGAAAATGTTTAAAAGCTAGAATAGAAAGGGACTCCTCAGTCGGCAAACGTAGCAGATATACCTCAAAGTCTCTACAGAAGCGTCTCGCCTCAAGGATGATAAGACCGAGTGAAAGAACCTGAATCTGCATATGAAAAACATGCACAAAAAGGGAATGAGTACACCACAACGGTACTCAGTAAGTGCCAAGCCTAACCTCGGTCGGGTAGTGACGAGGAAGGTCAGGGCCCTACTGAGATTAAATAAGATATAAGGGTTAAAAGTGTTGAATAAAATAGTATAAATAAATGCAACAACAGGAAATAACCTATGAATGAAAGAACAACAACTAGAACATAGGCAAAATAAATTACGGGAAAGAACTACAACTCAACACAGAGATAACAATCAAACCTCTTCTAGGATATCATCATGTTGTCCTAGTTACAACTATCGAGTGGATCTCACGGGATACCATCCCGTAGTCCATCATATAAATCCAAAGGATCTTCCGGGATTCCGTCTCGTAGTCCAACTATCAGTGTGCGGGGATCTACTGAAAATCCCGATCCGTAGTCCCCAAATATAAATATTCAGTACTAGGGGAATCTACTAGGTGCGGTCCCGTAGTTCCATATAACTATGCAGGGGGATCTACCGAAATCCCATATTCGTAGTTTCAAATAAACAGACAAGGTAGATCTATCGGAATCCCACATCCGTAGTCCAAATAAATAGAAAAGGGGGAGCTACATGAATCCCATATCCGTAGTCCCAATGTAAATACACTACATCAGTAGAAAAATATTCAGAAATGGAAATTTCATGTTAAGGAAAACAAATAATTCTAGCCTAGCATACTGCACGAAATTCAGGAAAAGCAGGTTGAACAAATAAAGTAATTAAATCACTTAGACATGCTTTCCTAAGCTAACAACAGGCTTAATAGTACAAGTAATAAAAATAGAAAAGGAAACATACTAGTAAATACTTAATGAAAACAAAATTCCCAATAATTTGCGCAAGTACGCACTCATCACCTCACGTACAAGGCATTTCAAATTACCAAATATACCAATCATAAGGGGAAGGTTTCTCACACAAGGTTAGACAAGCCACTTACCTCGAACTGGCTCAAAATCAACCCAAGACCACATTCTTGTCACGAGTACTCGACTCCAAATAGCCCAAATCTATTCAATTCAATTTCATAATGTAAATAACATTTCAAGTAACTAATTCTACAATTAAATTCTAAGCATATACACGAAATTAGATAAAATAACCAAAATGCCCCTCGGGCCCTCATCTCGAAATCGGGTAAAATTTATATTTTCAGAATTCTCACACTCTTACGAGTCTAGCTATGAAAAATTTATCCCAATCCAATGTTAAATACCCAATCAAAACTCAACTTCTTAATCTAAGAACTTTTGCCCCAATTTCCACCAAAAATTTGAAATTAAAGGATGAATTTATGTGTAGATTCATGAAGATTAGTCTAAACCGAGTAGAAATTACTTACCCAAATTGCCCAGGGCAAATCTCTTCAAAAATCGCAATCTCCCGAGCTTCTAAGTCCAAAATATGAATTATGGTTCAAACCCTTGATTTTGGGTTTTAAGAAATCTACTTAGGTGTTTTTGTACATTGCGATCGCGAAAAATGACGTGCGATTACGAAGAGGAAAAATTGATGACTCCTGAACTAAGCTATGCGAACACGAGATGAAGCACGCATACGCGGAAAAGGAAAAGGGAAGGCTTACGCATTCGTGGACAAGGCAATGCGAATGCGGAGGGGAAATGGTCACAGTACCCCCGGATCCTAGTTCTACTATACGACAGCGAAAGGAGGGATGCGAACGCGAAGGAGGAGGGGGCAGAATTTCATGATTGCGAGCCAAATAATGTGATAACGAAGAAAGATTTAATCCTCCTCTGAAATTACACTATGCGAACGCGAAGGGAAGAGCACGAACGCAATTAAGGAAATCATATACCCCATTTTCTACAGCTCCAACAAGTTCCAAAATGACCCGTTGAGCATTTGAAACACACCCGAGGCCCCTGGGACATCAACCAAACTAGCCAACCAATCCTAAAACATCATTCAAACTTATTCCAACCTTCGGGACACTCAAACAACATCAAAACACCTATTTTTATCAGATTCAAGCTTAAAAATTCCAAAAAACTCTAAAATCACGCTTTTGATAAAAAGTCTATCAAACCTCGTCCAAATGACCTAAAATTTTACAAGCACATCACATCAAACACTAGAAAGCTACTCCAACTTTTGAAATTTCATTCTGACCCTCAGATCAAAATCTCACTATTTAACCGAAAACATCAAAAATTAAATCGTCGGCATTTCAAGCCTAAATTGGCTACGGACCTCCCAAACACAATCCGAACATGCTCCTAACCATGAAATCACCCAACGGAGCTAACAGATCCATCAGATTCAAGGGCGTCTTCTTACTATTCAGACTACGACCAACTTTCTAAACACTTAAGCTCTCATTTAGGGTCTAAGTGTTCCAAAATTCTCTGAAGCTCAAAATTGAATATCCTGGCAAATCATAATAGCAGAAATAAATCCGGGGAAAGTGGTTCACAGAGGATCGGAGCGTAAATTCTTAAGACGACCCGTCGGGTCGTCACATTTCAAGCCTAAATTGGCTACGGACCTCCAAAACACAATCTGAACATGCTCCTAACCCTGAAATCACCCAACGGAGATAACAAAACCATCGAATTCGAGGTTGTCTTCTTACTATTCAGACTACGACCAACTTTTCAAACACTTAAGCTCTCATTTAGGGTCTAAGTATTCCAAAAGTCTCCAAAACTCAAAATCGAACATCCTGGTAAATCATAATAGCAGAGATAAATCTGGGAAAAGTGGTTAATAGGGGTATCAGGGCATAAATTCTTAAGACGACCTAATGGGTCGTCACAAAATTGTGTTAAGTGTTTGCATTTTTGTGCATGTTTACCTTTATTAAAATCATGAAAACTACCAAGATACCGTGCATTGCATTGAGATTTTATTTTTTATATTTTTTAGATTAATTAATTGCTTTGTTAAAAATGAAAATCACATAAAAAGGGGCTCATTTTTACATCCTTAGCTTTTAATTTTGGATTTTTTATTTAGGATCATTTAATTATTATAAATTTTATAGTTAGATAATTAACTTATTTTTTACAATTTATATTAGTTTAATTAATTTGAGTAGGATTTAGAATTAAAAGGAAAATAAGTTAGGCCATTTTTAATTTCAAAATCTTGCGCCTGAATCATGTTCTGTTTTAAAAAAGAGAATTTTTCACAAAGCACATTCTTTAAGACCGAATTAGAAATAAATAGAAATCATTTCCTATATTACGTGGTATAGATATGTTTTACGGTAATTGATGATGTATAAAATGTATTAAATCTGTTGTATTCAATAATACAATATGAAATGACGCCGCACAAATAGGGATTCCACTAAACTGAATTTGTATTAAGATGTATTAATCTATATTTAGCGTAAAAAAAAGTAACGTATCTGCGCAATTTATGGGACGTTGAAGAAGATAAAAACGGAAGGAAATCAAAACAATTTTGATTTCCCTAATTTTAGTTAACTAGCTTAAAGATACAACATTTGATTTTCCTTCTATCGATTGACACAAATTCTATACACCTGAATACATGTAATTAAATGCATCCGAATACAACTGTAATTAAAACAGTTAAAAGTGACTGGAAATACTTATGTAAACCTATTCAAAAAAATTACACTATAATACATTTGAATACAAATTAGTTTATCTGATTGACAAAGTTGAATTAAACTGACATTTGATGAATGCATCTCATTCGATCGTTTAATGAAGTTGAATACAAGTAATGAATAGAGTTGAGTATATGTTACTAATACACTTCAATTTAATTCACTGTAGCTGAATACATATAAAATCAAAGAACCATACATCTGAATACAACAATATATATCTGAAAATGGCGTGAGAATTTGGTGTGAAAATGACGGAAATTATTATGTTAATGGCGGAGAAGGGTTAGAAGGTGTATGAAAAGATTGTATGTAGGAGAAGATGGAAAACTGTATTGAAGAAGAAAGAGAAAAGATGATAATTGGGTGAGAGAAAAATAAAATAATGAGAGAGAAAAATATTTTGTGGCATATATTAAGGCTTAATTATATGATGGTATTAAATTTAAATTTTTGCTATAAACTAAAACAAAATATTTATATAGTGTAAAATTTTAAAATGATATTTATATGTTATAAATATGGTACTAACCTATTCTATAAGTGGTAAAATTTCCTTTAAAAAAAAAAACAATTTCCCAAAAATCGGCAGCCCCAAAACGTGAGCCCAATCCCTAACACTTACTCGCTCGTGTCCATCACCCGTTCGCACTAACCCGCACCATTCCCCATTAATATATAAACCCCTTATAAAATTTTCCCAAAAATAAACCCTAAACTTAAGAAGACAAAAGCGGCGCAACACTATTCACACATCTCCCTCATCCGAACTCAGCCCCAAACTCGCTTGAAACTCAGGCGAGTTTCACCTAAACTCTCCCCACGCATTCCCCTTTCTCTCCTATTGCCACATATTGTAATAGTTTCTGACACCAAAAGATTCCCTCCTGCACTCGCCCGTTTTCGAGCTATATCACGCAATTGGAAGGTTCTGGAGGTCGAGCGTTTGATGAGTGAGAGGCATTGGATCGATATTACTCAACCCGAGCCTCACATTCATCAGGTGCTTGTTTTCAAAAAGACCTCATCTGATTTTTAAAAGACAGAGAATTTTGGGATTTTCGGAGATCGAGAGAAGGAATTTTCGGGTAAAAATGTTAGAACAAAGGTTGAAGGATTTTTTTTTTATTTTCATTTTTTCTTCTCTGAAAGCTTCTTTTACAAGTTCGAAGAAAAATACACAAATTTTTTAGAATTTTCAATTTGACTTTGGGTTCCAAAGACATGGAAATGAACTAAGGTCTATTGATTGTTCGTGAGGTTCAAGTTTGTCGACTTCGTTTTCTACTGTTGTCCTGCTGATTTGTTGCTGAACCTCGCTAGGATTTTGGAGTCAAAAAGTGTATTTGTTGATTCTATAATTATTAAAGGAAGTTTGCAATTTCAGGTTTGATCTCTTCTCCTATGTAACTCTGTTTTTGAGGTGTTCTTGAGCTATGAGATTCTGCCTCTAGAATGGTTTTTTTTTTGTTCTGTGATCAAATTTCATGAAGGAGTCAAGCTTGGGTTTATCATTTTCTTTAAATGTCACATTCATATTCGAAACTGATATTTGATATGTTCTTTTGTTGATGAATCCTTTCTCGCCGGCTTGATATGTTGAATGTGGTCAATCAATAAAAGCGGATTTGAGTGGTTGTATTCTGTCTTCTGTGTGCTATGACTGTTATGAAGGGTGGTAGTACATTTTCGAGTCAAGATTCCATCGTTTTCAAACGAACGATGAATTCAGCTTTGTGAATGTCAAGCGAGCATGAAACTATGATATTTATTCCCATGATATGTTTTCCGGAATCTGAATGACCTGCTATTGTGAAACTTTATTTTTTTATTAGAATTTTTTTAAAAACTAGAGTTACCATTTTCATTTGAATAGTTGGCTTTTCAAACTTTGTTGATCAAAAACCTCATGGTTATGCTGTTAAGGAATAGCCACATCACAAAATGAATTTTTCTTTTGTTTCTCCTTCTATATACGACATGTTCTGATGTTCAGGGTGGTCTGTGCGAGCCTACTATTTTGGCCTCAATGTGTACGACATGAATTACCAACGAGTTTTCTCTTTCCCTTGATTTCATGACCATTTTCGCATGTTCTTGCTGGTTTGGAGCTGCTGAAGTTATCCTTGATAATATGTGCTCTTTGTGGCTTACCATGTTGAGAGAATCAGGGAGTGTTCATGTTTCTAGCATGCCAGTTCTGTCAATGATAACCTGAAGCCGGTGTAGTAGCGTGGTTTTTTTCCTTTGAAATCATTTTGTATTTTCTAGTCGAGTTATGTGCCCTTGTCCATTCTAATACGCATTGCAAATTAGGTACAAAGCCGCGCTAGGTTCTGTTGAAATTGGCATGATCCAACCATCTTGTTTAAATATTCTTTGTGTGTTTGTGTCACTATCCAACCTCCGAACGTGATGGCGCCCAACACATTGTAAGACAAACTCGACCTTTCATCAATATTCCTGACTTAAACAAATCATTATTTTCAAGCTTGGACAATAGTTACTAAACCGCTTTAACAAAATCTTGGAAATAATAGTGAAATAACTGAAGGTTTAACTAAATACTGTAATAAAAATATGCAACTAGGACCCGATGTCGCTATCATGAGCCTCTAATACAGAGTATCTCCTAATACAAATATGTCTTCAAAAGTGCGGCAATAAAGAGTAGAGATAGGAAGGAGAGATCAAGGTTGCGAACGCCATGCATCTACCTCAATGTTCTTCGGTATTGTTGTCCTGCTATATGGCCCTCAATCAGCTTGTGATGCACCTGGATCTGCACGCAAGGTGCAGGGAGTAATGTGAGTATACCGACCTAGTGAGTAATAAACATAACTAATGGCTGAAGATAAGAAAGCATGAAAATAATGCAAAATAAATTATAACTGGCAGCCAAGACAATTAACAGTGAAATAACAGGTCAATGCAATAACAACACAAAAAGAACCATGGCAGATAAACAAATAAATAATGATGCATGAATGCAATGTAACACATAGAACGGTACATCCCAGTACCTGCTGCAGCGTGAAGTCCGATCCATTTAACGTTGATGGTGCTTACAAGGGTGTGTACAGACTCCGGAGGGGCTCCTACAGCCCAAGCGCAAATAATTATCCATCTCGTGGCACCAATATCCATATATTACCGTTGCGGCGTGCAGCCGCATTCATCTCCATTCCAGAATATTCACACAAGCCACACGAGCATTGTCAAATAATAGTTCTCAGCTCAGGATGTCAACAAAATAGTATTTTTGTTTTCAAATCTTAGAAAATGATTGAGCATTTCAAAACAATATATGTACTTAGGACCGAAATCCACTAATATGTCATGTAATGTGAGAAACAGTGATAGAAGTCCCTAAAGGATCCAAATACTCGGCACAAAGCTCAACTGTATCAATAAAATCCAAGTAGGATGATTATCAATTAAGTCTTAGTCGAAAACACAGTAAGAATACCACTCGGGACAGACCAAGTCACAATCCCCAATCACAAACGACCCTGCACTCGTCATGGAGTGCGTGTCGCGCCTCAATTTAGCGTTACGATGCGACATTTCGGGGTTTCAAACTTGAGACCCAATCGAAAATACTCGAAAAACATCAAAAATCACGAAGTTGGCAAAATCTGAGCCCCAGGCCCACTTGTCAAAAAATTACAAAATTCACATCACTGGATTCCTCGGCTCGCCACGAGTCCATACATATCAAATTTACCAAAATCGGAGTTCAGATGACCCCTCAAATCCCAAATTTTCTTTTAAAAAACACAGCCCTAGTTCTTCCAATTTTTACCCAAATTTTCAAGAATTAAAGGTTTATTCTTCAATAAAATGATATTTCTAGGTCACGAGATTCACCTCCAATCAATTCCCGTCAAAACCTTCTTCAATTAGTACCAAAAAGCTCTCAAGGTGCTCAACAATGGAGGAAAAATGAATACACTTGCGGATAAAATATTCAAATAAAGCCCTTCTTCCCAGGTAATTTACTCTACGCGAGTGCGAGGGTCCTCCTGCGTTCGCGATGACAAAAATAATAACTCTGCCAAAAATTCCCTTCACGAATGCGGCATCATCCACGCTAACGTGAATGCCTAGGTCCTTTACTTACGCGATCGCGTGCCCCTTTACGCGAACATGATGTTTCACCAGATTCCCTTACGCGATCGCGAAGCCCACTGACGCGAATGCGTAGGCCAAAATTCCTGGCCCTCAAGTTTCCTCTACGCGTTCGCGACTCTCCCCCCGCGAACGCGATGAACAAATCTCTGCAACACCAACAGTTGAAAAATATGCTACCTTTAGAGTCCAAAAATGGTCCGATTAACCATCCAAAACCACCCCGAGGCCCCCGGGACCTCAACCAAAAGAACCAACCCATCCTAAAACATCATTCAAACATGTTCTAACCATCAAAACACATCTAACAACACTAAAATTATCAATTCTTATCGGATTTAAGCCTAAGTTCTTTACAAACTTCTGAAACACGCATTCGATCAAAAACCCACCCAAACGGCATTTGAGTGATCTAAAATTTTGCACACACATCACAAATCACATATTGAAGCTACAGAAACTCTCGGAATTCCATTCCAACCCTCAGATCAAAATCTCACCTATCAACCAGAATTCGCCAAATACTAAATTCGCCAATTCGAGCCTAATTCTATACCGGACCTCCAAAATCAATTCCGATCGCAATCCTAAGTCACAAATCATCCCCCGAAGCTAACTTAATCACCAGAACTCACATCCGAGCCCTCTACTCAATAGTCAACATCTGGTTGACCTTTCCAATATAAGCCTTCCTTTAAGAGACTAATTGTCTTATTTTCTACCAAAATCAAACCAATTCGACTCTAACTCACCAAATGCCGATAATGAAATATGAAGAAGCAATAAACGGGGAATACGGGGTGGTAACACATGAGAAGACGGGTCGGGTCATCACATCCTCCTCAACTTAAACCAACGCTCGTCCTCGAGCGTACCTAGAGTTGTTCTAGAAGCCAACCAATAGCTAAATAACCTTACCAAGCATATACCCAGGGTAATCCCACGTCACCTTATCTCATATAGGTTCGACAACACAGCATAGCTGAAAATTAGCCAATCCAGTCTAGCCCATAAATCATAAAGCTACCTTTTCACTTCTGAAACCAGCAATACGATTAAAACCTCACACCTATACTTTGAATAGTCCCGAACCAGCTGTAATAACCCATACTTGCAACCTCCGTGAAATCATATGATATACTTGATAACTGTGATTTTAACTATTTTATACTCATTCTTGCCTAAGCTTTGTGCATGATTTGTCATAAATTAGTCCCAAAATGCTAACAAATTGCACTTGATCGCAGGTTGAACGAAAAGATGACAATAGTCACAAATCGGCTCAACAAGGAGTGAAATCTTCCAAGTGTGGAAGTCAAGTAAAGTGAATATTAAACAGACCTAGCGCAGATCGCACTGATTTGCTACAGGGCCGCGCGAGAGATTTAGAGAGCTGGGATTCTACTTAAGACCTGCGCGGTTCGCGCTCACTCTAACACGGTTCGCGCCTGAGGAGCTTCAGAGGACAAGGAAAAGCCCACACAGTCGCGCACCAAAATAGTGCGGTCCGCATGGGTGAGATTCACAGAACCGTCATTGTGGCCAATTTATCTGCGCGGTCCGCGCCCCAGTTCTACGCAGTCCGCGTTCTTCAGTCAATTCGACCACGCTCCCTTTTTGTGTGATCCACGCCCCTATCTCCAAAGTGAAGACATTGAAGACCAAGACCCTGCGCGACGGTGCAACATTTCTGCGCGGTCCGCGCTAGTCCCGTAGGGGCATTTTTGTCCAATTTTTCTAGCCTAGTATAAATAGAATATTTTATCAATTTTAGGTTAAGTTTGGTACTAGACAGAGCTACTGCACTCACGAGAACAACGTTTAAGCCTATTTTGGACAATTTTTGAACATGGACTATTGTAGATTATCCATATAGTTAATTAATATGCTGGTTTTATCTATTATTTCTTCAATTTCTGCTCCATTAATGTCTAGCTAAACCCATTAGTAGGGTTGTTGCTCAACCTAGGATGGGTAATTAATGAGTGTGATTGTTTAGTGCTTGAACGATGTTGGGTGTTTGCTATTTGGGTCAATTTTATGGTTTAATTAGGATTTGGTAGTTGCAAACACTAAGTCTAGTTTAGTGGGTTTTGACACTTCTTGAGAAAGAGTGTCTATGACTCCAAAATTGACCCAACAAGGAATTGGGGTGGACCCATGAGAATGGTAGTCCCAATTAACGGGTTAAACCTCGAGAGAGTAATTACCAAACTTGAACCCTAAGTTGCTTGGGCATATTGGTCTACCCAATTGTTCTCGAGAGTCAATTGGACAAAATCACTCTCTCTACCGAGAGGTGTGAAAGTGAGTGAAATCGTGCAACGGTTATAGCATGAAACCCATAATCATCATTCGTGCATTAGGAATCTCTACCCGTTAGTTGACCACCTAGGTAAATGCCATGGCCCTAGTGCTTTTCTATATATATTATACAAGCTAAAATCAATATTTTAGCATAATTTAGTTCTATCTAGTAGTTGTTAAAAGTGTAGTTGATAAACATAAAAACCCATAAATGATAGAAGTAAAATTTGAAGCAAAAACGCATTTCTAGACATCACAAATACTCAACTCCCTTTTCTAGCTCCATGTGGAAATTGACCCCGATACCGCTATTGGGTAAAGGTAATTAGCGCCCACTCTTCCTAAGGTTGAGTCCGCTCCGATCAATACTACATAACCCAACCACTCAAAATGATAACTTCCATTCACAGTAGTTACCCACAACAACCAAATACCAATAGAAAACCTCTCATTTAGCTAAAGTCTCGTTCCAACACTTTCATATACTACCAACGATAAATGAAACACGCAACAAACCGTAACCATTTCTCAGATCAACCATTCATGAAACCACTTCCCTTTTGAGTGATACCACAATCGATTTCCGAGCCGAACCTCGATATTATCCTTCCAACAAGCTGAAATCAAAGTTGTTCGTATTCATTAATGACTTCAACGATCACCTCGAATCCGACACACCACTCTGGTAATATGATACCTAAACACAGGACTAAGCCACAACTTGCGTAATACACGCACCAATGAGGAACGGTCTGAACATACTCAAATCATGACAAATGACTCAAAGGAAAGAGCTGTACCTCAAGCTCATCAGTACCATAACAAAACGAGACTGACACCCTGTCTCACATCATGGATATAGAATACCTGAATCTACCCTAAAGGGTCATACCCCCGCATGGCCTCGCCACAATGCGCGATCCTATCCAAACATTAATACACATGAAACACCTCAAGTCACCATGCTCAAAATCGACAACCACGTATAATGTGATGTCTGAAACCAAAGCAATTCTGTCACACCTCCTTTTGGCGTGCCCCCTTTTCGAGGGAGTGTATAAATGAGTTTTTCCAATTTAAGTGACAATATTTGAAACGGAATTATTTATTTATTTCAGAGTCGCCACTTGGAATGAATTATGGTGTCCCAAGTCACCGATTGATTTAAACCCCGGATCAAGGAAATTTTGACTTTCCAAATGAAGTCTGCGAACCAGAAATTCTATGTAACGAATTATGTTGACCCGAAGGACGGAGTTAGGCACCCTCGGATCCCGGTTCTAGCACGGTCGCTTGAACTATTATAAATGGCAAAAATATCTGATTCTAATACATGTTATAAACCATGTGCTTTTAATTGATTCTAAATCGCTTTGATTAACTTAAAGTTGTAAACTCGACGTTTGAATAAAGTGGGCCTGATCCTAACCTAGACCCAGGTTACCGACGAATATGCTGATCAAAATGTGCCCGGATCACTTATTTTAACCTATGCCGATTAAAGCGGTTATTAGACTAGACAAAAATCGATTTATCTAAAAATGTCCGTTGAGGTTATTTCCAATTAAGACCTATACAAGACGGTATCATATCTGTGACTTGTTAAATTAGGGCCAGAGATTGACTAAAGGGTATAAACTAATGAGGAAATTAATCAACTATGTCAGATAGAAATAATTTGCCATGGTTCATTATAAGACGTGAGACTGTTTATCTTGGATTTCATTACTCTCTATCCGATGTTAATCAGCGAGTTCGAAACTATGTGACCAGAGTCGAACTAGCATTGGCGTCTAGGGCATTGGCTACTTATCTTGTTTGCTTAACTACAAATGGATTTAAAGGAAATCAAGCGAAGAAACTCAATGTGATTCAAGCTATCCTATAATAATGGCTAACATAAATCAAACTACCATCTTAACATGCTTAAACTACTTGACTTTAACAAATTGTCTATCTAAAGTTTCAAAGGAAATCCCAGTCCGAACTGGCTAGCATTTACACAGTTCGAATTTTCTTAATCTTATACACATCCAAACATATACTAAAAACAGAAACTAGGTAAGCATGAATGAATACTGGTATCTATATTTAACAGTAGTCCAAAAACAGTCCTACTTTAGACTAATAGACAATCCAAGCCTGACAAATTTCATTTCAATTTATATATGTTGAAAGCAAGAACTAGGTAGACATAAAAAAACTAACATCTAATCGTAACTATGATTTCCGAAATAGCACTTCTTTTCAATATCCGATCTCTCGGTTCAAGCAATTACATCAGCTGTGTTTCGAATGCATACCTGGAATTCGAAAGCAAAGAAAAATGGAAGAGGAAAAATCAATAGGCAGTCCACAACAAACAACAACAAAACACAGCAGCAAACGAATCCCAGCAAACAAACCAAAACACTATGAAACAGTAGTAGGCAGCCCGGGCAATAAATTGAAATCTTAGGGGAAAAAAATCCAACCCATAGAGAACTTGAGTAAACCCAAACAACAGAAATCCAAGATCAACCAGCCCACGAAATAGAGTTCACGTAAACCCAAAAGAAACTTTATGAATTGAAAAAGACAAATCAGGCTTAAACCGAGCTAGACGTTGAAAACTGATCCTCAAAAGAACCCTAAAACGAAACTGATGGTTCTCCTGGTTTAATGCTGATGGATGAAACTTTAAAACTGATGGTTCAAAACCCCTCAAAACTGATGGTTCAAGAAAACCTAAAACTGATGGTTAAAACTTTCTCAAACTGATCTTAAAGATGTGTAGAGTGTATATCAGCCTCTCTCATCTTTTACAAATCTGCCCCCTTTAGAATGTGTATGGCTTTCCTTATATATGCAAACTGAAAAACCCTGCAGTCCCCTTTTAATTATTTAAAACTAATTAACCCATCTTGTTGCCTCTGTTTTTCCCATTTGTTGCTGTCTAATATGGTTCTAACTATTAAATAATCCTGAAAGCATAAACTGGTGGAATACCCTGTTGTCCAGCAGGTTCCACCAGCCCATTTCATGTGCAGTGCACCTTTTAAACCTTAGCTGTTAGTTTCTGATTTCTAACTAAGATTAAATAGCTATTTTTGTTTTGTAACCTATTTTAGAAACACAAAAAGTCAAAGTCTCAATCCAACAGTGATTTGGTGGATTTAATCAGTGCTAAGCATTATGGCTATATTGTTCTAATCAACAGACCTATACAACTAATCGACGATATTCGTCTAATCGATTATATGTATTTGATAACAAATAATTGCCAGTTAATCAGCGATTCATATTTTCCGGGCAGAACAGTGGATCAAAAATGTAAACTAACTCCTAGACGACCTTAAACAAACTAAACACACAATTCGTTACGATTAACGAACAAACAGATAGAAACAATTTAGACCCAATAATGGCCAGATGGAGAAGAAGCAGAATAGTTGACGAAATTAAAAAAAATAAAAATATCAAGGCTAAACACATAAACATGCATAAAAATACAAAAGGAAAGAAGAAGAATACCTCAAAATGCCCAGAAATGGGATGACCTCGACTTCGAACTTAGATTTGAGCCTCTTTGGGGCAAAGATGGATTTTAATCGAGTGTTCTCGATTGAAAACGCTCGACTAAAATCAATCAATACCCCAATTTCTTCAATTTCAAATGAAACCCCAATTTGGAATTTCTAGGGGTTTTTGGGGTCTGGGTTTGGGTTGGAATGGTTTTAGTCTGATTCGAACAAAATCGATGGTGGTTTGGTGATTGGGGAGGTCAGGGGGTGACCTGGTATGAATTTGGGGTCGAGTGGAGGCGGCAAGGTTTTCCGGCCAACATTCGATCTAAGATTCGAGGGGTTGAGGCCTGATTCAAAAGGAGCCATGCTCGAGGCTGGAACAGGGAGGTCGTGGAGGTTCAATGATGTAAAAATGGTGGTCATTGGCCTACCGGAACCGCCGTGAGGCAATTTCCGGTAGGCGGGATGCGGTGGTAGACGGTGAGTGAGGGTTTGTGTGAATGAAACGGGTAAGCCAAGTTTTGGGGTATTAAAATTTAATCTTTTAATCCTAGCCATTAGATTACAATAATCAACGGCTAAGATCAAATGAACTAATCTCAAACGGGGTCGTTTGGAGTGGTAACGGGGTCGTTTTGGATTTAGGTTGGGTGGGTTGAAACGGGTAATAGATCGGGTTGTTTAAACGGGTAGGGTAGATGAGAAATCAATCGTTGAATTGAAAGGGATGATCTGCTGAGATTTCATGCGACGAAACAATGTAGTTTTGTCATCGTACTACGTCGTTTCGCCCACCTCTGAGGATAACCATATTGGACCGGGTATAGGGGTTTTAGGCCTGAATTTGATCAGGTTTAGGCTGGCCCAGTCCGGTTTTCTCTTCCATTTTTCCTTTATCTTTTAATTAACCAAAATTAAAATCACAAAAAATGCTAATTAATTCCTAATTGTATAATTGAGTCCTAAATGCAATATTTTTTTTTGTATTTTTACACTAATTAAACAAATCAACATGAACGCACAAATGCGAACAAATAAGCAAAAACAACAATGAAATCCACAAAATTTGCAAACAAACAAGAAGACTATTTCATTTTAAATTTTCGGAGTAATTATCTTGTGGGGCAAAAATCATGTGCTCACAGCTGCCCCTATTTGGCCGGATACACGAAGGGTTTTCGCGCAAAGATAAATGAGCGGATACGAGCGATTTTTTGCCCATTCAAGCACTCCATGTGAAGCATATTTGAAAGAGTTTGATCGAGTCTTTTCTTCGGAGGCCTCCTACATATCCTGGGCTAAACAGGAATCGGGTCAATGTAGTTTGGGAAGTTTTGGTAGTTGGGACTACCTTGGGACTGTGATTTCGCTGTTACTGCTGCTGCATGTTGTTGCCACTGCTTTGCCAATATCCTTATTACACCATGCTAAAACAAAAAGGGAAAAACAAGAAGCTAGGCTAGCCTATGGATCATAAGATCTCATCTATCTTCAACTTATTCTTATCGCCTTGCCTTCTTGTCATCTTGTATTTCTTTCGGCGCTTTTCTTCCGAGAGCTTGGGGCTGACACTGACCTTTACTTCTCTGATTACCAGTTTTCATCATTTTTCTCAATCTGCTGGGGATACAGCTTTTCCGTCAAGTCTGTTATGCTGGGGGCAAACAAAGTTCGAAGGCTGCTCCTCTCCAGACTTGTCTTATCTTTCTTTTGACTCAAGCGCTTGAATTTGCGCTAGGAACTCTTGTTATAACCTTCCGCTTCAGGGTGGGTTACTGGTTTCAAAACCTGCAATGTAAAGACTGTAAAATATTCCTCTATTATACAGGTGGGTGCCTATTTATCTAAAAACATGAAAAATTATTCCACTTATTACACAAATGGGCGCTATTTATCTAAAAACAGTGGAAGGTATTCCGCTAGTTGTACAGGTGGGCGCCTGTTATCATAAAGACATGAAAAAATATTCTGCTAGTTGCACAGGTGGGCACCTATTAGCATAAAAATATTCCACTTATTATACAGGTGGACGCCTATATATCTAAAACATGAAAAATATTCCGCTTGTTATACAGGTTGGCGCCTATTATCATAAAGACATAAAAAATATTCTACTTATTAAATAGGTGGGCGCCTATTTGATAAGACATGAAAAAGTATTCCGATTATTATACAGGTGGGCACCTATTATTATAAAAATATTCTACTTATTATACGTGTGGGCACCTATTTATCTAAAACATGAAAAATATTTCGCTTGTTATACAGGTGGGCGCCTATTATCATAAAGACATAAAAAATATTTCACTTATTATACAGGTGGATGCCTATTTGCTAAGACATGAAAAAGTATTCATCTTATTATACAGGTGGGCGCCTATTTATCTAAAACATGAAAAATATTCCGCTTGTGATATAGGTGGGCGCCTATTATCATAAAGACATAAAAATATTCCACTTATTATACAGGTGGGTGCCTATTTGCTAAGACATGAAAAAGTATTCTGCTTATTATACAGGTGGGCGCCTATTTATCTAAAACATAAAAAATATTTCGCTTGTTTTACAGGTGGGCGCCTATTATTATAAAAATATTCCACTTATTATACAGGTGGGTGCCTATTTATCTAAACATGAAAAATATTCTGCTTGTTATACAGGTGGGCGCCTATTATCATAAAATATTCCATTTATTATATAGGTGGGCGACTATTACTCTAAAGACATGCAAAATTATTCCACTTATTATACATGTGGGCGCCTATTTGCTCAGACACGAAAAAAGTATTCCCTAGTTATACAGGTGGGTGCCTAATTGTAGAAAATATGACAAGTATTGGATTTGTTTCCTCGTACATCCGAGAATGGCAGAAAATTTTCTGACCCAGTTTTGGTGACCCTTCTTAAGGCATGTATTTTTCGCCATCATCAACCTTTGTTTTCCTGTAAAAAATCAAAGATAATCTTGTTAGTTTAAAACATGGTGAGTGGCCACGCCACTCTTGTTGGGGATGTGTTTTTTCCTTTTCCTCCCTGTGTGCTCCCAAAACTGGTTGGGGATAACTTTACTTGCCGGGGGTGATATTTCTGTTAGGGATGGATTTTCAATTTTATCCCTTCCCCGCTTCTGTGTTGTCCGACCATCCTGGAACTTGGTCGGTGATCCAGCGAAGTTTTGCTGGGGATCCTGTCACGACCCGAATTTTCCTCCAACATCGGGATCGTGATGGCTCCTACTCGTGGTAGCTAGGCAAGCCACTGTATTCAACATTATCCTGTTTTTATCAATATTTCATACTCAATTTTTATCAACAAGAACCATAACATTAATTAAATAAATGCGGAAGACTTATCAAAATAGAAATAAGGAGTACCAAGGTAAAACACTACTGAAGTCCTCTACCCAAGACGTTGAGTCACCAGCTCACGAACTACTACTGAATACTACACATAAAGGTCTGAAGGAAAAATAACATAAATCGATTTGTCTCGGAACAATGAGACTACATCAAATAATATAAATAAGTGGAAGAGACGCCGGGCCTGCGGACACCTGCAAGCTACCTCGGTCTCGAAATGGTCAACTCCCACGCAAGGCTCTACTGCTGCTGCTCCTGATCAAAACCTGGACCTGTGCAAAAACGCATAGAAGTGCAGTATCAGCACAATCCGACCCCATGTGCTGGTAAGTGCCTGGCCTATCCCGGCGAAGTAGTGACAAGCCTAGGACCAGACACCCACATAAACTTGTGCAGTTTTATATGCATATGTACACTACAAGATAACAAGAGATATCAAGTAAACAAATCCAATAAGAAATATCATAAGAGGGAAGCTCAACAGTTAACAACAATTATTAAATCAACAAAAGAAACCAAATTTTAATGGAAACAGTTAATATCAAACAAGGAATAGCAAATAGTTGCACGACATCACCCTTCGTGCTTTTACTTTCATCCTCACCAAATAAGCAAATAAAGTGCACGGCATCACCGCTCGTGCTTGATAACTAGGAATTTTGCATGATTTTGAACCCCGCTTTACCTTAGCTTTGTGCAATAAATGTGTTTAAGTGGCTCTGAATTACTTACAAGTGCGCTAATTTGCAGGTTTGCGCGAATAGAGGATGAATACCATCAAAGCGGCTCAAAAAGGAGTGAAACCGGCAAAGTGCCAACAAAAAGAGAATGGACTTCAAGGAAGCCTGTGCGGACCGCACTGTTTTGGTGTGCGGCCGCACAGGCTAGTTCAGAGACTCAGAAGATTCAAGCATCACCTGCGCGGACCGCACTGATTTGGTGTGCGGCCGCGCAGGTGAACATCAGAGAAGCCTCAAATGCAGACAAGACCCACACGGACCGCGTCCAAAACTATGCGGTCCGCATCACTGTGCTCACGCGGCCGCATGCCATATCACTGCGGCCCGCATGGATAAGAGATCAGAGGCCATGCAAGCAGAGGATTTGTACAGTGCGGCCACATGTCAAATGTATGCGGTCCGCGTCACTGTTCCCACGCGTCCGCATGACAAAAGTGTGCGGTCCGCGTGCTTATTCCAGTAGAAGACCTTCAGCAGCCCAGTTGCCTTACGCGGCCGCACGACAAAAGTGTGCGGTCCGCATGAGCCCCGTAGGGGCATTTTTGTCCGGAAATTTCTGGGTAGTATAAATAGTTTCTCTTTCTTTTTAGGTCAGATTTTATGATACACTGTAGCGGCAGAGCTCGTGAGGAATCATGTTTCGCCTATTTTAGGCAATTTTGTACAAGTTTAACCTTGAATCTCTTTTCTTATTAATTATTATGGCATTTTTAGCTTTAATTTCTTCTTCTTCTTCATTTTCCATGTCTAGCTAAACCCCATAGCTAGGGTTGTAGCCCAACCCTAGTGTGGGTAATTGATGGGTTAGGTGATTAAATGCATGGATGATTATGAGTAAATGGTTTTGGGTTGAATGAATGTATTTAATTTGGATTTTGTGGTTGCAAACATGAAGTCTACATTAGTGGGTTTGGTCTCTACTTGAGAAAGAGGGGCTAAAACCTCTCATTCAATCCCAACAAGAACTTAGGATGGACCCATGAGAATGGTAGTCCTAAGTAACGGGTAATAATCTCGAGAGAGTAATTACCCTACTTGAGCCTAGAGTTGCTTGGGCAAATTGGCCTACCCAATTGGTCTCGGGAGAGCCAATTGGGAAAAATTGTTCTCTCTACCGAGAGGTGTGAGAATGAGATTAAAGAGCAACGGCTATCCTAATATCCCATGTATCATCCCCGCATTGAAATTCCATACCCATTAGTTATCTCACCTAGGCGAGAGCTACTTCCCTAGTCCTTTTTATTCCATTAGAAAAATCATACTTAGAAATAGTCTTTAGCATAATTAGACAATTCAATAGTAGAAAACAAAATAGTTGATATTTTGAAAACACAAAAGATGTTAGAAGCTAATCTAGAAGTCAAGACTCAACTCTAGTGCAACACGATTATCACTCCAAAATTCTAACTCCCTGTGAAAATTGACCCCGTCACTATACGGGTAAGAGTTTGAGTGCCCACTCATACCTTCGGGTTGAGTTTGCCACGATCACTTTTTGGCGCCGTTGCCGGGGAGTTAAATGGTGTTGATTAATTGCGTTGCTAGTGTTGTGTTTTGTTTCTTCTTTCCTTCTTTTACTAATTTTCTTGATTCAATTTTAATAGGTACAAATGGCTCTTAATGGAAATGATAATCTTCCCCTTGGTGATGCCATGGCGGGGGAAAAGGTAGAGGATCTTGTGCACGATGATTTTTCGGTACAAAATGTACCACGAAGGCCTCGAAATGCTAATCAACAAGCCCAAATTCCAGACCCTCCTCCACCACCGCCAAGGGTTGCACCAAGAGCAATGACAAATCAAGGATATGCTAGTGTCATTGTTCCTCCCCGAATCCGGGCAGGGAATTTCCAAATTACAAATGTGATGTTGACACTATTGGAGCAAAGAGGGTATTTCACGGGTGCCTCAAATCAAAATGCCTACAAGCACTTGAAGGGGTTCGTGGATACTTGTTGGGGAAGCAAGAAAACCAATGTGTCCGTAGATGCTTTGCGGTTGCGACTTTTCCCTTTTTCATTGAGGGGTAAGGCGCTAGATTGGTTGGAGAGATTGCCGAATCATTCTATCACTACATGGGATGGATTGGCGGATAAGTTCATTGCCAAGTTCTTTTCCCCAACTCATATGGCGGCATTGAGAGATGAAATTCTAGCCTTCAAGCAAGAACCAACGGAGCCATTGCATGAAATTTGGGAGAGATATCGGACCACGGTGAAAGTGTGCCCGAACAATGATATGACCGATGCTATGGTTCAACAAACTTTTTATAGGGGGATCAACAGGGCGAACCAATGCATTGTGAATCAACTAGCGGGAGCCAATTTCATGAAGTTATCTTTGGAGGAAGGATGTGAAGTAATGGATCAAATGGGCGACACTTCTTCGGCATGGCAAAGTCGGGCGAATGTACCTCAAGGAGACCCGAATGTTATTCATCTACATAAAGAGTTGCATGACCATGGATAAGCCATTGCCGAGCTCACTACTACCATGAATCAATTGGCGAAAGCTTAACTTTAACAAGTGCAAAATCTGTGCCAAGTGAATTCTATGGAGAATGTGTCGATGTTGAAAAGAAGGAATAGAGGGCAACAAGCGCAACAAAGTCAATATGATCAAAATGAGAACAACAATGATGGTGGGTTTTCTAATGATGGTTTTGAAGATCAAGATGAGGATTGTCAATATGTGAACAATTTCCAAGGCAATATAGGAAACCAAAACAACCAACAATGGTGTTCCCAAGGCAATTGGGGAAACAATCAAGGAAGAGGCAATTGGAATAATAACAACAATAGGAATGATGGTGGAGAGTGGAAAAATCAAGGCAAAAATTGGAACAATCAAGGAAATAGTGGTGGAAATTGGAGTGGCAACAACAACAATTGGGGGAACAATAACAATCAAGGAAGGTGGAACAATAGTGGTAACAACAACAATCGGGGGCAAGGTTTTCAAAGAACTCCCATGTACCAACAACCCAACAATCCACCCCCTTTCCATTTACAAGGATCAAGTTCTTCGGGCAATGATATGGGCCGCATTGAAAGCATGTTTGAGCAAATGATGAAGAAGAATCAAGATTTGGATGCCCAATTAGCTTCGCATAATACTTCAATCCAGAATTTGGAAGTGCAAATCGGCCAACTCTCTCAATCTTTGAACTCCCGACCTAAAGGTGCACTACCAAGTGACACGGTGGTGAACCCGAAGGGAGGGAACAATCATGTGATGGCCGTGACAACTAGAAGTGGAAGAGGCGGTGTTGTAAATGCCTCAAATGAGAATCGAGTTGTGGATGCGGAAGCTTGTTTGAGTGATGATGACATGCAAGTGAATGATGACCATGTGGTTGATAAACCTTTAGCAACAAATGATGTGAGGATTGAAATTGAGGATGAGGCCGGGATTGAATCTCAAGACACCGTGAACCCGTCTAAGGAACACATTATTGATATTCCCGAGCCATCTATTCCTAAGGTCAAGGCACCCTTGCCAAGGCCTCCTCCACCGTATCCTCAAAGATTGGCGAAGCAAAAAGGAGATAATCAATTCAAGAAGTTCATAGAGATGATGAAGAGCTTGACCATTAATGTGCCATTGGTGGAGGCACTTGAACAAATGCCCGGGTATGCGAAGTTTATGAAGGATTTGGTGACAAAGAAGAGGTCAATGGATTGTGAAACGATAACAATGACTCACCAAGTGAGTGCCATAGTTCATTCCATGGTTCCCAAGTTAGAAGATCCCGGAGCCTTTACTATTCCTTGTACTTTCGGGTGCGCCAATTTTTCCAAAGCACTTTGTGATTTGGGTGCTAGTATTAATCTTATGCCATACTCCGTCTTTAAAACCTTGGGTATTGGACAACCTCGGCCAACATCAATGAGGTTGCAAATGGCGGACCGTTCTATGAAAAGGCCTTTGGGAATCATTGATGATGTGCTAGTGAGAGTTGACAAGTTTATTCTACCAGCCGACTTTGTCATACTTGATTGTGAAGTAGATTTTGAGGTGCCTATTATATTGGTAGGCCATTCTTGGCTACCGGGAAAGCTCTTAAAGATGTTGAAGCCGGTGAATTGACATTTAGAGTCGGTGATGAGAAGGTGGTCTTCCATGTGTGCAAATCCATGCGCCAACCAAATAGCACCGAAGTGTGCTCGTTTGTGGACATTGTCACGGCGGTGATAGTGGATGACACAAGCGCCATGATCAATGTCGAGGATCCTCTTGAGGCGGTACTTCTAAACATGGAGACCAACGAAGATGCCAAACGTGTGGAATGTGTGAATGCCTTACATGGTATGGGCTCGTACTTCTATGAGCCAAGGAAGTTATCATTAGATTTTGAGAACCGAAAGACCCCTCCTACAAAGCCATCGATTGAAGAGCCGCCGGTGTTGGAGTTGAAACCACTTCCTCCTCACCTCAGGTATGAGTACTTGGGTCCCAATTTCACTTTGCCAGTCATTCTTTCTTCTTGCTTGACTAACTTGCAGGTTGATGCCACTTTGGTGGTGCTACAAAAGAGGAAGCGAGCGATTGGTTGGACTTTGGCGGACATTCGGGGAATAAGCCCCGCATTTTGCATGCATAAAATTATATTGGAGGAGAATGCTCACCCATCATTGGAGCATCAAAGAAGATTGAACGAGGCTATGCAAGAGGTCGTCAAGAAAGAGATCATAAAATGGTTTGATGCCGGTGTGGTGTACCCAATCTCGGATAGTTCTTGGACTTCCCCGGTCCAATGTGTTCCCAAGAAAGGCTGCATGACCGTGATCACCAATGCAAAGAATGAGCTAATCCCTACTCGTACTGTTATGGGTTAGAGAGTTTGTATGGATTATAGAAAGCTTAACAAGGTGACAAGAAAGGATCATTTTCCATTGCCGTTCTTGGACCAAATGTTGGATCGCTTGGAGGGTAGAGCTTATTATTGTTTCTTGGATGGTTATTTGGGGTATAATCAAATCCTCATTGCCCCAGAAGATCAAGAGAAGACTACCTTTACATGTCCCTATGGCACTTTTGCCTTCTCTCGAATGCCATTCGGATTGTGTAATGCCCCAGCCACGTTTCAGAGGTGCATGATGGCGATTTTCACCGACATGGTGGAAGATATTCTTGAAATTTTTATGGATGATTTCAGTGTAGTTGGAGATTCCTTTGATGATTGCTTGGCAAATTTGGACCGTGTACTGGCTAGGTGTGAAGATACCAACTTGGTGCTTAATTGGGAAAAGTGCCACTTTATGGTAAAAGAAGGAATTGTCTTGGGGCACAAGGTTTCAAAAGATGGTATTGAGGTCGACAAGGCAAAGATTGAAGTCATTTCAAGGCTCCCTCCACATAACTCTGTCAAGGGTGTGAGGAGTTTTCTTGGGCAGGCCGGTTTCTATCGGCGGTTCATCAAAGATTTTTCCAAGATTCTGAACCCGTTGTGTAGACTTTTGGAGAAATATTAAAAGTTTGTGTTTGATGAGAAATGCATGGAGTCTTTTGAGTTGTTAAAGCATAAATTGACAACTACCCCCATAATCACCGCACCCAATTGGACCTTGCCTTTTGAACTAATGTGTGATGGTGGTGATGTGGCGGTAGGTGCGGTACTTGGTAAACGGCTCAACAAGATGTTCCACCCAGTGTACTATTCAAGCAAAACAATGAATGAGGCCCAACGGAATTATACCGTCACGGAGAAAGAGTTGTTAGCCATTGTGTTTGCCATGGAGAAATTTTGTCCCTATCTTATGGGGGTGAAGGTGATAATCCACACCGATCATGCCGCCCTCCGGTACTTAATGACAAAGAAGGATTCCAAAGCGAGATTGATGAGATGGGTGATTCTTCTCCAAGAATTTGATCTAGAGATTGTGGACCGAAAAGGGAGTGAAAATCAAGTGGCGGACCACTTTTCTCGTCTAGAGGAGGAGGGGAGGCCTTCTAACGGCCTTGAAATCAATGATTCTTTTCCGGATGAGCAACTTCTTGCGGTGTCAATGAATGATATGCCATGGTTCGCCGATGTAGCTAATTACCTTGTGTCCGGTGTGATTCCATGTGAGCTCTCTTCCAACCAAAGAAAAAAGTTAAAGAGGGAGAGTTTGGACTTTTATTGGGATGATCCATACTTGTTCAAAATTTGCACGGATGGAGTGATTAGAAGATGTGTCCCGGAGAGCGAACAAATGAGCATCTTGGAAGCTTGCCATTCCTCTTCCTATGGTGGTCACCATGGGGGAGTAAGGACGGCCTCCAAAGTCTTGAGTTGTGGATTCTATTGGCCGACAATTTTCAAGGATTCTAGTGATCTAGTGAAGAGATGTGATGCATGTCAAAGAGCGGGTGGAATTTCAAAAAGAGATGAGATGCCCCTAAACACCATTCTAGAAGTTGACATTTTTGATGTGTGGGGCGTTGACTTCATGGGACCGTTCGTGAGTTCTTGTGGAAACACATATATTTTGGTAGCAGTGGACTATGTTTCGAAGTGGGTAGAAGCCGTGGCTCTTCCTAACAACGAAGCACGGAGTGTGGTGAACTTCTTGAAGAAATACATCTTTACAAGATTTGGGACCCCCCGTGCCATCATTAGTGATGGGGGATCCCATTTTTGTAACAAAGCTTTCGATGCATTGTTGACCAAGTATGGTGTTAATCACAAAGTCACTACTCCTTACCATCCCCAAGCAAGCGGTCAAGTTGAAGTTTCAAATCGGGAAATCAAAAGCATCTTGTCTAAGACGGTCAATGCAAATAGGACCGATTGGTCCAAGAAACTAGATGATGCATTGTGGGCTTATAGGACGGCTTACAAAACGCCAATTGGTATGTCTCCTTACCTATTGGTGTTTGGTAAGGCTTGTCATCTTCCGGTAGAGCTTGAACATAAAGCAATGTGGGCCTTGAAAAAGCTTAACTTGGATGGGATGTAGCGGCTAATCTCCGGGTTGATCATTTGAATGAGCTTGACGAGTTTAGATTTCATGCATACTCCAGCTCGTCCTTATACAAGGACAAGATGAAGTACCTTCATGATAAATATGCTCGAAGCAAGGAGTTCAAGATTGGTGACATGGTTCTTCTCTTCAATTCCCGGTTGAGATTGTTTCCGGGAAAACTCAAGTCAAAGTGGAGTGGCCCTTTTGAGGTAGTAGGTGTGACCCCGTTTGGAGATTTAGACTTAAAGAACAAGAATGGTGAAATCTTTCGAGTAAATGGGCATCGGGTGAAGCACTACTTTGGGAAACCGGATGATAGCCAGGTGGTGGCACTATTGCACTTGAAGTGATGGTATGGTAATTTGCGTCGTGCCGCGACGTTAAATCAGGCGCTTCTTGGGAGGCAACCCATGTGTTTTTGTTTTTCTTTGTTTATTCATTAGTAGGATAGGATTTTTGAGCTAACAGTGTGTGAAGTGTTGCAGGAAGTGTGTTGAATTAATGCAGGAAAAACAGAGTATTCAACTCTCTGAAGTTTGGGCCACGCGACCGCACTACAAAACAGTGCGGTCCGCGTGGGTTGAGCAAAGTGAAGTGTTGAGCCCAGGAAGACCCACGCGGTCCGCGTACCATAAGTGTGCGGCCCGGGTGGGATGGACAAGAAAAAGGGGCAAAATGGCAGTCTTTGAAGTTTGGCCACGCGGCCGCACCACAAATCAGTGCGGTCCGTGTGGAAGCTGGTCAAGTTGAGCAAGTCTTTGAAGTTTGCCATGCGGCCACATGACAAAATAGTGCGGTCCGTGTGGAAACTTAACCATTGAGAGGTTTCTGAAGATTAGGCACGCGGCCACACGCCAAAGCAGTGCGGTCCGCGTGACCTACCAGGTAAAATATGCACAAGGTAAAATCCTGCGCGGTCCGCGTGCCAAAAGTGTGCGGCCGCGCAGGTAGGTGAGTTCTGGGTCCTACATATTTTTCTATAAATAGGGACCTCTGGCCTTCATTAAACCTTTTGGCCAATTTTCATCTTGAGACCCAATTTCACTATTCATCTCTACCATTTGTGCTTCAGTTACACCAATCAACCATCTTTGGTAACACTTCATCTTTAATTCATTATATTCTTTATTTTAAATTCATGATTTATGTTAGCATAACTTCTTAATTTCCTTATTTTCTTCTTAATATTGATAATCTTAGGGTCAATTAGAAAACTAGGGCTAATCTTAATTGATAAAATAACAGAGTAGGGACACCTAGGACATAGGATAGTGAACACATTGGACCCAATTGAACCAAAAGGTACCCGACCAGTTCTTAGTTTTTTCCCTATGCGGCCGCACACTTTTGGTGTGCGGTCCGCGTGAATATCTGAATACAATTGACTCCTTCGCGGTCGTGGTCCAAATCAGTACGGACCGCGTGCCTGAGGTTCAGAGAATGCTACAAATGTCAATGTCCTCTGTGCGGACCGCGTGCATTTTTGTGCGGTCCGCGTTGACCTCATGCGGCCGCACTACAAACCAGTGCGGTACGCGTGGGTCAACTTCAGAGAGTCTGTTTGCGGGGTGTTTGACCTATGCGGACCGCGTGGAAAAAGTGTGCGGTCCGCATCGACCTCACGCGGCCACATGACAAAACAGTGCGGTCCGCGTGGGCCATCTTCAGAAATACCACTGGGTGATTGTTAAGCCAATGCAGACCGTGTGTCAAAAGTATGCGGTCCGCATGGTTCCTGATCTTCATTGTGCTTGTTTCAATTATGATATTCTGTCATTGTATACTGCTCAATTGCTTCGACTAACCAATATAGATTGTATTTTTGCAGGCAATGAAGAAAATATTAGCACAGCGTGAGGGTAAACAACCCGGGAGGGGTGGACCCTCCTGAGGGGGAAAAGACAAACGGATAGTCAAACTCAACCCGGAGGCCCGAGAAAATATAAAGAAAACCCGAAAGATCATTCGGGAAGCTGATAGAGCGGCCTCTCATTCCACGGGGAGTGACTACGTGCCTTCAAGAAGTATCACATCGGAGTCTGCCCCCTCCCACATTGAAGTTTCAGTTCCTATCATGCCATCCTCATCACCAGAAGGAGATCAACCCACAGAGGCTACTTCCAAGGCCACCTCCAAACCAGTCAATGTTGTCTCGGACTCGTCTGATGAGTCTCGAGCTGACAAGCCAAACAGTGATGACGAATACTCCACTTCTCCCACAGCTTCATTATCAGGGGAGAGTGGAGGCCAGGGTGAGGGAGGTGAGCCACAGGTTGGAGGAATAGAGCGAGCAAGGGACCCCAATGTGTGGGCAGACAGATTTGTTAGTCAGCAGGCATGACACAAGTTCCGAGAGTGGTGGCCAAAGAGGAAGTTGATCCCAGAGCGGAGGTTTATAGATGTGGACTTGCTTCCACACAACCCTCATGTGCAAGCACAGTTCCATACGAGAGAGGGTTGGGGTTTCTTCAAAGAACGAGTCAAGAATGCTAATGAACACATAGTGAAGGAATTCTATGCCAATATTCACCATCTAGTCCGGGACTCCACTGCCACCAAGGTTAGAGACCGGATTGTGTTGTTCGATGGGAAGTCACTGAATGAGTTTATGGGGTTTGTGCAGGAAGATGAGTCTCAGTATCTTGAGAAGTTAGCCCAGAAGGAGGAGGCACGACCATGGTTAGCAGAGGTGCTAGCGGCTTCCGGAACTGTTCCGGTGTGGCTTAAAGCACAAGAGAAGATCTATAGGAACACCCTTAGCTTCGAGGCAAAAGGGTGGTTGAATTTTGTTTGCAACCGGTTGGATCTCACTACTCATGACCATTTTGTTCCAGTTGATAGAGCAGTGTTGGTAGCGTCGATCATGGCAGGCTTCCCACTAAATGTGGGAAATATCATGTACCGAGTCATCTCAAAGGTGGCTAATGAGACCAAGACGAACTACCCCTTCCCCAACACACTAACCATGTACTTCAATGAGATAAAAGTGAAAAAGAAGAAATTTGATGTTTGGGTGCCTCCGGTGGGGGCATACTCATGGTATGATCAAAAGGGTCCGGACAACCCTAAGACGGCCAAAAAGGGCCAAGCCACCACCTCCACCACAGCTGGCCAGTCTGAGGAGCCAGCTGTCACCACTACTGAGCAAGCTACTCCATTACCTCCAGGACCATCTACAACACCCTCCTCTTCCACAGCTGATCCGGAGATTCCAGTCTCCAAGACGCACAAGTTCACGGCCAACCAGCTGTCGTATACTTTAACTAGTCTGAACAACTGGATGTCAGCTGCGACATCCAAGTTGTCTACCTTGACGACAGTGGTTCAGTCTCACAGTGCACCTGTGACGGTGGAGGTCCCAGCTTCTATTGAGGAGACATTGAAGAAAATCCTGGAAAACCAGGAAAAGATGATGAAGAAGCAGGATTCTTTGGAGAAGGCAGTTGACTCACATAGCAAGGCACTCAAAAGCCTTACTAAGGAGCACCGAAAGATGAGGAAGACCAAGGCCTCAATAGAGTCAGTGGCTGAGATTAAGG
This sequence comes from Nicotiana noctiflora, assembly GCA_032618575.1. Taxonomy (NCBI): domain Eukaryota; kingdom Viridiplantae; phylum Streptophyta; class Magnoliopsida; order Solanales; family Solanaceae; genus Nicotiana; species Nicotiana noctiflora. The sequence continues at coordinate 200,758 of JASVEL010009537.1, read as the reverse complement.
AGCAGGTGGACAAATTGGTAGCTGACCAGTTGCCACTTGATCTCCTATTTGGTGAGCCATCCTCAGAGCCACAACCAGAGCAGCCACCGGAGGAGCTTAGGCCACGCAAGAAGAGGAAGCTCCCCAACACTGAGGGAGTGGTCATCAGAGTAGCTCCTGAGCAGCCCGAGCAGCCTGAGGGATCTCCCAGTGCACCCACAGCAGGACCAGTAGCAGCAGATGAGCCTCCTCTAAAGCAGGCACCTGTCCCAGTTGCACCACAGCAGATTGGGGACCAGTTTGAGGTCCCCACCACCACATCGGATGAGGGAGCCAGTCAGAGCCACCATGTTGATCAGGCTTGAGGGGCATTTATCTTTGTTCTTTACTTGATAGTTAGCATTGGGAACAATGCTAGCTTTTATTCGTGGGGGTGTGCCCTACTTTTTGATTTTTGGGTTGTATATATTTGACTATTTTTAGTACATTCGTAGATGTAGTATTTGTATATATTTTAACGCTTTCATCTACTTTAGCTTCATTTTTGATAACTCTTTTGATTGTATATATGGATCCATCTTTGTTCATAGTTCATTTGTTCTTTTTCATCTTTTGATCGTTCTCGTAGAAGTATTAGTTTTGTTTTAAAGCTTTCAATAAACCCTTGGTTTTCTTAATGCCACAGTTCTTTCCAAGGGTAAAGTGTTGTGTGAACCGGGTGGCTCTTCCCTATGATAGATAGTGTGACAACTTTCTTAAGGGTTGAGTCAGTTCTTTTTTCTTGTTTTTCAATTTTTTTTGTTTGTTGGTTAAGGGTACCTCGGGAAAACTTCACTTGGGCCTAGCACATTTGTCTCCGATCTTATGGTCAAAGACATCAAGCTGTGTCTAGATTGGTGAAAGTTGTGGCCTTGAGAGTCTTGTGTTGATCGAACAACCATCGATTGGTCATATGGACCAATGTGTGCTAGAGTCAATTCCGAGGTTGTTGTGGGCCTTCGACTCTATGTCTTGGTGATCTCTAAGTGTAAAGTGTGGTGAGAAAGTAGAATTGTGAGCCCAAGCACCGTTCCGATGGTCTAGAACTTGCCCCGAATGTTTGTTGAGGCGTAATCCTAGGTGAAACTTGACTTGAGAAGTGAATGTAGGCCACTTTTGATCCAAATGAACATAGCATGAATCATTCCTTCCAACCTACCAATAAATGAATCCCTAGTCACCCATTTTGAGCCTAAAGCCTTATTTCTTCATAAACCAAAGTGCAAGCCTATACCCAATTTAGACCTTCTCTTGGCACCCAAAGACTTTCCCTTAAAGTGATTGAAAAATCATAAGTTTGGGGGAGGAAAGACAAGATACAAACAAGGAAGGCACCAAAATGGCAAAAAGGCATAAATGCAATAAGAAAAAGAAAAAGCAATGAAGAAAAAGGAAACAAAGAGAAAAACAAGTGAGAAGTTGAAAAAGTCCCAAAATGGGAGACCAAAAAGTGAGAAGTTGTAAAAAGGAAGAAGGACAAATGAGAATGAATGGATCAAAGAGATAGTGCCAAATTGCAAAATGGAAGAGTGCCATAGTGCCTCTCTTTCACCCCTTAAAAGAGGAAATGCCAAAAAGAGTCAAGAAGGAGTTCTATGAATGAATCAAAAGAAATGCTTTAGGGAAGGTTGAACCACTATGAACCCAAGTCTTACCCTACCCAAAAAGCTTTCACAATGACTCCCAAAAAGTCCTATATGATCTCAAGTCAAGAAGAGCCTACATTAGTGGATACTTACATAAAGGGCAAGCCTATGGTATCTAGTGTCGGGCTTAGGGTCTCTTCCTTGAGAGCGCGAGTGTGAAATTCCCCACATTGATTTTGAGTGCAAATACCCAAAAAGGTGAGATGCACTTGGGGAGAGCCGAAGGTGTGTAAGTTTGGGGTCCACAATAACCAAAGTTCTTGAGAAAGGCTCCTTGATGGATCGAGTCAACCCTCGAAGCTCTTGTGTCACACTTGAACCAAAATGCTTAAAAGTTTTCAAAAAAAGGTGTCAATGATACATTTGCATTAGGGGCAATTGTTAGTGCCAATTGATGTTTGTGAGGTTACCCCCGGACAAGTAGGGGTTAATTGGTGTCTTTTCTCTGAAGGTTAGGTCTTAGTTTTCATTTGCTTGAGGACAAGCAAAGGTTTAAGTTTGGGGAGTTGATAACTAGGAATTTTGCATGATTTTGAACCCCGCTTTACCTTAGCTTTGTGCAATAAATGTGTTTAAGTGGCTCTGAATTGCTTACAAGTGCGCTAATTTGCAGGTTTGCGCGAATAGAGGATGAATACCATCAAAGCAGCTCAAAAAGGAGTGAAATCGGCAAAGTGCCAACAAAAAGAAGAATGGACTTCAAGAAAGCCTGTGCGGACCGCACTGTTTTGGTGTGCGGACGTACAGGCTAGTTCAGAGACTCAGAAGATTCAAGCATCACCTGCGCGGACCGCACTGATTTGGTGTGCGGCCGCGCAGGTGAACATCAGAGAAGCCTCAAATGCAGACAAGACCCACGCGGACCGCGTCCAAAACTATGCGGTCCGCATCACTGTGCTCACGCGGCCGCATGCCATATCAGTGCGACCCGCGTGGATAAGAGATCAGAAGCCATGCAAGCAGAGGATTTGTACAGTGCGGCCGCATGTCAAATGTATGCGGTCCGCGTCACTGTTCCCACGCGGCCGCATGACAAAAGTGTGCGGTCCGCGTGTTTGTTCCAGCAGAATACCTTCAGCAGCCCAGTTGCCCTACGCGGCCGCACGACAAACGTGTGCGGTCCGCATGAGCCCCGTAGGGGCATTTTTGTCCGGAAATTTCTAGGTAGTATAAATAGTTTCTCTTTCTTTTTTAGGTCAGATTTTATGATACACTGTAGCGGCAGAGCTCGTGAGGAACCATTTTACGCCTATTTTAGGCAATTTTGTACAAGTTTAACCTTGAATCTCTTTTCCTATTAATTATTATGGAATTTTTAGCTTTAATTTCTTCTTCTTCTTCATTTTCCATGTCTAGCTAAACCCCATAGCTAGGGTTGTAGCTCAACCCTAGTATGGGCAATTGATGGGTTAGGTGATTAAATTCATGGATGATTATGGGTAAATGGTTTTGGGTTGAATGAATGTATTTAATTTGGATTTTGTGGTTGCAAACAAGAAGTCTACATTAGTGGGTTTGGTCTCTACTTGAGAAACAGGGGCTAAAACCTCTCATTCAATCCCAACAAGAACTTAGGATGGACCCATGAGAATGGTAGTCCTAAGTAACAGGTAATAATCTCGAGAGAGTAATTACCCTACTTGAGCCTAGAGTTGCTTGGGCAAATTGGCCTACCCAATTGGTCTCGAGAGAGCCAATTGGGCAAAATTGTTCTCTCTACCGAGAGGTGTGAGAATGAGTAAAGAGCAACGGCTATCCTAATATCCCATGTATCATCCCCGCATCGAAATTCCATACCCATTAGTTATCTCACCTAGGCGAGAGCTACTTCCCTAGTCCCTTTTATTCCATTAGAAAAATCATACTTAGAAATAGTCTTTAGCATAATTAGACAATTCAATAGTAGAAAACAAAATAGTTGATATTTTGAAAACACAAAAGATGTTAGAAGCTAATCTAGAAGTCAAGACTCAACTCTAGTGCAACACGATTATCACTCCAAAATTCTAACTCCCTGTGGAAATTGACCCCGTCACTATACGGGTAAGAGTTTGAGTGCCCACTCATACCTTCGGGTTGAGTTTTCCATGATCAGTGCTTTTACTCTCATCCTCACATCCATGGCACGACACGATCCTTCGTGCATGGTTTAATAACAAGGCACGACATTACCCTTCGTGCATAATCAATATCACAAGGCACGACATGATCATTCATGCATATTCAATAACAAGGCACGGCATTAACCTCCGTGCATAATCAATAATAAGGCACGACATTAACCTTTGTGCAATAACAGTAAAACAAGGCACGTCATCACCCTTCGTGCATTATCACTCTTCCTCACCCAAATAACAATCACAGTTAAGGGCAAAGAATGAAAACAAATAATCATGAACCGTCCCGGCAAGGGACACAACAACCATCACAACAAGGTCCCGGCAAGGGAAAACAGTATCTCACTTCACAGTAAGTCCCGACAAGGGAAAACAATGTACAATTCACCAACCGGCAAGGGTTCAACAATTCATATTTAAAATATCTCACAACAAGTATTAACAACGACTCACGGTCATGCTAGACGCCAGTGTATGGATGCTCGTCACCACAACCCATACACCGCACTCGATCACACATCACATAGCACACAATCCCATTCCCTCAAGCTAGGATAGAACAAACACTTACCTCTAGCCTTGAAGTCCAAATTATCCTTCAACTATAGCTTTACCCCAAATTTCCGCTTTCAACTTGCTTGAATCTAGTCACAATTGATTCCATTACATTAATAAATGCTATATAACTTAGTTTGAATGCTTAAAAATGGTTTTCTCAAAGTTAACCCCAAAATTTCCCAAAACACCGCTTGCTCCACGTGGTCGGAACTTGGGGTTCGGACCAAAATCCGGTTACCCATTCCCCCACAAGTTCAAATATATGGTTTGTTTCAAAATCGGATCTCTATTCAAGGTCCAATTACCCAATTCATGAAAACCCTAGGTTCTACCCAAAAACAAGAATTTCTACCATGAAAACCTTTGATTTCTATTGAAAAACATGTTTAATGTTGTTAGGAATTGAAAGAATTGAGTAAAAAGTGACTTACAATTTCTTTGGAGTGAATTTGCTCTTGAGGGTTCGTGTGTGGTGTGTTGGTTTTTGAAAGAATGAAGAAAGATTTGAAAAATTCGTTTAATTATAAAATTGCATAGCTGCGGGTATCGCAATTGCAAACATAATGTCGCAAATGCGAACACTACAGGTCTGGGGTCTATCAGCGTCGCATTTGCGACATTATGTTCGCATTTGCGAACAAGGCTGGTGTCACGCCCCAAATCGAGGAACATGACCGGCGCCTGACCGGGTTGCCCCAGTCAAGCGGACCTGGGTGCCTTTCATTCCCACGCGTTACCCCTGTGATGACTGTTTCTCATTAACCAAATATATTACTAACCATAATTGATTTCACATTAAACAAATAAAACGATACGAGTGATTCATTAACTAGATTTCAATTTTTACAACGCCCGACATAACACAATATATACATAAGATTGGAGTCCCACAGTTTACATGTCTACAGAGCCTCTAGGATACAAAAGGGAAATACAATACTTGCCGGTAACAAGGCTCCGGCTATACCTTACAAAACCAAAATGAAATCTAAACCGAGTGGCATGAACCACACAAGGCCCCGAGGAAGAAAGGGCTCACCAAAACGGGCAGTGGAAGGAGAAGGATACTACTGCCGATGAGCTGAAGTGCCTGCTACTGATCCACCTACAATCATGACACGAATGTAGCGCCCCCGGCAAAAGGGACGTCAGTACACTTAAATTGTACTGGTATGTATGGACAAACTTTGTCTCAAGTAAACTCAAGCCATTAAATTACATCAACAATTAATTAAGCCAACCAACCATGTTTCCACATTTTCCTCATTTCGAATAATTCTCAACACAAGCACATTCAATGTCAACAAATGGAACAACGACCAATCAACAACATAAATTGCAAGTAGTCAAACATAGGAGCAATCAGTGCTCCCCAGGTTGCAAACTCTCCTGTTGTCTCCTTTCACAATTTCACATTATTGATTTTTGTATCAATTTTCAATAGCGATTTCGATCGCTTTCCATCCTTATTGCCCCTGACCACCCTTATTACCTCGGCCACCCTTATCACCCCAACCCACACCTTATTTCACCACGTTGCAGCGCGCAACACGACCCCGCCTTACAGTTGAAAACACAACAATTTCAAACAGCAGATAAGGTACTACACACAATTTCAACAAGTTCAAATAAGCAACTTACACATTGGTTCATGTTCTCAATTTCCTCACAATTCAATATCACAACCATGTTACAATATTTCCACAATTCAAGTGTTTCATCTCTTTCCACAATAAACCAATTCTCAAGTGTTTCGTTCATTTTCCACAAGGTGCCATATAGGCCATCATAGTCATTGTTCACAATTCTTTTGCCAATTTAAACTCCCATTTTACATCACTCATAGCCCAACAACAAACTTTGAATATCCAACAATAACATCAAGAATTTCACACAATTTGTCAATTTAACATGAAACAAACAAACTTCACACATATAGGCGATTTCACAAGAATCAAAATTAGCCATACATACCTGGTGATGATTTTTCCTCCTACTTTATGCTTACACAAGATATCCTACTCTTGCCAACCTTGTTCTTGAAGACTCTTACTTCTACTCACTTCTTTTTACTAGAAATCAAGTTAAATAATCATGCATGAGTGTAAAAATTCTATTTTTAAAAGCTATTATATGCAAACCTCTCTTTACCCAATTAAAACTAAAAATCAAAGAAAATAGTTAGGGTTTTTACCTTGAAAATATTGGGGAAGTTGAATCCTTGCCCTAGAATCCCTTGGAATTAAGTGGTTGGAACAATCTTTCAAGATGAAGAACTTCTCTCTCTAAAAACCCTCTCTTCTCTCTCTAATTTTGGTAAAATGATTTGAGAAAATGAGGGTGAAAGGCGTTATATTAAAGAAGAGATCGGGTCAAAATATTACAAAAATCTGGGCCGGGATCGAATATGCGGTCACTATGCGACCGCAGAACCCACATGCGGTCCGCAAAGTGACCGCAAAATGGCCTCAAAGTTTATGCAGGTTCTGTTAAGGAATGCGGTCACTATGCGGACCGCATGTTGATTCTGCGGTCGCAAAAGTGCACCGCAGATTTGACATGCGATCGCATATCGACCGCACTTTTGACACGATTTTTGGGCAACTCTCTGGAACGATTTGCGGTCAGAATGCGGTCCGCATGTTGATTCTGCGGTCGCATTCTTGACCGCATATTTGACACTTTTTCGGAAGAATTCTACGCATTCCTAACACATCATTCGGACCATGACACCACATCTACTAGGTTTTATGCACAAAAATTTTACGGGGCCTTACATCCTCCCCCCCTTAAGATCATTCGTCCTCGAATGAGGATTTTGAAATAAATGAGTTTTGAAAGACATGATATGCAAGCTATCAAAATTTTGACTAACTCTTATATTTTAGAAAAATTTCGCCAGGAGTTTCCTTTGTATTATGGACATATCCACCTGTCAGAGGGCCCCCGAAACATATTACCAAACAACAATACACAAATACAACACCTTTCACAACTGGTATACACTTTCTTATCTCAACGAATGCACATATTCTACACATTGTTACAATTGCACATAACTAGTCACTTCAATGAATTTTCACCTTATTTAACCATTTTAACACACCATGTACACTTAACAAACCATTACCAATCTACACTTACTATTAGTTGTTTATTAAACACGTAAATCTCTATAAGGCTTTCATTTATCAAGAACGGTTCAAGTGACCCAAGGTAACAACACATTAAATTCATTACAAAATGAAGGAGACTTTACTAACACTAAGAGGGAAACAACTTAGGCAAGATGACAGTTACTAGGAGTAGGAGGGTCACCTAATTTCTTCTAGGCTTGATCAAACAAATGGGGGTACTTTTCTTTCATCTCTTTTTCTGTTTCCCATGTGGCCTCCTCAACTTGTTGACTTCGCCACAATACTTTAACAGAGGCAACATCCTTATTTCTCAACTTACGGACTTGCCTATCAAGAATGGCAACTGGAACTTCTTCATATGACAAATCTTCATTAACCTCTATAGCTTCGACTGGCATGATGGTGGATGGATCTCCAATCACTTTCTTCAACATGGACACATGGAATACCGGGTGCACTGATGACATCTCGGGAGGCAACTCTAGCCTATAAGCAACTTGACCAATCCTTTGAATGATCCGATATGGCCCGACATACCTAGGACTCAATTTCCCTTTCTTTCCGAATCGCATGACTCCCTTCATAGGAGATACCCTCAAGAACACCCAATCATCGACTTGAAACTCCAAATCCCTTCGACGAACGTCCGCATAGGACTTTTGACGACTCTGTGCTGTTTTCATTCTCTCCTGAATAACCTTGACCTTTTCCATAGCTTCGTACACCATATCTGGCCCTAGCAATTCCGCTTCACCTACCTCAAACCACCCGACTGGCGATCTACATCTTCTCCCGTACAATGCCTCAAACGGGCCATTTGAATGCTAGCATGATAGCTGTTATTATAAGCAAATTCTATCAGTGGCAAGTGTTCATCCCAATTACCTTTAAAATCTAAGACACAAGCCCGCAACATATCTTCAAGCGTCTGAATGGTCCGCTCGGCCTGTCCATCGGTCCGTGGATGGAAAGTTGTGCTGAGATTTACCTGAGTTCCCAAACCTTGCTGAAACTTCTTCCAAAAGTTAGCGGTGAACTGAGCTCCGCGATCTGAGATGATAGAAAGTGGAGTACCATGAAGCCTTACTATCTCTTTGATGTACAATCTTGCATATTGCTCTGCAGTATCAGTGGACTTGACAGGCAGGAAGTGAGCTGATTTGGTGAGTCGATCCACTATCACCCATATTGAGTCGAACTTACGCTGAGTGCGAGGTAACCCTACCACGAAATCCATATTGATCATCTCCCATTTCCACCTTGGTATTTCTATCAGCTGAGTTAATCCACCGGGTCGTTGATGCTCGGCCTTCACTTGTTGACAGTTCGGACATTTAGCTACAAAGCCTGCCACATCCCTTTTCATACCGTTCCACCAATAAATCTCCTTGAGATCGTGATACATTTTCGTTGAACCAGGGTGCACAGAATACCTGGAAGTATGAGCCTCTGCCATCACTCTTTCCCGAAGCTCGTCCACATCCGGAACACATAGCCTATCTTGACACCGCAATACACCATCTTCGCTGCCGAGTACAAATGCTGAGGTCTTGTTATTCATGACTGCTTCCTTCACCCGAACCAATGTTGGATCCGTGAACTGTTTTTCCTTGATTTCCGCAACCAATGATGATTCTGCTCCATTATGCACCAAAATATCCCCCTTGTCTGACGCCGAGATACGAACCCCCAAGCTGGCTAATTGGTAGACCTCTCGAGCCAGGGGTCTCTGATCCACACCCAAATGAGCCAAATTACCCATGGATTTCTGACTAAGAGCGTCAGCTACCACATTTGCCTTCCCTGGATGGTACAATATGTCCATATCATAGTCCTTGAGTAGTTCTAACCACCGCCGCTGTCTCAGATTCAGCTCTTTCTGCTTGAACAAATACTGGAGGCTCTTGTGGTCCGAAAACACCTCTACATGAACCCCATAAAGATAGTGTCGCCATATTTTCAAGGCAAACACAACAGCTGCAAGTTCCAAATCATGCGTCGGATAATTCTTCTCATGATTCTTGAGTTGCCTGGAAGCATAAGCTATAACCTTTCCGTGCTGCATCAATACACATCCCAAACCGACTCTGGAGGCATCACAATAGACTACAAATCCCTCTGTGCCTTCTGGCAAGGCCAATACTGGTGCCGAGGTCAATCTTGACTTCGGTTCTTGGAAACTTTTCTCACATGCTTCGGACCACTGGAACTTAACTGCTTTCTGCGTCAATTTAGTCAATGGGGAGGCGAGGGTTGAGAATCCCTCTACAAACCTCCGATAGTACCCTGCCAGACCCAAAAAGCTGCGAATCTCTGTCGGGGTTGTGGGTCTAGGCCAATCTTTCACCGCCGCAATCTTCTGAGGATCCACCATAATTCCCTCACTGGAAATAACATGCCCTAGAAAAGCTACGGACTCCAACCAAAACTCACATTTTGAGAACTTGGCATACAATTGATGCTGAAGAAGGGTCTGCAATGCTGCTCTGAGGTGAATGGCATGATCTTCCCTGCTCCGAGAGTAGATGAGAATGTCGTCAATGAATACAATCACAAAGGAATCTAGGAATGGCTTGAAAACTCGATTCATAAGGTCCATGAAAGCTGCTGGGGCATTGGTTAGCCCAAAAGACATGACCAAAAACTCAAAGTGACCATAACGAGTTCTGAAGGCGGTTTTAGGAATATCCTGCTCCCTGATTTTCAACTGGTGGTACCCAGACCGTAAATCAATCTTTGAGAAGAACCTCGCTCCCCGCAATTGGTCAAACAGATCATCCACTCGAGGCAATGGATATTTATTCTTAATGGTGATTTTGTTAAGCTGCCGATAATCAATACACATTCGAAGTGACCCATCCTTCTTTCTGACAAAGAGAACCGGAGCACCCCATGGCGACACACTTGGTCGTATGAACCCTTTCTCTAATAAATCCCTCAGCTGCTCCTTTAACTCCCTTAACTCTGCTGGCGCCATTCTGTATGGTGGAATGGATATTGGCTGAGTATCCGGCATTACATCGATCCCGAAATCAATCTCCCTATCCGGCGGGATGCCTGGAAGCTCATCTGGAAACACTTCAGGAAATTCATTCACAATTGGCACGGACTCGAGGATAGGCACATCCGAGGTGGTGTCCGTTACCCGAACCAGGTGATAGATACACCCCTTCTTAATCATCTTCGAAGCCTTAAGGTAGGAAATAAACCTACCCCTTGGCACTACACCATTTCCTCTCCATTCAATGATTGGCTCGTTAGGGAACTCGAGCCTCATAACTCTCGTTCGACAGCCAAGTTTGGCAAAGCACGAATAGAGCCAATCCATCCCCATAATTACATCAAAATCTACCATCCCAAGCTCAATAAGATCGGCCGTGATATCACGACCACCCATCGTAACAACACAATTCCTATAGACTCGTGAGGCTATAATAGAATCACCAACCGGAATCGACACAGAGAACTGCTCACGAAGCTGTTCGGGTTCTATCCCAAAACTTGAAGCAATGAATGGAGTAACATAAGACAAGGAGGACCCCGGATCAATAAGGGCATAGCAATCAATAGTCCGAACAGACAGGATACCTGTAACAATATCTGGAGAAGCCTCAGCATTTTGGCGGCCACTCAATGCATAGAATCGGCTAGGTCCACCCCTACCCCTGAGCTCCACCCCTAGCTGCACCACGCCCTGCTGCTGCTGGAGTACGCGCTGATGACGTAGCAGCTGAAGAACCGGATGACTGAGCAGATCCCCTACCTATACCCTGACGGGGTGCACGGCAGTCCCGCCGAATGTGACCTCTCACCCCGCACCCGAAACACACTGGAAGGTCAAGGTAGCAAGTTTCTGTATGAAATCTCCCACACTTGGGGCATGTAGGTCTCCCCTGCTGCTGGGATCTCACCCCAGGATGACCAGACTGACGAGACCTCCCGCTGTCTGAACCAGGTCTCGAGTAACTGCCCTGCTGATGACTGTGCATGGATGGCGGTGCACTCGCGGAGGACTGAGCATATGACTGGGATGGCCCTGATGACCCCTTCCCTGGAAGTGATCTCCCTGAACGACCCATTGACCGGGCCCTGTTGCTACTTTCTCTTTCTGCACGAATCTTCAATTTCCTGGCCTCTGTGGCCTGAGCAAACCCCACAATCCTCCCATAGTTCGTATCTGAGTGCAAAGTTGCTGTGGCGGCCTCATTCACTACCGAAGGGCTAAGGCCCTGAACAAACCGTCGAACCCGGGCATCCATGGTCGACACTAAATGAGGAGCGTACTTGGACAACCTTACGAACTCCATGTGATACTCCCAAACACTCATACCGCCCTGTTTGAGAACCTCGAACTCAGTGGCACGGGCTGCCATTGCCTCAGCAGGTAAGAAGTGGTCCATAAATGCATCCACGAACTCATCCCATCTGGCCGGAGGGCTTCCTTCCTCACGGGAATCCTCCCACATTTCGAACCACGAACGTGCCGCTCCCTTCAGCCTGTAAGAGGCCAACTCTACCCCCTCTATATCTGTAGCCTTCATCACTCGAGGGTCTTGTATATCTCATCAAGGAATTCCTGTGGGTCAGCCTCTGGATCGGTGCCTGAAAATTCTGGAGGGGCCAATCGCAAGAATTGATGGACTCCGGAGCCAAAGGAATCTCCCTGTCCGCTGGAGGATGCAGGGGCATCATGGGATCTCTGGGCCTGGGCGGCCACTAGCTATGTTAACATATGGATGGCTCCCCTAAGTTCTTCATTAGAGATACCAGAGCCCGAAGCGGGAACTGTATCTGAGTCAGGAACACCGGCAGGAGGAATGGTAGCATCCTCTGCCGCGGCTGGAATAGGGACACTTGGGTTTTGAACAGATGGGCCAGGCAAATTCGGAACTGGTGGTTCATTTTCTCCCACGGCATCGGGTACATGATTAACAGCTGCACTTGGGCCGGCATTGGCCCTAAGGCCGAGTCTAGCCTTCTTCTTAGGTGCCATATTCTGAACATTCCTAACACATCATTCGGACCATGACACCACATCTACTAGGTTTTATGCACAAAAATTTTACGGGGCCTTACAGCTGGGTTACTGGGGCTTTCGCATTTGCGACAATAGCTTCGCATTTGCGAAGCCAGGCGAAATATTGAAGGCCTCGCATTTGCGAGGTTAAGTTCGCATTTGCAAACCCACGCGTGCTTGGACCTCCTTCGCAATTGCGATCAAGGCTTCGCATTTGCGAACACAACCTTGTTCTGCCCCCTTCGTAATTGCGAGAATTTCTTCGCATTTACGAAGACACCAGCTGGGTGAAAAATCAGCTGTGTAAAATTTCAGAATTTGAACCAACGGCCTATCAAATCTTTACCAGAGCCCCCCGGGCTCCAAACCAAACATGTACACAACATCAAAAACATCTTACAGACTTGCTCGTGCGATCACATCGCCAATATAACATCGTTTTCATCAAATCAAGCCTCAAGTTCATGATTATCATCCTTTTTAGTTTCATAACTTTCAAATTTGGAACTCAAGGTTCAAAACACATCAAACGACATCCAAATGTCACCAAACTTTGCAGAAAGCACATATATATAATTTAAGACTTGTGCCGGGCGTCGGAACCAAAATACGAGCCCGATACCAAGGTCATTTAATTCATTTTCCTTTAATAATTGCAGCAAAAACAATTTAATAGAAAAATCCATAACTTAGGCTCTAGGCCTCAGAATTTGACTCCGGATGCATGTCCGAGTCCCATATTTTCCTACGGACCTTCCGAGACCGTCCGATCTCGGGTCTGGGTCCGTTTACCAAAAATGTTGACCGAAGTCAACCATATCAATATAAATATCATTTTTCTTCAATTTTCTCATAGAATTTAAATATTCTATCAGAAAATCTTTCCGACTACATGCCCGGATCATGCACGTAAATCGAGGCAACATAGAGTGAGGTTTTCAAGGCCTCGGATGTGCGGAACAAGTGAGGAAAACAGGTGATGACCCTTTGGGTCGTAACATCCTTCACATCTAAAATAACCGTTCGTCCTCGAATGGACAAGAGAAGGAAGTACCTGAGTCGGGGAACAAATGTGGGTAGCGGCTCCACATATCAGACTCGGACTCCCAGGTCGATGCCTTAGGAGGCTGACCTCTCCACTGAACACGCACAGAAGGATAACTCTTCGACCTCAACTGTCGAACCTGCCGGTCTAGAATGGCCACCGGCTCCTCCTCGTAGGTAAATCATTGTCCAATTGGACAGTACTGTAGTCTAACACATGTGTGGGATCTCCGTGGTACCTCCGAAGCATAGATACATGAAAAACTGGATGCACGACTGATGAACTAGGTGGAATAGCTAGTATGTAAGCCACCCCTCCTGCTCGGTCCAGAATCTCAAATGGACGGATATACCTAGGGCTGAGTTTGCCCTTATTCCCTAACCTCATCACGCCCTTCATAGGCGACACTCGGAGCAATACCCGCTCACCAACCGTGAAATCTACATCTCGAACCTTACGATCTGCATAAGTCTTCTGTCTGGACTGAGCTGAACACAATCTCTCCTGGATAGTTTTGACCTTATCCAAGGCCTCCTAAACTAAGTCTGTACCCAACAACCGAGCCTCTCCCTACTCAAACCATCCGACTGGAGATCGACATCGCCTACCATACAACGCCTCATACGGGACCATCTGAATGCTGGACTGGTAGCTGTTATTGTAGGCGAACTCTGCTAATGGCAGAAACCGGTCCCACGAGCCTCCAAAATCAATGACACAGGCTCGTAGCATGTCCTCTAGAATCTGAATAGTCCTCTCGGACTGGCCGTCCGTCTGAGGATAAAAAGCTGTACTCAACTGAACCTGGGTGCCTAACTCCTACTGGACCGCTCTCCAGAACCGCGAGGTAAACTGCGTACCCCGATATGAGATAATAGATACCGGCACCCCATGAAGACAAACAATCTCCCTGATGTAAATCTCTGCTAACTTCTCCGACGAGTAGGAGGCAAATACTGGAATGAAGTGTGCCGACTTGGTCAGCCTATCCGCAATGACCCAAATAGCATCAAATTTCCTTTGAGTCAAAGGAAGTCCAGTAACGAAGTCCATAGTGATCCTCTCCCATTTCCACTCGGGAATCTCGATTCTCTGGAATACACCACCAGGCCTCTAGTGCTCATATTTCACCTGCTGACAATTTAGACACCGAGCGACATACGCAACGATATCTTTCTTCATCCTGCGCCACCAATAGTGCTGCCATAAATCCCGGTACATCTTCGCGGTGCCCGGGTGAATAGAATACCGCAAACTGTGGGCCTCCGCTAAGATCAACTCTCGAATACCCTCAACATTGGGCACACAAACTCGAACCTGCAATCTCAATATCTCGTCATCATCTAGAGTTACCTTCGTGGCACCTCCCCGCTGTGCTATATCTCTCAAGTCACGCAAATAAGGATCATCAAACTGCCTCTCACGGATCTGCTCTAATAGAGATGAACGAGCGACCGTGCAGGCTAGCACCCTGCTAGGCTCAGAAATGTCTAGTCTCACGAAGTAGTTGGCTAAGGCCTGGACATCTAGAGCGAATGGTCTCTGACTGGCTGGAATGAAAGCGAGACTACCCATGCTGGCAGACTTTCTACTCAAAGCATCGGCCACCACATTGGCCTTACCTGGCTGATATAGGATAGTGACATCATAGTCCTTCAGCAACTCTAACCATCTTCGCTGTCGTAAATTCAACTCCTTTTGCTTGAACAAGTACTGTAGGCTTTTTTGATCAATGTACACCTCACATGTCACACCATATAGATAATGCCTCCGGATCTTTAAGGCATGAACCACCGCTGCCAACTCAAGATCATGAACTAGATAATTATTCTCATGTATTTTCAACTGCCTCGAAGCATACGCAATAACCTTACCATCGTGCATCAATACCACTCCAAGCCCTGTACGGGACGCATCACAGTAAATTGTATAAGGCCCTGCACCCGTAGGTAGTATCAGCACTGGTGCTGTAGTCAAGGCTGTCTTGAGCTTCTGAAAGCTCCCCTCACACTCATCTGACCACTGGAACAGGGAACCCTTCTGGGTCAACCTGGTCATCGGGGCTGCAATAAAAGAAAACCCTCTACAAATCGACGGTAGTAACCTGCTAACCCCAAGAAACTCCGAATCTCAGTCACTGAAGCTGGTCGAGGCCAATTCTGGACTGCCTCAATCTTCTTTGGGTCTACCTGAATACCTTCCACTGATACGATATGACCCAGAAATGCCACATAACTCAACTAAAACCCACATTTCAAAAATTTGGCATATAGCTGATTATCCTTCAGAGTCTGAAGAACCACTCTGAGGTGCTGCTCGTGCTCTTCCTGGCTGCGGGAGTATACCAGGATGTCATCTATAAAGACTATCACGAACGGATCTAAGTAAGGCCTGAATACCCGATTCATCAACTCCATGAATGCTGCTGGGGCATTGGTCAACCCGAAGGACATGACCAAGAACTCATCTGCCCATATCTAGTGCGAAAGGCTGTCTTAGGAATGTCACCCGCCCTGATCTTCAGCTGATGGTAGCTCGACCTCAAGTCTATTTTTGAGAACACCCTCGGTCCCTGGAGCTAGTCAAACAAATCATCAATCCTCGGCAGTGGATACTTGTTCTTTATCGTCACTTTGTTTAATTGCCGGTAATCAATACACATCCGCATCGAGCCATCCTTCTTCTTCACAAACAACACAGGTGCTCCCCAGGGGGAAACACTGAGCCTGATAAAGCCCTTCTTAAAAAGGTCTTGCAACTGATCTTTTAACTCTTTTAACTCCGGCGAGGCCATACGATAGGGTGGAATAGAGATGGGCCGAGTGCCCGGTGCCAGGCCAATACATATATCAATATCCCTGTCGGGTGGCATGCCCGGCAGGTCTGAAGGGAAAACCTTAGAAAACTCCCGTACAATAAGGACTGATTCAATAGAAGGAACCTATGCGCTGGAATCACGAACATAAGCCAGGTAAGCTAGACACCCCTTCTCGACCATGCGTCGAGCCTTAACATAGGAAATGACAATGCGAACAGAGTGGCTTGAGGTACCTTTCCACTCTAGTCGGGGTGATTCTGGCAAGGCCAAGGTCACAGTCTTGGCATGACAATCTAGGATAGCATGGTATGGGGACAACCAGTCCATCCCTAATATGACATCGAAATCCACCATGTCTAATAGAAACAGATCAACACGGGTCTCAAGACCCCCAAAAATAACTACGCACGAACGATGCACCCGGCCGACTATAGTAGAGTCACCCACTGGTGTAGACGCATAAACTGGAATGTCCATAACATAGCTAGGCACGGCCAAATACGGTGCAAAGTAGGAAGACACATATCAATATGTAGACCCAGGGTCAAATAATACTGAAGCACCTCTGTCACAAACAAGAATGGTACCTGTAATCACGGCATCTGATGCCTCTGCCTCTGGCCTGGCTAGTAAGGCATAAAATCGGGGATCAGCACCTCTCATCTGAGCTACATCTCTGGGACGGTCATCCACTGGTTGACCTCTACCTCTGGCTGGACGGTCTCCACCTCTACGGTCTCGACCTCCACCTCTACGATCTCTACCCCCGCCTCTGGCTGGCTGGGCAGGCTGAGGGTCAACTGGGGTCTGAATCATGGGACGAGGGCCCCGCTGCTGAGTGTTGCCCGTCGCTCGAGGGCAAAACCTGACAAGATGACCTGGGTCACCACAACCATAGCAACATTTAGGCTGATGGGGCTGCTGGCCCTGACGACCTGAATGGCCCCCACGAACACTCTGAAGAGGCTGGGCACTAATGGGAGGCTGATCTGAATACTGCTCATGAAACCCACGATCACCTGGTCCACCTTGTGAAGTCTGGAGGGCTGAATGAAAAGGTTTGGAAGACTGGCCCCTATCAAAAGATTCCCCGCCTCCCGAAGAAGAACCACTAAATCTGCCGGAATGACGAGTCCTCTTGTCTGAAGGATAACCACCTCCCCGAGCAAGAGCCATCTCAACTCTATGTGTTGCATTAGCTGCCTCCTGAAAGGATATATCACTCCCCACTCCCATAGCCATCCGAAGTCTAATCGGCTGATTAAGCCCATCTATGAACCTGCGGACCCTCTCCTGCTCTGTGGGGAGTATCACCACCGCATGATGCTCCAGGTCAACAAATCTCATCTCATACTGAGTGACAGTCATAGTACCCTGCTGGAGGCGCTCAAACTGCCTCTGAAGTGCATCATGCTAAGTAACAGGGAGAAACGTCTCCAGAAATAACTCAGCAAACTGATCCCATGATAAAGCCGGGGACCCTGCTGGTCGAGTAAAGCAATAATCTCTCCACCAAGTCTTGGCGGATCCTGAAAGCCTGAATGTATAGAAGTCAACTCTATTGGACTCCACTATCCCCATAGTCTTGAGAATCTCATGGCAACTGAATAAGAAATCATGAGGATCCTCTGATGTGGCACCGCTGAAGGTAGTGGTAAACAACTTGGAGAACCGATCAAGCCTACATAAAGAATCAGAAGTCATTGTCGTTCCCTCTCCGGCCTGAACTGTGGTACCTGACTGAGTGGCCACAGCTGGCTGAACCACTGGTTCTTGAGACTGAGGAACTATCGGCTCCGGAGTACGAGCAACAAGAGTCTGGGCCCCTCCTCTAGCCTGAGAAGCGGCTGGTGCAGCTGGTAATAAGCTTGCTCTAGCAACGCTATCTATAAAACCCGCTATCCTGACCAGAGCCTCCCGAAGATCCGGGGTAAATAAAGCCTCTCTTGGGACCTGAGCTGGGCCCACTAGAGCTGCTGGGACTAGAACCTCCTCGCCAGTTTCAATATGAGGCTCCACCTCTAGAATAGCTACCGGGGGCTGAGCTTCGCCCCTACCACGGCCTACGATACAGCCTCTGCCCCTGCCCCTCGCTGGAGCTGCCTGGGGCTCAGGCTGCTGGTCAGCGGATGAAGAAGCGCGTCTCCTCACCATCTGCGAAAGGACAGAGTAGAAGTTCAATCGGTATTTGAAGGATAAATCGCACGACAAGAAGGAACAAATGAGAGAATCTTTCCTAACTCAATAGACTCTGGAGGACAAGTACAGACGTCTCCGTACCTACCTCTCAAACTCTACTAAGCTTGTTCACGAGTGGTGAGACCTATGTAACCTAGAGCTCTGATACCAACTTGTCGCGACTCGAATTTTCCCCCAACATCGGGATCGTGATGGTGCCTACTCGTGGTAGCTAGGCAAGCCACTGTATCCCCTCCTTTCCGGTCCGGCCGCAGTATGACACCTGAACTCGAAGCTACGATCAGATCCGATTGGATCTGGTCCTATCCGACCCAACCTTCAACATTATCCTATTTTTACCAATATTTCATACTCAATTTTTATCAACAAGAACCATAACATTAATTAAATAAATGCGGAAGACTTATCAAAATAGAAATAAGCAGTACCAAGGTAAAACACTACTAAATCCTCTACCCAAAACGTGGAGTCACCAGCTCACGAACTACTACTGAATACTACACATAAAGGTCTGAAGGAAAAATAACATAAATCGGTTTATCTCAGAACAATGAGACTACAACAAATAATATAAATAAGTGGAAGAGATGCCGGGCCTACGGACGCCTGCAAGCTACCTCGGTCTCGAAATGCTCAACTCCCACACAAGGCTCTACTGCTGCTGCTCCTGATCAAAACCTGGACCTGTGCAAAAACGCATAGAAGTGCAGTATCAGCACAATCCGACCCCATGTGCTGATAAGTGTCTAGCCTATCCCGGCGAAGTAGTGACAAGCCTAGGACCAGACACCCACATAAACCTGTGCAGTTCTATATGCATATGTACACTACAAGATAACAAGAGATATCAAGTAAACAAATCCAACAAGAAATATCATAAGAGGGAAGCTCAACAGTTAACAACAATTATTAAATCAACAAAAGAAACCAAAGTATAATGGAAACAGTTAATATCAAACTAGGAATACCAAATAGTTGCACGGCATCACCCTTCGTAATTTTACTCTCATCCTCACCAAATAAGAAAATAAAGTGCACGACATCACCCTTCGTGCTTTTACTCTCATCCTCACATCCATGGCATGGCATGATCCTTCGTGCATTATTCAATAACAAGGCACGACATTACCCTTCGTGCATAATCAATATCACAAGGCACGACATGATCCTTCGTGCATAATCAATAACAAGGCGTCGACATTAACCTTCGTGCATAATCAATAATAAGACATGGCATTAACCTTCGTGCAATAATAGTAAAACAAGGCACGACATCACCCTCTGTGCATTATCACTCTTCCTCACCCAAATAACAATCACAGTTAAGGGCAAGGAATGAAAACAAATAATCATGAACCATCCCGACAAGGGACACAACAACCATCACAACAAGGTCCCGGCAAGGGAAAACAATATCTCACTTCACAATAAGTCCCGGCAAGGGAAAACAATGTACAATTTCACCACCTGGCAAGGGTTCAACAATTCATCATTAAAATATCTCACAACAAGTATCAACAACGACTCACGGTCATGCTAGATGCCAGTGTATGGATGCTCATCACCACAGCCCATACACCGCACACGATCACATAGCACATAGCACACAATCCTATTCCCTCAAGTTAGGATAGAACAAACACTTACCTCTAGCCTTGAAGTCCAAATTATCCTTGAACTATAGCTTTACCCCGAATTTCCACTTTTAACTTGCTCAAATCTAGTCACAATTGATTCCATTACATTAATAAATACTATATAACTTAGTTTGAATGCTTAAAAATGGTTTTCTCAAAGTTTACCCCAAAGTTTCCCAAAACGCCCCTGGCCCCACGTGGTCGAAACTCGGGGTTCCGACCAAAATCCGATTACCCATTCCCCCACGAGTTCAAATATATGGTTTGTTTCAAAATCGGACCTCAATTCGAGGTCCAATTACCCAATTCATGAAAACCCTAGGTTCTACCCAAAAACAAGAATTTCTACCATGAAAACCTTTGATTTCTATTGAAAAACATGTTTAATGTTGATAGGAATTGAAAGAATTGAATAAAAAGTGACTTACAATTGCTTTGAAGTGAATTTGCTCTTGAGGGTTCGTGTGTGGTGTGTGGGTTTTTGAAAGAATTAAGAAAGAACTGAAAAATTCGTTTAAGTATAAAATTGCACAGCTGCGGGTATCGCAATTGCGAACATAATGTCGCAAATGCAAACACTACAGGTCTGGGGTCTGTCAACATCGCATTTGCGACATTATGTTCGCATTTGCGAACAAGGCTAGGTTACTAGGGCTTTCGCATTTGCGACAATAGCTTCGCATTTGCGAAGCCATGCGAAATATTGAATGCCTCGCATTTGCGAGGTTAAGTTCGCATTTGCAAACCCACGCGTGCCTGGACCTCCTTCACAATTGCGATCAAGGATTCGCATTTGCGAACACAGCCTTGGTCTTCCCCCTTCGCAATTGCGAGAATTTCTTCGCATTTGCGAAGATACCAGCTGGGTGAAAAACCAGCTGTGTAAAATTTCAGAATTTGAACCAACGGCCTATCAAATCTTTACCCGAGCCCCCCGGGCTCCAAACCAAACATGTACACAACATCAAAAACATATTACAGACTTGCTCGTGTGATCACATCGCTAATATAACATCGTTTTCATCAAATCAAGCCTCAAGTTCATGATTATCATCCTTTTTAGTTTCATAACTTTCAAATTTGGAACTCAAGGTTCAAAACACATCAAACGACATCCAAATGTCACCAAACTTTGCAGAAAGCACATATATAATATTTAAGACTTGTGCCGAGCATCGGAACCAAAATACGAGCCCGATACCAAGGTCATTTAATTCATTTTCCTTTAATAATTGCAGCAAAAATAATTTAACAAAAAAATCCATAACTTAGGCTCTAGGCCTCAGAATTCGACCCGGACGCATGTCCGAGTCCCATATTTTCCTACGGACCTTCAGGGACCGTCCGATCTCGGGTCCGCGTCTGTTTACCAAAAATGTTGACCGAAGTCAACCATATCAATATAAATATCATTTTTCTTCAATTTCTCATAGAATTTACATATTCTATCACAAAATCTTTCCGGCTACATGCCCGGATCATGCATGTAAATCGAGGCAACATAGAATGAGGTTTTCAAGGCCTCGGAAGTGCGGAACAAGTGAGGAACACAGGTGATGACCCTTTGGGTCGTCACAGATCCTCTTGGAACTTGATCCATAAATTCCTCAAATGTTGCTCTCTGGCCTTTCTCCTTACTTTCAAAGCCATTTTTCCCTTTGGCTTGTCCTTTCGCTTCGTACCTTTTTGGTGACTGGTAGTAAACTCTGAAAGATCCTTTCTAAAATTTCTGGAATTTAAACAAAGAAAAGGAGAGAAAAATCTTTCTTAACCAAATGTTGGGAGGAAAGAAAAGGAAAGAACTTATCTGGATGGTATGACTAGTCCCAACGATCATGTCGTGTGTTCCGAATTAATCGACTTAGTCTATTTGTATCAATCAATCTTTCTGATCTGCCGGGGATAAACAGGTGCCCAACTCTTTGCCATATGCCGGTCCTTTTTGCCAATCGCATCATGTCGCCTCATAGTTCCCTTCGAGGGGTTTTCACTAATGCGACTCTCTCATTTCTCTCGGCTCCCGTCGCCTTGTGGTGCCCCTGAAGGTTTTCGTCGTAAGACTCATTTTATTTCTCTCAGCTTATGTCGCCTTATGGTGCCTATGAAGGTTTTTACCAATAAGACTCTCTCATTTTATTTTTTGTCTGGGGATTGGAGTGTTACCTATAGGATTCTCTCCACTAGGTGTTCATTTGCCTATCAATTCCTTCAGCTTATGACCCTTGTCCTATCGAGGATCAGTGTCCTTGGCTTTCAACTGCCTAACTTGGAACTTCTAGGATAATGATCGGGAGGTCTTGATGGGTAAAGAAAGGTTATCTTGAAATTCGAAATAACTTGATGGGTAAGAGACTACAACTGTCGGAATCGAACCCTTTTTTTTTAAAAATTAACAAAAATAGAACTTCTGCCCCAGTTTTCTTATTTGGGGAATTTTGATTTTTAGTTCGCTTTTCCTATGACACTTCGTCACCTTGCGATTGAGCCGTGAGACGCCTACGTATTCTTTTGGAGGAATCAGGTCGAACATAGTTCACTATTTGTTATCTTATGATTTTCGTATCATTTTTCTCATTTTTTCTTTTTTTCATTTTTTCATTTTCTTTAATGATTCCAAGAGAGGGGTATGAAAGAATAAGTAAGGCTCAAAAGGGAAAGCAAAGGTTGAAAGTGTTTGGATGGAAGAAAGAATTGCCTCCATCATTTCATTATCCAATAAGAACCAAATACAAACAAACGAATAGATAACTACCATGATCAAAGACGTTACACGTAGTATCTCTTGACTGCATCAGAATTGATAGCCATGTCGATGCATCTTCCTTCGATATCCGTCAGACATAAAGTGTCGTTGGACAATACTCTGGTCACAATATAAGGCCCTTGCCAATTTGGGGCGAACTTGTCTTTTGCTTCGACCTGATGTGGGAGAATCCGTTTCAATACTTGCTGCCCTACTTCAAATTTTTTGGGGCGCACCTTCTTATTGTATGCTCTTTCCATTCTTTTCTGATACAACTGGCCATGGCATACCTCTGCCAATCTCTTTTAGTCGATCAAGCTCAGTTGCTCCAGTCGAGCTTTGACCCACTCATCATCATCGATCCCGGCTTTAGCGACAATCCGGAGGGACGGAATTTCGACCTCTGCTGGTATTACTGCTTCGGTTCCATATACCAACAAATAAGGAGTTGCACCAACTGAAGTACAAACAGTAGTGCGATAACCCAACAATGCAAATGGTAGCTTTTCATGCCACTGTCTGGAACCTTCTACCATTTTTCTCAAAATCTTCTTTATGTTTTTGTTGGCAACTTCAACTGCACCATTCGTCTTAGGACGATACGGGGTAGAATTACGATGTGTAATCTTGAACTGTTGACATACTTCTTCCATAAAACTATTGTTAAGATTGGCACCGTTGTGTGTGATGATTACCTTTGGGATCCCAAATCTACAGATGATATGGGAATGGACAAAATCCACCACTGCATTCTTGGTCACGGACTTGAAGGTCTTGGCCTCTACCCATTTGGTGAAATTATCAATGGTTACCAGGATGAACCGATGACCGTTGGAAGCTGTCGGCTCAATAGGTCCAATGACATCCATGCCCCATGCAACAAATAGCCGCGGTGCTGACATTGTATGCAATTCTGTTGGCGGAGAATGAATCAAATCTCTGTGTACCTGACACTGATGGCACTTCCGCACGAAGCTGATACAATCGCGCTCCATAGTGAGCCAATAATATCATACTCGTAGAATCTTCTTCGCCAATACATACCCACTCATATGTGGCCCACAAACTCCGACATGGACCTCTGTCATTACCGTCATGGCTTGACTTGCGTCTATACATCTCAACATTCCCAAATCTGGGTTTCTTTTGTACAACACTCCTCCACTGAGGAAAAATCCATTTGCCAATCGCCGAATGACTCTATTTTGATCTCCGATTGCCTGTTCCGGGTATATCCCCATCCGGAGGTATTATTTGACATCATAGAACCATGGCACACCATCCATTTCTTCCTCTATCATGCTACAGTAAGCATGTTGCACGTGAACCTGAATATGCAGTGGGTCAACATGAACCTTATCTGGGTTGCATCATTGATGATAAGGTGGCCAATGCATTGGCAACCTCATTGTGAGCTCTTAGAATGTGTTTGAACTCCACCGATCAAAGTCGTTTGCTCAGATCATGCAAGCACTGTCAATATAGTATAAGCTTCAAATCCGGTGTTTCCCATTCACTTTGAATTTGATGTACCAGGAGGTCCGAGTCCCCCAAGACCAAAATGTCCTGGGCATCCATGTCTGTGGATAATCGCAACCCCAAAATATAGGCCTCATATTCAGCCATATTGTTGGTACAATAGAAAAGCAGTTGCGCCGTAACAAGATAGCGGTGACCTGTTTCTGAAATGAGTACTGCTCCTATTCCAACTCCTTTTGAATTTGCGGCTCCATCAAAGAAAAGATTCCATCCTGGTTCCTCAGTTGATTCTACCTCGTCTATATGCATCACTTCTTCATTGGGGAAATACGTCCTTAACGACTTATACTCTTCATCAACAGGGTTCTCAGCTAAATGATCATCCAATGCTTGGACTTTCATGTCCGTCCGCATCACATAGATGATTTCAAATTCTGTGAGTAATATCTGCCATTTTGCTAACCTCCCTGTGGGCATAGGCTTTTGGAAGATATACTTCAATAGATCCAAGCGTGAAATGAGTTAAGTAGTATATGATGACAGATAATGTTTTAACTTTTGTTCCACCCAAGTTAGGGCGCAACATGTCTTCTCCAGTTGAGTGTACTTAACCTCATATACTCTAAATTTCTTGCTCAGATAGTAGAGTGCTCGCTCCTTCCTCCCTGTAATGTCGTGTTGCCCTAGTATGCAACCAAACAAATTCTCTAGTACCGTCAGATAGAGAATCAACGGTCTTCCTAGTTCAGGTGGAACCAACACGGGTGGATTTGACAGATACCCCTTGATTTGGTCAAATGATTCCTGACATTTCGATGTCCATTCTACCGCAACGTCTTTCTTCAACAGCCGAAATATGGGCTCACAGGTCGTCGTAAGTTGAGAAATGAACCGGCTGATAAATCTTCCGAACAGACTCATCACCTCTGTTTTGTTCTTTGGCGGTGGCAAGTCTTGGATGGATCCAACTCAATACCTCGCCGGCTGACGATGAATCCTAGCAGCTTTCCTGATGGAACCCCAAAGGCACATTTGGCTGGGTTGAGTTTAATATCATACCTTCAAAGTCTTTGGAAGAACTTCCTTAGGTCTGCCACACGGTGTTCTTGACGCCTGGATTTTATGACGACATCATCCACGTATACTTCAATCCCTTTGTGGATCATGTCATGAAACATAGTAGTCATTGCTCTCATGTACGTTGCCCCAACATTCTTAAAGTCGAATCGCATTACCCGATAGCAGTAAGTTCCCCGTGGCGTAATGAAAGCCGTATTTCTGCATCTTCTTCATCCATTAAGATCTGATGATATCCTCCGTAGCAGTCCACAAAGGATCCGATCTCGCGCCAGGCGTAATTATCGATCAAGATATAGATGTTGGGCAATGGAAAATTATCCTTAGGGCTCGCGCTGTTGAGATTGCGGTAGTCAACACATACCCTGATCTTCCCATCTTTCTTAGGCACTGGTACGACATTGGCCAACCAGACGGGATATCGAGTGACGCGAATAACTTTTGCCTGCAGCTGCTTGGTGTCACATCTCCCTTTTTACTACACTTTTTTAAAATGTTTAATTCCCGACTAAGAGAATAGGGTATACCTCAATGTTTCAAATACCCGGGAAGGATATAATAACAAAGGGAAGGAGTTTTTCCAAATAAAGCACAATCGGTCCGGGATTTCGTTTAATTTTCAGAGTCGCCACTTGGGAAGATAATGGTGTCCCAAGTCACCGGTTAATCCCAAATCCGAGGAAATTGACACTGTATTACAGTCCGCGAAACTAGAAACCTGGATAAGGAATTCTGTTAACCCGGGAGAAGGTGTTAGGCACTCCCGGGTTCCGTGATTTTAGCACGGTCGCTCAACTGTCATTCTCAATTTTTTGTGACTTATTATATGCCTTTTAACAATGTATACATATTTTAAACTTTAATATTTTTACGAATTACGACGTTGCGAAAATGTATTTCGAATCACACTGCAACCAGTACGCCTGTGACATTTGATACATTTCGGCTTCGCCGGGATTTATGATTTGAGTCACACCAAGTGTGCACTCGTATTAAGGAAGGTATATTTTTTAAATTGTGCCTAAATCATCTAATGACTTTTACATCTTTAGGAAAGGTTGTGGAATTAGCTATCAACCTCCCCGAGTCTATCATTTTGTTATTCGTTTATATGGGGGCCCCGTTGCTTCATTTTTATACGAGGCTCATCCCACTCAATTTTATAGTCCAATCTTATGTACGACTATTCTATCATTTGGTTTTTCCCTAATCTTTTAATATCATGGCAATTTCAAAATACAAATCTAGGCCTTTATTACTCTATATTACTAGGCCTGGACGCTTTGGGCTTTCTTAACAGCCATGCCTTTGCATCTGGTTTTCAGAAACCCAGATATTGCTGGAGCTTATAATCAGAAGCCCAGTCTTTAATTGTATCAGATCTGGGCCTAAGACATCCATTAGGCCCAAACCAATTGAAAAAGAGAAACAGAAATTGGAATTTGTCATATACACAAGTATTTCAGAATCAGAATAGAGCAAATTTGAGTTATATTTATTTATGAAGAGAAATAATACAGAATTACAATATCAGTTCTAAACCATAGATAATCTAATACAAATTGAATTTAACCAACAGACTACCTTTGTTTTTTGTATTTTTATCAACTTAATTTTAAAACTATTTGAAAATAGACTAATTATTGACTAATAGTGATAAAACATTATTTAACCATATGAAACAGAGATTAATTGATGCTTCTACTCCTTAACAATCAGAAATTAATTGTATCGAAGCAATACGCTAAATGAGTAACAAACTAATTAGTCACATGATTATTTACTTTTGAGTTTGACCACTGGTTTTACTCTATATCAATTCACTAATTAACAGGTTTTACTCTATATCATTTCCAATCACTATTAACTTGTTTAAACTGAACAAATTATTATCAAACTAAATTAACTATCATATGCTAATGTAATTACGATTATAGATCTGTTATGATCCTTTTTAAGACTAGGTGAATGAATTCAATTATTAACCCGTTTTAACTAAGTTTAGACGATTACGATCACTACTACTCTAATCTACATACTACTCTATTACATTGTTTGCTAGTATCAACTCATGATGTTCATATGTCAATTATACAACCATTTCCTATTGAATTACATAAAATCTAAAATGAAAACGAATCACAGAGGCAATTCTCGAAAATCAATTCAACTCATTCATTTCTTCAAATTGACTGCAATTACATGCTAGAGTAACAACTGTGTACCTGATTCAGCAGAAAACTCTTATGAGTCTAAGGGAAACAAGTCAGGAAATAGCAGTTAATCCACGACAGGCAATGCAACAGCAATAGAGATGAGTTTCAGCTAGCAATTGAGTCCCAAAGCAGCAACAAAGCAAATACCTAGCAAAGACAAGCAATAGAGAATCAACAGAAGCAGGAAATCTACCACAGCTCTTAGAATAAGCTTCGGTTATAAACCTAGGCAGTTTTTACTCTATAATTCTAAGTATGTATTCTCCGAATTTTTTATTCTAAAATCCAGCCCTTAAACAGGCTCAAATGAGGTCTATTTATAGGTGAGACATGGTGAAAATTTTGGGGGGAAAAGCTGGAAAATAAATTCTAGTTCCCTCCCCTGATTTTTACCCATTGTTACACTTTGATCCCATTTTCTGTTATGAATTGCCTTCCAGCATGTGCTGGAAGGTTCTATTTGATTCCTTTTTGGGTCTTTTACTAGTGTGCCCCTACTTGTTAAAGTTATTTACTAAATTACCTTTTATTTAGGTCCATTGTGCCCTTAGTTTTGTGCAATATTGCAGAAATCTTAGGCCTAAATGTCTTTAATGTCCCTATAGACTCTATTAAATTCACAATTATGCCATTTTCTATTCCCTATATGCCCTTAAAGGCATTCATTATTTACCCGACCTATCCAGGTTAGGGTTATGTTGTCTTCCGCTACTTATTTAATTCTTGGCCACTTCTAATGAGTCTTTTAAGACTTGGCCAATCTGAACCTCAACTTATTTCAATTTTAGCCCTTTTTGTTTCATTTTCTGTTATTAAAGCCAGTTTGCAGGACTAGCCTGCTTAATTATTCAAAGCTATATTGTTTAAGGCCTGACCAGTCTAAACTTTGGACTTAGCCTTGCAATTTAGGCCAATCAGTGAACACAGGTTAACTAAAACTTTGCAAGTCTAGCCAACTAGTGAACACAGGCCAATTGAGACTTTGCAAGTCTAGCCAACTAGTGAACACATGCCAATTGAGACTTTGCAAGTCTGGCCAATTAGTGAACACATGCCAATTGAGACTTTGCAAGTCTAGACAATTAGTGAACACAGGCCAATTGAGACTTTGCAAGTCTAACCAACTAGTGAACACATGCTAATTGAGACTTTGCAAGTCTAGCCAATTAGTGAACATAGGCCAATTGAGACTTTGCAAGTCTAGCCAATTAGTGAACACAGGCCAATTGAGACTTTGCAAGTCTAACCAATTTCCGACTTAAGTCAATTTATTACAAACTTAGCCTATTTAGAACTTGGCCAGTGTTTTCAGAATTAGAGAATTATCAGAGTTGGTTAGTTACAAGACTGACCACTCTTTATTACTTATTTCAATTATAACCTCTTTTGTGTTGTTTTCAATTTTATCCACTTTTAACTATTTAAAGCATGTTTTCAGATTTAACCACTTTTCAGATCACTACACTATTGCAACTATAACTAATTTCATCTAAGCACATTAGTTATTAACAATAATCAACTAACACAAAATCATTGCAAACATAGCCCTTTTCATATCAAATTGCATACATAGCCATGAAATCCGAGTTACTTGTCACTTAACCAAAACTTAGAGAAGAGATTGAATATTGTTGAATTTCAATCAAAAGACTTATAATCCAGATTCCAAACACAGTATATCAATTGAACATAAAGCAGGCATAGTCAGAACATTTCTCATGTCAAAAGACTACTAAAACACTAATCATGCTCGATGTATTTGACTAAGTATCGATAGGTAGAAATTTTTCAAAGAAGCTTCAAAGAAGACATGATTTAATAGAGAAACACAATAAAACAAAGATTTTTCAGAAGATAAATCTAATCTGAACATGCAGTGACTTATGCGACTAAAAAGAAGAGAATCTAAACAGAAAACATGCTAACAAACATGAAGATGATGAAGAAGCAAACAAAGAAGACAGAATTTAAACAGAGAAACACAATAAAACAAGGATTTTTCAGAAGATAAGATTAATCTATCATGCAGTGGCTTAAACGGCTAACAAGAAGAAAATCTAAACAGAAAATATACTAAAACATGGAGATGATGAAGAAACAAGCAAAGAAGACAAAAATCACAGAAAAACGTAAACATAAACGAAAAGAAGGAGGGGGACTTAGCTTTCAGGATCTGTCTCTTGTGCTATCCCCTTTCTTTGTTATTTCTTTTTCTTTTCTCTCACGCTTCAAGTCAAAGCCTTTTCCAGTTTTTTTTCTTTTTTTTATGGTTTTCTTTTCAGACTTCAAGAAGAAGTCTTTTTTTATTATTTTTTAGTGGAAGATATAGGTTCAGAGATGAAAAGAAGGGATCTTTTGGTGTAGGGTTTGTTTTAGTCGGCCGGAGTTAGGGTTCCGGCGACTTATTTTCAAAGATTCGAGGAGTTCGGAGAGTATTCGAAGGAAAAGGGTTACATGGGGTGATAGATCAAGAAAAGGCGGTTTAGGGGTGTTATTTTGGAGGCTAGTATCAAAAGTGGTGGTCACTGGAGAAGAATTCCAGTGACCGGGTTTTCAAGATCTTGGGGTTTTTGGGGTTTTATTGGTTTTTCAGGGTGGTTTGGGGTAGAGGAGTGAAAGGAGAGTGGTTTGAGGCTCAGGAGTGGCCAGAGATCGCCATGGGAGACGGCCAGTCTCCATGGACGGCAAGCTTTGAGAGAGGAAGAAGGGAGAAGAAGAAGACGAAAGAGGCGGCTAGGGTTAGACTTTTTGGAAATGGCCGGCCGTCTCTTTGAGACTGGGTTTAGATACATGTTACATTGATTCCATCCCTGGCCGTTATATCAAGTGAGATCAATGGCCAGGATCGAATTCCCAAAACGACATCGTCCCATTTAAATGGGAGACTAATTCACGCCCGTTAGATCTTAAAGCATGAACGGCTGGGATTTCATCTCAGGTTTTAGTTAATTATTTAATTTCCAAGTTAAATCTCAGCCGTTGGATTCTGTGTGATGAACGGCTGAGATTATTTCAATTCAAATATGCTGGACCGGATTTTCACTCATGATTTGGGCCAGTGCATTTGGGCTGGCATTTGGCCCAGTTTGTTTTTTTTTTTTGTTTTTTTCTTTATATTTTAATTATTTTTGTGGTATTTTCTTTTGTATTTCATTTTTTTCTTTTTGTATTATTTTCAATTATCCAATTTTCTACTTCCTCTAATTTTCTGATATTTTTTGACATTTTTCTACTATTTTTCCTTAATTTCCGTTATTATTGCCTCTTTTTTTGTTAATTTTCCTTTAAGCCACTTAAATTGAAATACTTGTATTTAACCTACATTTTTTTTAATTTTATAATTTTAATCTCTAATTGTTAGATCGCACAAATGCATCTTATTTCAATCAAAACATGTAATTGCACACAAAAAATATTATTTATTTTAATTTTGGAATTTGTTGCTTGGGGCAAAAATCACGTGCTCACAGCTGCCCCTCTTTGCTCTCACTGCAAAGACAAGTGAGTCGTGATGAGAGATTTTTGCCCACTGGCATATTCCGTGAGAATCATTTTGAAAACCTTTTGACCGCACCCTGCCTCAGAGGTTGCCTACATATCCCGGGCTAAACAAGAATCAGGTCAGTGTAGTTCGGGAAGGTCTGGTAGTTTAAAACTACCAAGACTTTGTTGTTGCATTGACACTGTTATGACTTACTGACCTACTCCTTATTACACCAGGGGTAAAATGTAAAATGAAGAAGCTATTCTAAGCTATAATGCTACGAGTTACAATTGTTCCTATCTACTTCGTGTCTTCTTATTCTTCCTTGTCTCTTTTTCCTTGATTTTCTATGCGGCTATCCTTCTTTTTTGTTGATTTTTTTTTCTTTTTCTTGTTTCCTTTTTTTTTTTCATTTTCCACTTTCAATTTTTCTACTTTTATCTTTGTTATAAACAATTCCGAGAGAGGGGTATGAAAGAATAGATCGAACAAGGCTCAAAGGGGATGTCAATGGATAATGTGTTTGGATAGAGAATAAAATGCCTTCATCATTTCAATTCCAAAATCACAACAAATACAATTATACAAATGAAAAGAAATCATACATAGTATCTTTTGACTGCATCTGAATTGATAGCAGTCTCTATGCATTTCCCTTCAATATCTGTCAGATATAGAGCCCCATTGGACAACACTCGTGATACCATGAACGTCCCTTGCCAGTTTGGTGCGAATTTGCCTTTTGCTTCAGCCCAATGTCGTAAGATAGGCCTCAATACCAGTTGTCCGATTTCAAATTTTCGAGGACGTACCTTCTTATTATATGCTCTGGTTATTCTCCGTTGATATAATTGCCCATGGCAAACCGCTGCTAACCTCTTCTCATCAATGAGATTTAATTGTTCTAACCAGGCTTTTACCCATTCATCATCATCGATCTCAGCTTCAGCTATGATTCGAAGCGATGGTATCTCGATTTCTGCGGGTATAATAGCCTCTGTTCCATACACCAGTGAATAGGGTGTGGCACCAATAGAAGTACGTACTGTTGTGCAATAACCCATAAGAGCAAAATGTAGCTTCTCATGCCATTGTCTAGACTCTTCCACCATTTTCCTGAGGATCTTCTTTATATTCTTATTTGCAGCTTCTACTGCTCCATTTGCCTTTGGCCTGTAAGGTGTAGAGTTACGATGCAGGATCTTAAATCTCTGACATGCTTCCGCCATGAGGTGACTGTTCAGATTTGCCCCGTTGTCTGTGATACTTACTTTGGGAATTCCAAATCGGCATATAATATTTTCATGCACGAAATCCACCACGGCTTTCTTCGTCACCGCCTTGAATGTCTTTGCCTCCACCCATTTAATAAAGTAGTCAATCGCGACCAAGATAAATATATGTCCATTAGAAGCTGCAGGCTCTATTGGTCCAATAACATCCATGCCCCAGGCGATAAATGGCCAAGGTGCGGACATCGTATGCAATTCATAAGGCGGGGAGTGAATTAATCTTCATGTACTTGGCATTGGTGGCATTTCGTCACATACCTGATACAGTCCCGCTCCATGGTGAGCCAATAATATCCCGCTCTCAAAATCTTCTTTGCTAAGATATACCCGCTCATATGAGGTCCGCAAGCTCCAGCATGCACCTCAGTCATAATCATATCAACTTGTTGCGCATCCACACATCTCAGCAAGCCCAAGTCTAGTGTTCTTTTATATATAATTCCTCCACTGAGGAAAAAGCCATTTGCTAAACGTCTTACAACTATCTTCTGATCTCCAGTGGCTTGTTCTGGGTACTTTCCTGTCTTCAAGTATTCCTTGATATCGTGATACCACGGTTCTCCATCTAACTCTCATTCCACAGCAAAACAGTAAGCATTCTGATCATACACCTGTATTTGAAGTGGATCTATATAAGCTTTATCCAGATGATGTAACATAGAGGATAGTGAGGCCAGAGCATCTGCTACTTCATTGTGCATTCTTGGGATATGTTTGAACTCTATGGATTGGAATCTTTGGGACAGTTCATGTAGACAATGCCGATAAGGTATCAATTTCAAATCTCCTGTCTCCCATTCTCCCTGAATTTGATGTATCAAAAGATCCGAGTCACCCATGACCAAAATCTCTTGAGCACCCATATCTATTGCCATCCTCAATCCCAATATACACCCCTCATATTCGGCCATATTGTTGGTACAGAAAAACCGAAGCTGAGTGGTAACGGGATAGTGTTGACCCGTTTCTGAAATAAGCACTGCTCCAATCCCAACTCCTTTACTGTTAGCGGCTCCGTCGAAGTACATCTTCCAACCTGGCTTATCACTTTGTTCCATTTCTTCAACATTCATTGCCTCCTTATCCGGAAAATATGTCTTTAGTGGCTCATATTCATCATCCACTGGATGTTCTGCTAAGTGATCTGCAACTGCTTGCGCCTTCATTGTCGTACGTATTACATAAACGATGTCAAATTCTGTGAGCAGAATCTGCCATTTAGCAAGTCTCCCCGTAGGCATGGGCTTCTAGAATATATACTTCAAAGGATCTAACCGTGATATCAGATATGTATGTATGCTGACAAATAATGCTTCAATTTATGAGCCACCCAGGTTAATGCACAGCATGTTCTCTCTAACTGAGTATATTTTACCTCGTAAGATGTGAACTTCTTACTAAGGTAATATATACCGTGCTCTTTCTTGCCAGTCTCATCGTGCTGCCCCAGTACACAACCAAAGGAGTTATCAAGCACTGTCAATATAAGATCAAAGGTCTTCCCGGCTCCGGAGGAACTAACACTGGAGGATTTGCCAAATATTCCTTAATTTTGTCAAATGCTGCCTGACATTCATCGGTCCACTTCACTGCTGCATCTTTCTTTAACAACTTGAAAATAGGCTCACATGTTGATGTCAATTGAGCGATGAACCGGCTAATATAGTTCAGCCTGCCTAGTAAGCTCATTACTTCCTTCTTGTTCTTCGGCGGAGGTAAACTCTAGATGGCTTTTATCTTTGACGGATCTAGTTCAATGCCTCGCCGACTCACTATAAATCCCAATATTCCCTGAAGGTACTCCAAAAGCGCATTTCGCAAGATTGAGTTTAAGATTATACCTTCGGAGTCTTTGGAAAAACATCCTCAAGTCCTTAACATGATCACGTTGCTTCTTAGACTTTATGATGACATCGTCCACGTACACTTTAATTTCTTGATGCATCATATCATGAAACATTGTAGTCATTGCCCTCATATAAGTAGCTCCGGCATTCTTTAGCCCAAACGGCATCACTCTATAGTAGTATGTTCCCCAAGGCATGATGAAAGCTATTTTCTCCGCATATTCTTCGTCCATTAGGATCTGGTGATAACCCGCATAGCAATCTATAAAGGAGCCAATTTCATGCTTGGCGTAATTGTCGATTAATATATGGATATTCGGCAGTGGAAAGTCATCCTTCGGACTGGCCTTGTTGAGGTCTCTGTAACCAACACACACTCTGGTTTTTCCGTCTTTCTTTGGAACCGGCACAACATTTGCTAACCAGGTGGGGTATTTGGTAACACGTATGACCTTCGCCTCAAACTGATTATTCACCTCTTCTTTTATCTTCACGCTGATGTCCGTTTTGAACTTTCTCAACTTTTGTTTTACTAGCCGGCATTCTGGATAAATAGGCAACTTGTGTACTACAAAATCAGTGCTGAGTCCGGGCATGTCATCATAGGACCAGGCAAAGATGTCCTTGTATTCATGCAACAACTTTATTAGCTCTTCTCTGAGGGAAGCTTCTAGGTGTACACTGATTTTTGTCTCTCGGACATTATCCTCACTCCCCAGATTAAAAGATTATGTCTCACTTAAGTTTGGTTTGGGGTTTTCCTCATATTGATTCAAGTCTTTACTGATTTCCTCCAGTATTTCCTCATCTTCATATTCTATTTCACTCTTATTTTCAATTTCTTGTATAATTATTCTATTGTCAAGACTGGGCCGGGAATCCTTCATGCATGACATATCATCAGAATCAACGAATATTGAACTGTACAAAAAAGAAGAAAAATAAAAATAAAGCAAAAATGAAGAAAGAAGAAGAAATTGCTTTTCATTGATATTTTTCATAAAAGACAATAGAGGTTGGATACATTTGATTTCAGTGGTGGTGTGGGGATTGCAAAAAGTAAAATTGCTTTTAGGAAAGATATTTTTGAAAGCTAACTACCAAGACTCCCTCCTGATTGGAAAAGGAGTGGCTTCCCAATTATTGAGTGCAACACTGGACCCCACGAACTGGATATCCATCTTACTAGTCCCCTCTCCCATCTCCGACATGTTTACATCCCCGAACAACATTTCAAACCTCGCGAGGAGTTCCGCATCTGGCCTTATCTCCGCATACCTTGACGCAACAGTCATCAAATGTCGTTGTGTACCAGGCTTAGTGAAGGTGTCGGATAATTTTGGGACTGGTTTCGAGAGGGTCCAACTTTTATTCTTGGTTCTTTTTGCTCTCTGGATGTCGGTGTAGGTAGGTTTAAACCCAAGCCAAAGGTATCATTGTTTCCCGGTAGATGGACAGGCTGTGTTATTCCCTATAAGGCTATCCCAAAACCTTTTCTCGGTGTGAACCCATTTCTGATCATCTCTTTGGCTACCATTACTGCGGTAGATGCCACTGCAGGAATTGGCATGCTCTCACCTTCGGATATCTTTTTAACTACCACAGTATCTGTCACCTGATACACCCATGGGCCCTTGTCCCCTTCGACTTCCTCAAAAGGCATTATGGTATTACAAGCGTTTTCCTCTCCATGCACTGTAATTTCTTGCTGTTCCCATTCGAATTTTACCATTTGGTACAGGGAAGATGGTACGGCTTTGGCCGCATGGATCCATGGCCGTCCCAGCAATAGATTATAAGAAACAGTGACATCCAACACCTAGAATCCCATGGTAAAGTCTACCGGCCCAATGGTGACTTCCAGCACAATGTCTCCCAAAGTATTTTTGCTTCCTCCGTCAAACCCCCGAACACTCACACTATTCTGACGGATCCTATCAGGATTAATCTTCAATTTTCCAAGAGTCGAGAGTGGACAAATGTTTGCACTCGACCTGTTATCTATTAAAACCCGAGTAATCACTGATTCTTCACTTTTGACGGTGAGATAGAGTCCTTTGTTGTGTTCCGTCCTTCCACAGGCAATTCATTGTCCGAGAATGTTATCTTGTTCGACTCAAAAATTTTGTTGGTAAACTTTTCAAGATGGTAGATTGAGATTTTTTTGGGACATGTGCTTTGTTCAGAATCTTTAACAGCGCCTTTCTGTGCTCCTCTGAGTGAATTAGCAATGAAAGCAATAAAATTTGTGCAGGCATCTTTCTCAGCTGCTTTACTATCGAATAGTCTTGAGCTTTTATCTTCTTCAAAAACTATTCGGCTTCTTCTTCGGAGACCGTCTTCTTCACATGACTCTCCTTTAACACCTTCATTTTCCTTAACTCTTCCGGGGCAGAGCATCGCCCGGAACAAGTGAGGCCATGTGTTTCATTGACCTCTACTGTAACTTCTTTTCCCCTGTACATTAATGTGACTTTGTTGTAGTTCCAAGGTATGGCTTTAGTATCTACCACCGGCATTTGCACCACCGACTTTATGACCACCGGTTCCATGTATGCTCCTTTCACTGTCAACAACGGCTTAGCCCCTGGTACCACAATTTTCATAGTTTTAACCACTAGCGGATTTTTCATTGGTAACTCAGTTGTCGCTTTTTCTTTCTCAACCTCTTTATCCACTTTACTATTGGCCTTTATCATCATTACCGATTAGGACGACTTCTTGCTGCTCTCTTCTTGCTCTAACTCTATCATGTGTGTCTCATGATGAGTTGGTAGTGGATTCTGAGTAATGTTTAGAGTCTCTGGAGCTTGCACCTCGATCCTCCTAGTGTCAATGAGCTCCTGTATAGCAGATTTCAAGTGCCAACACTTTTCATTATCGTGCCCCGGTGCCTCGGAGCAATATTCACATCTGACTGACTGGTCAATGTTTCTGGGAGGTGGGTTTGGTAGTTTCGGTTCAATTAGGTTTAGCATTCCCAACTCTTTCAGACGATGATAGAGGCTGGTATAAGACTCTCCCAATGGGGTGAATGTTTTCTTTGTTTGGGCTCGGTTTCTCATTTCTGGATCAGGTTGGAAGTTGGGTCTATTTGGGTTCTTGTTGGTTCTGGAAGGAGGGTAAGTGTTCTGTGTGTGGTAGACATTTTGTGGAGTTTGGGCTCGCCATACATGTGGAGGCGATGGGTAATGTTGAGCTTGTGGGATGGGATAATGTAGGGTAGTGGGTGGATAATATGGTGGAGGTGGGCTGTAAGGTGCTGGCGGGTATGATTGGTATGGGCGAGGTGGGTGATGGTACGCATTTTGGCTTCGTGTCCATGGTCTACTTTCAACAGCTAAAACCTCTTCCTTCTTCTTCTTACCAATAGATCCCCCATTTCCGGTCTGTATTGCCTGATTCGTGACCTTGATAGCAGAAAAGCTCATGATTTTGTTGGTTTTCAATCCTTCCTCTACAGAACTCCCCATTTTCACTACTTCATTGAAATTCTTACCAATAGCCGACACCAGATGGCCATAGTAAGTAGGCTCTAAGGCTTGCAGAAAACAATCCACCATTTCAGTCTCCTTCATAGGAGGATCTACTCGTGCCGCTTGTTCTCTCCATCTAAAGCCGTACTCCCGGAAACTTTCCCCGGGCTTCTTTTCCCTCTTGGTAAGCGACAGCCTATCTGGAATTATCTCCAAGTTGTACTGGAAATGGTTAGCAAATGATTGAGCAAGATCGTCCCATATGAACCATCTAGTGTGATCCTGACGTGTATACCACCCAAGTGCAGAACCGCTCAGGCTCTGACTAAAGTATGCCATCAAAATTTCATCTTTTCCCCCTGCACCACGCATCTTGCTACAATAACCCCTGAGATGGGCTACAGGATCCCCATGTCCATCGTACATGTCGAATTTAGGTAGCATGAATGCAACCGGGAGCTGCACTTTTGGGAACAAACACAATCTTTGTATGCTACGCTCACTTGGCTTTCTAGCCCTTGCATGTTACGGAAAGATTGTTCTAAACTCCTCATCTTTCGTGCCATTTCCTCTTGCTCCAAGTTCTTGACGAGCTTTTCTTTCGTTGTCTCCATCAGTGGGGTATAGGAATCATGCTGCCTAAACGTGGGCTCCGGCGGATAGTAATGTGCGTCTTGCACGTGGAACACTGGTTCACTTGACGATTTATGCAGGGCAACAGGTGGTGGTGCCACATATACCGGGGCGACCTGTGGTGGTTGAGGTGGAATCTGTTTGGACAGTGGTGGTGGTGCCTGTGAAGTGGTGGCATAGTAGTGATGGTAATCTGGGTACGGGGAGGATGAGTTCATGATAGGTGGCTCGGGATTAGGATTGGCAGGAGGGACATATACTGGATTGGATGGATATGTGGGTAAAGGTTGACCCCTGGACCAAGCTTGGTACATTTCCGACATTTGCTGCTTGAGCTTATACATCTCCTCTTTCACTCCCGCTACATCCACAACCTCCTCTTCTTGTACTGGGTCCATGATAGTTGGCTCAATTTCCTGCTCACACCCTTAGACATAGTTTTTGATCGTGTGTTGTAATAATGATTTTCCAGAGTGCCAGTTGCCAGCTGAAATCTGATTCTCATAAACAACAACACTTGTTAATAGTTAGTACATAAAAGGATAAGATGCATTGATTAAAAGTCACAACTTTTGCCTTTGATCATTATGCATAATCCCGGCACTTATTCCATTCTGAATCCATTTCTTATTCAATTCATCTCTTTTTCTTTTCCATTCATCTTTCTTTTTCTCTTTTTCTCCCCTTTTTTTTCATTCTTTTTCTTTATTGATTTTCGTTCCTACATATTTGCCTATCGCCCAAACAATTGATATAAAGCGGAAAAAGATTAGCAACAACTTCTTTGAACTTTTCATTGATACTCAAAAACATTGATTTACAAAATGATGTTGTGCTACTAATGCAAAAAGAAATACGAATACAAAATGCATGCCCTATGAGTACGTTAATGCTCCTAATGCCCGCGAGACATCGTTCGGTCTTGCCGCGGGCCTATTTGCCAATCCACTTTGGAGTTTATCTAGGTCGGACATGACTTGCTTTACAAAGAACTTCACGGCCGATGCAAATGTTGCTTGGGATATATCTTCACACAACTGGCATTTTCTGGTGATGTACTGAGCAATATGGACAATTCTTTCTCGAATGACCCCTTTTTCCTGAAGCAACCTGCTGATCTATTTGGTGCGAGCGTCTAAGGTTTGTTGGTTCTCTTTCTGTAGTTATTGTAACTCGAATTCTAATCGAGCCATAGTCGTGTAATAATGCTCTCTTTCTTCTTCAAACTCTTTGATTATTTTGTTACTTTTGACTGTGGCTGTGATGCTCAATCGAGCTACCTCAACTTCATGTTTATCTTGTAGTTGCTGAACCATTCTAGCTCTTTCGTCGGCATCTCTAGCCAGTTGCTTTCGAACCTTGACTAACTCCTTTTCTGCTTTGTCAAGATCGAAGCTGTAGTCATTCACTTTGCGCCGAAGATTTTCAATTAGTTTCTTATCTCGGGCTAAGCGAACCGGGGTCTCGGATGCAATTTTCATTTTTACAACTTGAGCTTTAGAATTTCATTCTCTTTTTTCAGCTTCTTCTTTTCTCCTTCGTCAGATACTGCCTGTAAACTGCTCTCGAATTGGAGATCTCACAACTGTTTTTCTAGCAAGCTGATCTTGGTCTTATACTCATTTTCTTTGGCCACCCAATTTCTGTATTCCTTAGACTGCTCGGCCAAATCTTGAATGTGAGGTCTTTTCAATGGTCTGTCATGCTTAATACCCCGTCGATACCATGCGGCGTACCCTGGTGAAACTTCTCCCCGAGCTCTGTTTTCCACACAAGTTTCTGCCTTCAAATTTTGACACTCATTCCAAATCTGTCGGACCTTTGCTTCCAGGAATTGCCCATCTGGACTAATCTCTATTGCTTGCAAACTGATGTCCCCATCCTTCGGTATAACTTGATATCTTCCAAGCTGTCGTAGGACCCTGTACGGGGCATAAGGCTGGATACTCTTTAAGCCCATGATCAAGAAATGTGACCCTTCCGTCGGCATGTAAATCACCTCATCGAGGGGCAACCATCCATATGCCCAATCAATTTGGCTATCGGTCAATGATCGTAGATATGAAATCCAACCTTTAACTCCCTCCGGAAGCTTAACCTCTTTTGTTCTCGTATAGAATTCTTCGAGGCACGTTCTTTCAGATGGCCCATAGCTTGAGAATGAAGGATAATGGCATAGATGTTCTATCAACCAGATTTGCAGAATCAAGTTACATCCCTCAAAGAAGTTGTACCCTGCTTTACATGTTGTCAAGGCACGATAGATATAGGCTATGATCATTGGGGAAAAAGTGCAATTATCTTGTACAATCAAAGTGTTGGCCACCCCGGTGACTCTTGTATCAATGTGCCCATCCTTTCTTGGAAATATGATTAGACCGAGAAACGCCACCAGAAAGGCGAATCGTCGATGTTCCTCCCATTTGGCTCGGTTGGACTTACTACAGAGTTTGTTCGTGGGGTCATTGAAACCCACAACATGTCCATATCTACTGTAGATGAAGTTTAAGGAGCAAAACCCATTAACCAAATCCTCGTTGTGGACATTTCGAGCAATCTTCAAAGAGTCGAGGAAGCGGTGCACCGTTATCGCTCTTGGAGCCACCGGGTATTTCTCTTTTAAGAGGACCTCATTTTTCCCTATATAGTAAGCAACCTCCTCAAGAGTGGGAGTGAGTTCAAAGTCCGAAAAATGTAGAACGTTGTGCTCAGGATCCCAGCATGTAACAAGTGCTTGTATTACATCTCCTCGGGGAATTATGTCCATTAATCTCGTAAGGTCCTTCAGATAACATTTGACCCAATTTTGTCCTTCCTGTCCCATGTCGTTCCACCATAATCTTAGCTCCAAAGGGATTCTATTCATTAGAGTGAAGGGTTCATTCTGTATCGTGCTCATCCTGCACATTTATTAAAGGTGATTTTATTTAGAAAAAAGAAAATATTTTTCAAAGCAAATTTTCATTTTATAACCTTCTCAGGTTTTTATTTTGAAAAAGGAAAAGACATGACTTTCGAAGTGGCCATTTTTCCAAAAACAGCCTTCCGGTGTCCTTTCGGAACATTCGGCTATTTCCAAAAAAAGCGATCACCTCGATTATTTAAAACTAAAATATTTTTTTTTTGGTCATTTTCTAAAAAGGGT
Organism: Nicotiana noctiflora; assembly: GCA_032618575.1. Lineage (NCBI taxonomy): Eukaryota > Viridiplantae > Streptophyta > Magnoliopsida > Solanales > Solanaceae > Nicotiana > Nicotiana noctiflora. The sequence goes on along the minus strand of JASVEL010009537.1, from coordinate 159,174 downwards.
GGTTGGACCCGTTCAAGGGTTGCCTACGTATCTCACCTAATGGAGAGAATCAAACCTGCGTAGTTTGGTCAGATTATTTGACCAATTATTTTAACAACAATATTTTTCAATTTTTTTTCCAGATTTTCTAACAACTCTTTTGTCAATATCTCTCTCTTTTGTTTTTCTATTTCCAAATATTCTCTTTCAATTTTCTCGACAATTTGCCGGTCTGCATAATGATCAAACACAATTAAAAATGCAACATATAGTATGCTCGGTCTTAATTACCGGGTCACCTGTCCTAGACGGACCCAACTTATGTGTTGACTCCCCTAAGTAAATTATGATGCAAATAATCGTCCTAGACCTATGTTCTATATCTTATAGTTTCAAAGAGTGCTAGACCATGTACCCGAGTGGACAACTCGGATCGAGGAGGGGGCTACGTACCGGTGACCCACGGGGTCATTCGGCTTTGTAACTTATCCGGCCTCTATTTCTTATTTTGGGTATGACTTAACAGAAAGGGGAGTCTCAACCAGTAAGCACATCCCCGGTGGTGAAGAAGAGAAGGGTTTTCGGCACAATTTATATATGAAATCCATACAATATCAAAGCGGTAAAACACGTAGCATGTTGTTCAAAGCATTTAACAAAGTCAAATAATATCGAGAACGACAATTCTAACGAGCTCAAATTCTTAAACCCTGAAACCGAAGTTCTGGTTTGCTTGTCCCCAGCAGAGTCGCCAGAGCTGTCACACCTCCCTTTTTTAAAAATGTTTAATTCTATACTAAGAGAATAGGGTATACCTCAATATTTCAAATACCCGGGAAGGATATAATAAGAAAGAGGAAGGAGTTTTTCCAAATAAAGGACAATCGGTCCGGGATTTCGTTTAATTTTCAGAGTCGCCACTTGGGAAGATAATGGTGTCCCAAGTTACCGGTTAATCCCGAATTCGAGGAAATTGACTCTGTATTACAGTCCGCGAAACTAGAAACCTGGATAAAGAATTTTGTTAACCCGGGAGAAGGTGTTAGGCACTCCCGGGTTCCGTGGTTTTAGCACGGTCGCTCAACTGTCATTCTCGATTTTATGTGACTTATTATATACCTTTTAACAATGTATACATATTTTAAACTTTGATATTTTTACGAATTACGATGTTGCGAAAACGTTTCGAATCACACCAGAACCAGTACGCCTGTGACCTTTGATACATTTCGGCTTCGCCGGGATTTGTGATTTGAGTCACACCAAGTGTGCACTCATATTAAGGAAGGCATATATATTAAATCGTGCCTAAATCGTCTAACGTCTTTTACATCTTTAGGAAAGGTTGTGGAATTAGCTATCAACCTCCCCGAGTCTATCATTTTGTTATTCGTTTATATGGGAGCCCCGTTGCTTCATTTTTATACGAGGCTCATCCCACTCAATTTTATAGTCCAATCTTATGTACGACTATATTTTCTATCATTTGATTTTTCCTAATCTTTTAATATCATGGAAATTTAAAAATACAAATCCAGGCCTTTATTACTCTATATTACTAGGCCTGGACGCTTTGGGCTTTCTTAACAGCCCTGCCTTTGCATCTGGGTTTCAGAAACCCAGATATTGCTGGATATTTATGTGACTTATTATATGACTTTTAACAATGTATATGTATTTTAAACTTTATTATTTTTACGAATTACGATGTTGCGAAAACGTATTTCGAATCACACCGCAACTAGAACGCCTGTGACCTTTGATACATTTCGGCTTCGTCGGGATTTATGATTTGAGTCACACAAAGTGTGCACTCGTATTAAGGAAGGTATATTTATTAAATTGTGCCTAAATCGTCTAACGGCTTTTACATCTTTAGGAAAGGTTGTGGAATTAGCTATCAACCTCCCCAAGTCTATCATTTTGTTATTCGTTTATATGGGGGCCCCGTTGCTTCGTTTTTATACGAGGCTCATCCCACTCAATTTTATAGTCCAATCTTATGTACGACTATATTTTCTATCATTTGGTTTTTCCCTAATCTATTAATATCATGGCAATTTCAAAATACAAATCCATGCCTTTATTAATCTACATTACTGGGCCTGGACGTTTTGGGCTTTCTTAACAGCACTGCCTTTACATCTGGGTTTCAGAAACCCAGATATTGCTGGAGCTTATACTTAGAAGCCCAGTCTTTAGTTGTATCAGATCTGGGCCTACGACATCCATTAGGCCCAAACCAATAGAAAAAGAGAAACAAAAATTGGAATTTGTCATATACACAAATATTTCAAAATCAGAATAGAGCAAATTTGAGTTATATTTATTTATGAAGAGAAATAATACAGAATTACAGTATTAGTTCTAAACCATAGATAATCTAATACAAATTGAATTTAACCAACAGACTACCTTTGTTTTTTGTACTTTTATCAACTTAATTTTAAAACTATTTGAAAACAGACTAATTATTGACTGATAGTGATAAAATATTATTTAACTATATGAAACAGAGATTAATTGATGCTTCTACTCCATAACTATCAGAAATTAATTGTATCTAAGCAAAAAGCTAAATGAGTAACAAACTAATTAGTCACATGATTATTTACTTTCGAGATTGATCACTGGTTTTACTCTATATCAATTCACTAATTAACAGGTTTTACTCTATATCATTTCTAATCACTATTAACTTGTTTAAACTGAACAAATTGTTATCAAACTAAATTAACGATCATGTGCTAATGTAATTACGATTATAGATATGTTATGATCCTTTTTAAGACTAGGTGAATGAATTTTATTATTAACCTGTTTTAACTAAGTTTAGACGATTACGATCACTACTACTACTCTAATCTACATATTACTCTATTACATTGTTTGCTAGTATCAACTCATGATGTTCATATGTCCATTATACAACCATTTCCTATTGAATTATATGAAATCTAAAATATAAACGGATAACAGAGGAAATTCTCGAAAATCAATTCAACTCATTCATTTCTTCAAATTGACTGCAATTACATGCTGGAGTAACAGCTGTGTACCCGATTCAGCAGAAAACTCTTATGAGTCTAATGGAAAAAAGACAGGAAATAGCAGTTAATCCACGACAGGCAATGCAACAACAATAAAGATGAGTTTCAGCTAGCAATTGAGTCCCAAAGCATCAACAAAGCAAATACCCAGCAAAGACAAGCTATAGAGAATCAACAGAAGCAGGAAATCCACCACAACTCTTAAAATAAGCTCCGATTATAAACCCAGGCAGTTTTTACTCTATAATTCTAAGTATGTATTCTCTGAATTTTTGATTCCAAAATCCAGCCCTTAAACAGGCTCAAATGGGGTCTATTTATATGTGAGTCATGGTAAAAATTTTGGGGGGAAAAGCTGGAAAATAAATTCTAGTTCCCTCCCCTGATTTTTACTCATTGTTACACTTTGATACCATTTTCTGTTATGAATTGCCTTCCAGCATGTGCTGGAAGGTTCTATTTGATTCCTTTTCGGGTCTTTTACTAGTGTGCCCCTACTTGTTAAAGTTATTTACTAAGTTACCTTTTATTTAGGTCCATTGTGCCCTTAGTTTTGTGCAATATTGCAGAAATCATAGGCCTAAATGTCTTTAATGTCCCTACAGGCTCTAATAAATCCACAATTATGCCATTTTCTATTTCGTATATGCCCTTAAAGGCATTCATTATTTACCCGACCTGTCCAGGTTAGGGTTATGTTGTCTTCAGCTACTTATTTAATTATTGGCCACTTCTAATGAGTTTTTTAAGACTTGGCCAGATCTGATCTCAACTTATTTCAATTTTAGCCCTTTTTGTTTCATTTTCTGTTATTAAAGCCAATTTGCAGGACTAGCCTGCTTAATTATTCAAAGCTATATTATTTAAGGCCTGACCAGTCCAAAGTTTGGACTTAGCCTTGCAATTTAGGCCAATCAGTGAACACAGGTTAACTAAAACTTTGCAAGTCTAGCCAACTAGTGAACACATGCCAATTGAGACTTTGCAAGTCTAGCCAACTAGTGAACACATGCCAATTGAGACTTTTCAAGTCTAGCCAATTAGTGAACATAGGACAATTGAGACTTTGCAAGTCTAGCCAATTAGTGAACACAAGCCAATTGAGACTTTGCAAGTCTAACCAACTAGTGAACACAGGCCAAGTGAGGGTTCCGACGACTTATTTTCAAAGATTCGAGGAGTTCGGAGAGTATTCAAAGGAAAAGGGTTACATGGGGTGAAAGTTCAAGGAAAAGCGGTTTAGGGGTGTTATTTTGGAGGCTAGTATCAAAAGTGGTTGTCACCAGAGAAGAACTCCGGTGACCGGGTTTTCAAGATCTTGGGGTTTTTGGGGTTTTTTTTTGGTTTTTCAGGGTGGTTTGGGGTAGAGAAGTGAAAAGAGAGTGGTTTGAGGCTCAGAAGTGGCCGGGGACCGCCATGGGAGACTGCCAGTCTCCATGGCCTGCAAGCTTTGAGAGAGGAAGAAGGGAGAAGAAGAAGACGAAAGAGGCGGCTAGGGTTAGACTTTTTGGAAATGGCCGGCCGTCTCTTTGAGACTGGGTTTAAATACCCGTTACATTGATTCCATCCATGGCCGTTATATCAAGTGAGATCAATGGCCAGATCGAATTCCCAAAAACGACATCGTCCCATTTAAATGGGAGACTAATTCACGCCCGTTAGATCTTAAAGCATGAACGACTGAGATTTGATCTCAAGTTTTAGTTAATTATTTAATTTCAGTGAAAGTCTGAGCCGTTGGATTCAGTGTGATGAATGGCTGAGATTATTTCAATTCAAATATGCTGGACCGGATTTTCTCTCATGATTTGGGCCAGTGCATTTGGGCTGGCATTTGGCCCAGTTTTTTTTTATTTGTATTTTAATTATTTTTGTTGAATTTTCTTTTGTATTTCATTTTTTATTTTTGTATTATTTTCAATTATCCAATTTTCTACTTCCTCTAATTTTCTAATATTTTTTGTCTACTATTTTTCCTTAATTTCCGTTATTATTGCCTCTTTTTTTGTTAATTTTCCTTTTAGCCACTTAAATTGAAATACTTGTATTTAACCTATATTTTTTTAAATTTTCTAATTTTAATCTCTAATTGTTCGATCACAAAAATGCATCTTATTTTAATCAAAACATGTAATTGCACACAAAAAATATTATTTATTTTAATTTTGGAATTTGTTGCTTGGGGCAAAAATCACGTGCTCACACTTGGTCACTTCTTCTTTGATCTTCACACCCATATCTGTCTTAAATTTCCTTAGTTTTTGCTTAACAGGAGGGCATGCCGGGTCAGTGAGCAGTTTATGAACCACTAGATCGGTGCTTAATTCCGGCATGTCATCGTATGACCGTGCAAAAACATCTTTGAACTCAATGAGGGTTTTGATTAATTCTTCCCTAATACTTGGCTCAGTGTGGATACTGATTTTGGTTTCCCTAACATCGTCTGCATCCTCTAAATTGACAGCTTCAGTGTCATTCAGATTAGGCTTTGGTTTCTCTTCGAACTGGCACACTTCTCTATTTATTTCTTCGAAGGCTTCATCCCCGTCATATTCAGATTCGTTATCGTAATCAATATCTTGTACAACTAAGCCAGAGTCGGATTGTTTTTTTAGAGTAGGTCGAAGATCCATTGCGCATGCCATGTCATTAAAACTGGTAGAAAAAGAACTGTACAGAAAGAAAAAGAAGACACAAAAATTAAAATAGGAAAATGAAAGGAAACTTTCGTTTTTATTAAAAATGCAGAATAATAGAGTTTCACACTTTACTGGATACAAATAAAACCAAAACGAGATTACAACTCTTAAATAATCCAGGAAACAAGAAAGAAAATCCGGAGCCTACTACCAAGACCCCCTTCGAGTAGGAAGAAGAGTGATCGTCCAATTATTAATTCTGGCCTTAGGTCCCACGAATTGTATGTCAGCTCTGCTGGAGCCCTCTCCAGCTTCTATCACATGGACATCAGTGAACATCCTTTCAAAGCTCTGATTCAAATCCCCGTCCATCCCAATCAGTGGTCTGAGAATTTTTGGGACTGACGACCTCTTGGCCCTTGCTTTAACAAAAGATCCGGAAAGGCACAGAACTGGCTTGGGAAGAACACAAGCTCTTTTCTTCATTTTCTTGGCTCGCTTTACATCTACCACAGTAGGTTTGAACCCCAGTCCAAAAGTCTCTAAATTTTTGGGTAAGGATATAGGTTGAACAATACCCTGAAGCTCGACCCCCAGACATTTCCTTGGCACGAACCCATTACCCAGCATCTCTGAAACCATCATGATGGTTGCGGGAGCTATCCTGGGGAGTGGGAGGTTCTCCCCTTCAGAATTGTTATTCACTGAAACCCCGTCGAAAACTTGGTACACCCATGGCCCTTTGTCATCAGCAGTCTCTACGAATGGAACAATATCGTCTCCCCCAAAGCTTGTCCCGTCATCTCTGTGCACCACTATCTCCTGTCTGTCCCATTCGAGCTTCGCCATCTGGTGTAATGCAGAAGGGAGTGCTTTGGCAGCATGGATCCAAGGTCGCCCAAGTAGAAGATTGTATGATACTGCCATATCAACCACCTGGAATTCCATGGTGAACTCTATTGGACTAATGGTCAATTCCAGTATGATGTCCCCCAGCATGTCGGTACCGCCTCCATCGAAACCCCGAACACAGACGCTGTTTTTACAAATCCGATCATGATCAATTTTCAGCTTGTTCAAAGTAGCCAAAGTACAGATGTTGGCACTGGACCCATTATCAACCAATACTCGAGTGACCACCGAGTCTTCGTATTTCATGATCAAATACAAGGCTTTGTTGTGTTTTGTACCCTATGGCGGCAGCTCATTATCAGAAAAGGTGACCCGGTTTACTTCGAAGATTTTGTGTACTATCTTTTCCAGGTGATTTACAAAGATTTTTTCCAGGACATGAGCCTCGTTCAGGATTTTCATTAGAGCCTGGCAATGATCGTTGGAATAAATCATCAAAGACAGCAATGAAATTTGAGCTGGGGTCTTTCTTAGCTGTTCCAAAATGGAGTAGTCTTGTGTCATCATTTTCTTTAGAAAATCCTCAACTTCTTCTTCTGTTACCGGCTTCGTTGCCACTGCTGGATTAGACTTTCTTAACTCTGGAAGAAAAGCGTCTCCCCGAACGAGTTAACCCCTGAGCCTCATGTATCTCTTCTTCCACTTGCTTGCATTTGTATATTACCACCACTTTCTCATACTTACAAGGCACGGCCTTGCTGTTAGTCATCGGCGGTTGGGCTACAGGCTTGATGATGACCGGTTGCCGGCAAACTCCCTTTACAACAAGTACGGGTACAGATGATGCTCCCGATACTACCACTTTGGTCACTTTTGGTTTCTTGGGAATAGTGGCTGGACTTCTGCCCAATATCACAACAGGTTTAACCTCTAACTTCTCCATAGGTACCCTAGCTTCTTTATCGATCGGCTTTTCTTTTGGGGTGGCCCGGATCATCATCACTGTTTGTGATGGTTTCTTTATCTCCCCTCTTTCATGCACGAGCTCAATCAAATGAGCTTCATGGTGTGCTGGTAAATGGTTCTGATTGATGTTGGTCGCCTCCGGCTCTTGGACCTCGATGTTATTGGCATCAATGAGATCATGTACTGCACGCTTCAATCTCCAACATCTCTCAGTATCATGCCCCAGCATTCTTGAGCAGTACTCACAGCTCTTTGATTGGTCTACATTATGGGGCGAGGGATTTGTCATCCTAGGCTCGATAGGACTCAGCAAACTCAACTGCCTTAATTTGTGGAACAAGGCGGTATAAGTCTCTCCCAATTCAGTAAATGATCTCTATCTCTGTAGCCGTTCATTTCTAGAAGCTTGATTTCCACGGAAACCCTCCCCTAGAGGGTTCCTGTTGGCCCTCGGTGGAGGATAGGCATTTCGGTGTGGTGGGTATGTGTTCTGTAGAATTGGGTAGGTGTTCTGTGGAGGTGAATATGCATTTTGGGGAGCCGGCGCGTGGCATTGCGGGTGAACCGGTGGTTGAGTATATGTTTGTGCTTGGTGTATGGCAAAATGTGGTTCATGCGGTGGATATTAGTGTTGTGATGGGCTGTATAAGGAATATGGGTAGTTTGGATTGTGTGTCTGGGTTGGTCGTAGTATAGTTTGCCGACCCTAGATCGACTGCCTGCTTCAATCGTGGGGACTTCTTCTTTCTTTTTCCTCCCCAGCGCACCTCCTGTGCCGCTCTAAATAGCCTGGGTTATTGCCTTAAGCACTGAGTAATTCAGGATTTTATCGGACCTCAGTCCCTCCTCTATCATGACTCCTATCTTTATTACTTCATTGAAATATTTCCCAACCGTTGTCACCAAGTGACCAAAGTAGGTGGGGTCCAGCGTTTGTAGGAAGTAATCCACCATTTCCCCTCTCTCATGGGAGGATCAACCCTAGCTGCATGTTCCCTCCAGCGAAAACCAAACTCGCAAAAGTTTTCTCCAAGCTTCTTCCCAGTCCTCAGTAATATGAGACGGTTAGGGACTATCTCGAGATTGTATTGGAAGTGACTCGCGAAAGCTTGCGCTAGCTCATCCCAAGTGTACCACCTTATGGGATCTTGTCTCGTGTACCATTTAAGTGTCGATCCGCATAAACTCTGGCCAAAATAAGCTATCAGTAGCTCATCTTTGCTGTCCGCCCCTCTAATTTTTCTACAAAAGCCACGTAAATGAGCCATTGAATCGTCGTGTCCTTCGTATAAGTCAAACTTGGGCATCTTGAACCCTGCGTGTAACTGAACGTCGGGGAAAGGGCATAGATCTTTGTAAGCCTTACTGACTTGATTGCTCAAACCATGCATGCTCCTGAAGGTTTGCTCCAGGCTTTTGAACTTTCTCATTACCTCATCTTGCTCTAGGACCTTTGCCGGCTTTTCAATCTCCGCCAGATGATTATGGGTATGGGGTTCTGGTGCATTGAACATAGGTTCAGGGGGATAATATTGAGTATCATGAACCTGAAACAATGACTCACTAGTTCACCTCTGTAGCGTGGCTGGTGGGGTTCCCATAAAAATAAGAATGCTTGGTGGTGGAAACTGTTGATTGGGAGGCGGAGCTTGGGTATCGTAGTGGCTTCTCCCATGATAGTAATGATGATTCGGTGGGTTTGTTGAAGGGCTAGGATAAGAGTATCCCGGCATATGCCCTAACGTAGGAGTAACAGGTGGTTCAGAGCTCTTCTGCACTTTGGCCAGGGCCAACTGCATTGCACTCATTTCCTGCCCCATCCTTTCTATCTTTTCCATTTCCTCTTTCAGCAATTGGCTCACTGTCCTTTCTTCCTCGGCGCTATGTTCTGAAGTGGACATGCTCAGTGGTATAGGTCCTTTAGATATGTTTCGGTAGTGATGTGATGCCAGAACGCTCTAACAACTAACTGTCTGGAACTTGGAAAATAGTAAACTTGTTAGCATTAAACTTTTAACAGATTTGGCAATCGCACATTAGGGACGCAATGTTCCTAAGCAGTTAACCATTTCTAACATGTCTTCGATTCTTATCGCATGCATCATTCCAGCTTTCTTCTTTTCTGTTAGTAGTGGTCGAATCTTATGTGGATTGCATACGTATCATGTCCTCGCATGAATCAGACCGGGCGTAGTTCGGGTAGCAAAAATGTAAGATGAAGACAGAATATTTTTTTTTCGATTTTTTATTGCCACAATATTCTGCTTACAAAACTGACACATTAGCAAAAAGAAGGAAATACAAACTTTAAAAGGACAAACATACTCTTAAAAAGAAAAATACAGACTCTACTAAGCGTGCTCCAAAGCTTTTAACTTTTTTGTTCGTGAGGCGTTGCTTGGCCTCGCTGCGGATTTTGATGTGAGATCCCTTTGTAGACTTCTCAACTTTGCCATGATTTGGCGGACATAATCCATAACCGAAGCAAAGAGGGTGGTGCGGGGCATTTGTTCACATCTTAGGCATCTTATGGTGATGTAGTGCCCAATTTCTTCGATTCTAACCCTGATCCTATCCTTTTCTCTAAGCAGCTGCTCTATCTGTTGATTCTTTGTCCCTAATATCCGAGCGTTACCGGTGACTTGGTCCAGGAGCCTGTCCACTTGTTTTTCCATCCGTTCCATCAAATTGTAGCAACTGTCTCTGTCCGCCTTGGCGTCCTGGGCCTATTTGAAAACCCGCTCCTTGAGAGTAGTATTCGTTTCCCTTAGGTCAACGATGATTTCCTCATAATCTCTTTCTATTCGTTGCAGATGAAGTGCTTGTTGGTGTGCTCCTCTCCTCCATCTAGTCCGAATTGCGGTTAGAGCGGCCTCCACTTTCTCTAAATCCTCTCGATGCTCAAGGGCTTTCCTTTCGAAGTCATTTATGAGTAACTCATCAGCCCGAATCCTTCTTGGTCTTTCTGCGGTTGACTTTATCTCTTGGATTTGGGCTTGGAATGCCTGCTTTTTCTCGTGCCCAGTCAGCCCTTTCTATATTGAAATCAGCCTGCTATATGTCCATGACGGCCTCTAGTATCCCTTTGTCTTCTCTCGGGGTGTCAATACGAGATTGAAATTCTCGTGCCATTTCACTTTTAACTTTCCCAACTCTGGATTCTATCTCCCTTTCCCAATTGACTGCATATTTTACTGACCTTTCTGCTCTTTGTTTAGGCATTGCTTGGTCGTGGAACCACTCAAGGTATGCGAGGCTTAGTTTTCCTCATTCCCGATCGACAACCATTTTATTGGTGTCAGAGAGTCGACTACCAAACCATACATTCTGTGCATAAGATTCCCCTGGGAGTTCCTCTATTGTGAATTCCCATATGAATGGACACATATCTTCGGTTGGGGCATTTTATTTTCTCTCCCTAACTAGCGCATGATGCGTAATGGGGCGTATGGCTGAAAACCCCTGAAACCCATTAGTATGTTGAACGGGAAATACGTTGACATGTGCATGACCTTAGCATAAGGGAACAAATAATAGTTCCAAGTGAGTTTGTCTGCTTTCAAGGAGTTAAGCGATTCCAGCCAGGCCCTTAAACTATTCGGAAGATTACAATGTGCGGCCTTGCTTGGATGGCAACGAGTGTAGTTCAGCCAATATATGTTGAAATTTATCACGATCGGGTGATGATAGAGATTCTCTATGTACCACATTTACAGCAAGATGTTACAACCTTCGAAGTAATCTTCGCCTTCTTGACAACGAGTTAATGCCCGAAAAATGTCTCCTAAGATCATAGGAAGAATAATGTGTTCTTCACTACTTTGCAGGTACGAGACCACTGTTTATAAACGGATTCTGATACGCCCATCATGCTCGGGAAAAACCATGGTCCCTAGAAAAGCAATCATGAAGGCGAAAATTCTCAAGTCTCCCCAGTCATCATAACTTAATTGTTTGACAAACTCCGTAGTTGAGAATTTTTCAAATCCCTTCTTGTCACCAAATCTAGCATAAAGATATTCCAAAGGGACCCATCCCTCGTTTAAGCAACCTATTGGGACTCGACGGCGGCTTAATTTCTTTAGAAAGTTATTCACGCCCACTTTTCTGGAAGCGACGGGTTTCTTCTTGTAAAGATCCTTCCTGAATCGTGTGAGCCCGCCCAATTCTTCTAAAGTGGGTGTTATCTTGTAATCTTTGAATTTGAAAACACTATTTGTTGATTCCCAGAAACTCACCAAAACCCCGATCAGACCCCTGTCCAACTCAATTCCCATAATGTCTAGAAGAAACTTGAGGTGTTTGAAGACTTTATTCCTTTCCCAAGCGGCAAAACTAACCCACCAATCACAGAGGAGGCTCGGTGTTTTATCTTGAATCATGAACATGGGAGGCGTCTCATCTCTTGCCCTTTTCTGACAAATTCTTTACGGGGGAGCCATGCTAACCCTAGAAAAGATAAAAGTAAACCTTAAGATTTTTCTGAGCCTAAGAGGCATTTTAAAAAAAAAACTAATCTTGTAAACATGGCCTTTCAGATCTTGAAGAAGATTTGAAGGCTGTGTAACAGGATCCGGTGTGATACATAGGTACAGTTCTTGCGAAACCACTCTTTCGGCGCCCCTTCGGGGCGTTAGGCTGTTTTCCCAAAAAATGATGTTACCTTGACTAAGGTCATTCTCCTAACTCTAACATTTTTTTATTATTGTTTTGAAAAGCAAAATTAGTTGAGCCCGATATGGGTTGCCTACGTATCCCACGTCTAGTGAACGAGCTATATCATTTTAAACTAAAAAAACGGAAACATTTTTTTTCAAATTTTACCAGAGTATCGGGGTCATTTGGTACTTTCAAAACATGTGATTAAGACCCTCAACCCTATACACTGGTATTTTTCTTTTCTTGTGAGCCGGTCAGCATGCAGATCCGAAACAAATAAATGCACAAACATGATGCATCACATTGGTCTTTTTATTTTCAGGTACCCCTATCCTAGACAGACCCAACCCCTGTGTTGAGCCTCCTAAGTCAAAAATGTACATGATGCAAACAAACGTTCCTACTAGGGATCCGGCATGAGTCTTTGTTATTCTAGGTTAACATCCTGTTGGAAAAAAAATATCTAGACTAGCTTTCACTCGAGCGGACAACTCGAGCCGAGGAGTGTAAGTGTACCGGTAGCATGGCTTTCCGGCTTTAACTGGTGGTACTCCCTGCCTAGAACATGTGTGACTAATATCCTTCACCGAGAGCCAAGCACCTCGGTTATCTCAAGAAAGACGGGCTATGTCCAGCAAATGCCCGATGTTAAATTTCAAGAAGACTCTGAGGAAAGGTGGGTATCGGCACAATTTATATACAGTTCACAAAATATCAAAGCGGTAGAAGAAACATTTAGCGCATTAAGACGAACAACAAACATGTAATAAAGAACAGATAATAAATACGCCAAATACAACAATTATTCAAAGCTTGAATTCTTAAACCCTGAACCAGTGGTTCAGGGTTCCCGTCCCCAGAGCTGCCACACCTCCTTTTAGCGCGCCCCATTTTTTAGGGAGTGTATGAAGGAGTTTTTCCAATTTAAGTGACAATATTAGAAACGGAATTATTTATTTATTTCAGAGTCGCCACTTGGAATGAATTATGGTGTCCCAAGTCACCGATTTATTTAAATCCCAGATCGAGGAAATTTCGACTTTCCAAATGAAGTCTGCAAACCAGAAATTCTAAGTAAGGAATTATGTTGACCCGAAGGAAGGTGTTAGGAACCCTCGGATCCCATGGTTCTAGCACGGTCGCTTAAACTATTATAAATTGCTAAAATATCTGATTCTAATGCATGTTGTAAACCATGTGCTTTTAATTGATTCTAAATCGCTTTGATTAACTTAAAGTTGTACACTCGACATTTGAATAAAGTGGGTCTGATCCTAACCTAGACCCGGGTTACCAACAAATATGCGGATCAAAATGTGCTTGGATCACTTATTTTAACCTATGTCGATTAAAGCGGTTACTAGACTAGACAAAAATTGATTTATCTAAAAATGTCCGTTGAGGTTATTTCCAATTAAGACCTATACAAGACTGTATCGTATCTGTGACTTGTTATATTAGGGCCAGAGATTGACTGAAGGGTATAAACTAATGTGGAAATTAATCAACTATGTCAGGTAGAAATAATTCGCCATGGTTCATTATTAGACGTGAGACTGTTTATCTTGGATTTCATTACTCTCAATTCGATGTTAATCAACGAGTTCGAAACTATGTGACCAAAGTCGAAACTAGCATTTGCGTCTAGGGCATTGGCTACTTATCTTGTTTGATTAACTACAAATGGATTTAAAGGAAATCAAGCAAAGAAACTCGATGTGATTCAAGCTATCCTATATTAATGGCTAACATAAATCAAACTATCATCTTAACATGCTTGAACTACTTGACTTTAACAAATTGTCTATCTAAAGTTTCAAAGCAAATCCCAGTCCGAATTGGCTAGCTTTTACACAGTTCAAATTTCCTGAACCTTATACAAATCCAAACATATACTAAAAATTGAAACTAGGTAAGCATGAATGAAAACTGGTATCTATTTTTAACAGTAGTCAAAAAACAGTCCTAGTTTAGACTAATAGACAATCCAAGCTTGGTTAGATTTCATTTCAATTTATATATGTTGAAAGCAAGAACTAGGTAGACATAAAAAAACTAACATCTTTCCGAAATAACACTTCATTTTAATACCCGATCACTCGGTTCAAGCAATTACATCAGCTGTGTTTCGAATGCATACCTGGAATTCGAAAGTAAAGAAAAATGGAGGAGGAAAATCAATAGGTAGTCCACAGCAAACAACAACAAAACACAACAGCAAACGGATCCCAACAACCAAACCAAAACACTATGAAACAGTAGTAGGCAGCTCGGGGAATAAATTGAAATCTCAGGGAAAAAAATCCAACCCACATAGAACTTGAGTAAACCCAAACAACAGAAATCCAAGATCAACCAGCCCACGAAACAGAGTTTAAGTAAACCCAAAAGAGACCTTATGAACTGAAAAAACAGAGCAAGCTTAAACCGAGCTAGACGTTGAAAACCGATCCTCAAAAGAACCCTAAAACGAAACTGATGGTTCTCCTAGTTTAAAGCTGATGGATGATACTTTAAAACTGATGGTTCAAAACCGCTCAAAATGGATGGTTCAAGAAAACCTAAAACTAATGGTTAAAGCTTTCTCAAACCGATCTTAAAGCTGTGTAGAGTGTATATCAACCTCTCTAATCTCTTAAATATCTGTCCCCTTTAGAATGTGTATGGCTTTCTTTATATATGTAAACTGAAAGACCCTGCAGTCCATTTTTAATTATTTAAAACTAATTAACCCATCTTGTTGCCTCTGTTTTTCCCACTTGGAGCTGTCTAGTATGGTTCTAACTATTAAATAATCCTGAAAGCAGAAACTGGTTGAATACCCTGTTGTCCAGCAAGTTCCACCAGCCCATTTCATGTGCAGTGCACCTTTTAAACCTTAGCTGTTAGTTTTTGATTTCTAACTAAGATTAAACAGCTATTTTTGTTTTGTAACCTATTTTAGAATCACAAATAGTCAAAGCCTCAATCCAACAGTGATTTGGCTAAGCATTATGGCTATATTGTTCTAATCAACAGACCTATACAACTAATCAATGACATTCGTCTAATCGATTATATGTATTCGATAAGAAATAATTGCCAATTAATCAGCGATTCATATTTTCCGGGTAGAACAGTGGATCAAAAATGTGAACTAACTCCTAGATGGCCTTAAACAAACTAAACACACAATTCATTACGATTAACGAACAAACAGATAGAAACAATGTAGACCCAATAAATGGTTAGATGGAGAAGAAGCAGAATAGTTGACAAAATTAAAAAAAATCAAAATATCAAGGATAAACACATAAACTGGCATAAAAATACAAAAGGAAGAAGAAGAATACCTCAAAATGCCCAGAAATGGGATGACCTCGACGTCGAACTTAGATTCGAGCCTCTTTGGGCCAAAGTGGATTTTAATCGAGTGTTCTCGATTGAAAACGCTCGACTAAAATCAATCAATACCCCAATTAGTTCAATTTCAAATGAAACCCCAATTTGAAATATCTAGGGTTCTTGGGGCCTGGGTTGGGGTTCCAATGGTTTTAGTCTAATTCAAACCAAATTTATGGTGGTTTGGTGATTGGGGAGGTCAGGGGGTGATCTGGTATGAATTTGGGGTCGAGTGGAGGCGGCAAGGTTTTCCGGCCTACCTTCGATCTAAGATTCGAGGGGTTGAGGTCTGATTCGAAAGGAGCCATGCTCGGGGTTGGAACGGGGAGGTTGTGGAGGTTCAGTGGTGTAAAAATGGTGGTCATTGGCCTATTGGAAATGCCGTGAGGCGATTTCCGGTAGGCGGGATGCGGTGGTAGACGGCGAGTGAGGGTTTGTGTGAATGAAACGGGTAAGCCAAGTTTTGGGGTATTAAAATTTAATCTTTTAATCCTAGCCATTAGATTACAATAATTAACGGCTAAGATCAAACGAACTAATCTCAAATGGGGTCGTTTGGAGTGGTAATGGGGTTGTTTTGGATTTAGGTTGGGCAGGTTGAAACGGGTAACGGATCGGGTTGTTCAAACGGGTAGGGTAGATGGGAAATCAACTGTTGGATTGAAAGGGATGGTCGGCTGAGATTTCAACGTAGTTTTGTCATCATACTACGTCGTTTCGCCCACCTCTAAGGATAACCATATTGGACCGGGTATGGGGGGTTTTGGGCCTGAAGTTGATTAGGTTTGGGCTGGCCCAGTCCGATTTTCTCTTCTATTTTTCCTTTATATTTTAATTAACCAGAATTAAAATCACAAAAAATGCTAATTAATTCTTAATTGTATAATTGAGTCCTAAATGCAATATTTTTTTTTGTATTTTTACACTAATTAAATAAATCAACATGCACGCACAAATGCGAACAAATAATCAAAAACAACAACGAAATCCACAAAATTTGCAAACAAACAAGAAGACTATTTCATTTTAAATTTTGGGAGTAATTTCCTCGTGGGGAAAAATCCACGTGCTCACAAATTCAGGACACCTACAGTGCAACAAATAACATATGAGACGCAACCCGATGGGCTGAACCAATACTCCATTTACCGAGCAACACTCAATTACTCTTCCCTATCGAGTTTCCCTATGACTCCTCAATAGAACTGCACCACATGTACCCATATTAAACAAATCATAATGCCTCACAGCACAGAAAAGCAACTCATAGATCTCCCCAGATCACTAACAAGTTCAATAATGATCGAATCAACATACCCCTCAACAACACAATTCGGGGCTAACCAAGCCAACTCAAGCTAAACACGTATCCAATCAGCTTAGCAATGAACACATTACCATGAATCCTGAAGTTGCTCCTTCCACTACTATAACTCCTACCGGAGCCGTACGTTATGGTGTCTGGCACCAAATAAATACCGAAATCCACAATCTCGCCTGGCGACATGTCCAACCACAAGAAGCGCATCCGAAAAAGTCCCTCAATATTAGGACTAAATGAATGGTTTGTACTAACATCCGCCATGAAGGCCCAATTAAGAAGAGCAATCCTTCCTAGTCGTCCGCTGGTCTTGGAATACAAACCACTCTACTAGAACATAATTTGATGCCCCTTGCCATGCAACTTATGGCATTTTCTGACATAGCCTATAGCACATTAGTCTAGAATAACCCAACACTGAGGCAACCAATCTACACCCCAATATCATATCCAAAATCTAATATACCAAGCAAAGAAAGGTCCACTCCGACCTCCAAAGCCCAACCGCTAACAATACCAATACACCCGACCCACAACTACTACATAGCCTGTACCTAAGAACTCCCAGTTTCCAACTCCATATAGCATACGAATCACTGTACCTGACCCCAAATCCACAATATGAATACACATTACACCTCAAGTACCCAATCATCATACGAAAGATATTCTAAAATTCCCTTGTGCCATCAAACGAACTCAGATATCAGCAGTCGATCTAACAAGAAAATGTCGCAACACTACCGAAGTATCATTAGTCTAATCACATTACCCTTTTTCCGATACATACACTATCGTCAAATCACTTCGAATTAGCAGTATCATTTCCTTGATTACCTGAGGCTACCCGTTGCCTAAGAATTTCAGGAACTCACTTTCAAAGCTGAATAGAAACCTCGCACACGCAAATCCTAAGTTTCCATAACATACCGCGTATACCACGACATCCAAGGATAACAAGAAAACATTTATCTACCTTCCGAACCTCAGACATCTACTCACTTAACTAGTCGAGAACTCTCATCAATCCCATCTAGAAGAAAAATCATTACGCATTCCATGTTTCGCATGCCCATAGAAAATATATACATCTCCAAACCATGGTAAAACTCAACAAGAACTCTCTCCCAACTCCATTTGCACAAGCTAAACTGCCAGGACTGAATCCTTCTATCCAAACCAAGCTAGGCAAGCTATCACAACTCAAGAGCTTTTCTGCACAATACATGTAAGGGCTCATTACCTCGCACATGTACAAAGAAATTAATAATATCCTTACCATATCGATTTGGTCCACTATCAAGCTATTCCATCTGTCTGATTTCCTTTGTGATTCATCATCCACTTGACATTCTTTCTTGTTGTAGCACCAGAATGCCTCAACCCAGGTTTATCACACGAGACCCAAGCACTAGACCACACTATCTAAGACCCAAGCCACTAAATACTCGCTCAAATGTTCTCAAAAACACCATATTCCCAAAATAATCTACTATGAATAACTTCTTGCGAATCTAAATCTGTTACCTTTATTTTCCTGATATTGATGCATAGAATCCCATAATTAACATAAAAATACCACAAGTCTTGACATTTTCCAATGAAAACACTGTGTCTAACAACATACACAACCTTAAGACACCCGGTTGTCACATGTAGAATCTTGAACACATTAGAACCATCCTCGAAAGTCATTCACTCTTATTAAAACTACAAATTACCTGACCCAACGAACAGAGTCAATCATGCCTTATTGGCACTCCGATAACACAAAATGAGATCCTTATCCCAATACAAACAAACATCTTCGTGCTTCATGCACCGAGCATTTTTACCAACAATAGCTTAAGACGTCCTCTGATCTTACACATCTACGAGGCACCATATAACCTTTGTCAATATTTTGCTTCGCTCGTGCCATCCTCGGCTCAATTTCTGCAACTAGAACTGATTCGCCAGCGTACCTCGAAACGAAACCAACATAGCACATAATCGTGCAATCAACTAATCAACAACAACCTCCCCAATTTGGCTCGAAGCCATATATCAAGACACACTCAATAACCCATAATATTTTTACTCTAATGATGCCACAATATCATAGTGAGATTAAACTCAAATCATCTACCCGTTGTGAAAACACATATCATCTAGTACTGTAATCCTCTTTAAATCTCGCATTTATCCCCACATCAGTTAGTCCACTCTCTTTAGTGACCCAAATTTTAAAATTTCAATGCGTGCCCTTGAATTACACATGAAACCTCCTAACATACACACGAGGGATCATACCACTTAAGAACACTCCGTAGGAGATAAACCACCTGTTTCGCCTCAATTAACATTTCTGCATACTTTCCACCATCATATATGTTACACAGTCATTTAGTCTTCCTGGGTCTGAACTCATACCGCCACATGAAATGCACTACACTCCCCAACTAGGAGACATGAAAATATTTTTCATGCGCCCATAACTCAGGCTACGCATCAAATCACAATAGAAATCGAACACTTAACAGTTCATATATTATCTAGCAGAATTCTTCGTCAACCAAGTCATATAGATACAACTCACAGTACTAACATACTCACCACATGAATACCAAACCGCCATTCCGACTAATAGGGACAATACCAAACGTATATGTTCAAAACACTTTCTTACACAATCAGCACCTCGGTGCTCAATCCATAGGCAAAGATCCGGCCTCAAGTCCTCTAGACTGGCTCAACATAAATCTCATGGAGATAACATCTCGCCCCTTGATCGGGGAATCACAAGCCATCAAGGCATATCTGACACTGAGCGCTCACATGTGCATAAAGACGTGTGGAATGAATTTCAAGAGTTATATCTCAAACTTAATCAAGTACGCACGATAAGAATTCCAAGAAAGTGAAGTTTTGCTAAAAGTTCTGCAGCCTCTCAAGGATAAATACAGACGTCTCTGTATCGACCTGCGAGACTCTACTAAACATGCTCATGACTCGTGTGACCTAGTAACCTAGGCTCTGATACCAACTTGTCACGATCCAACCTCCAGTCGTGATGGCGCCCAACACACTGCTAGGCAAGCCCGACCTTTCATCAATATTCCCGACATAAACAAATCATTAATTTCAAGCTCAGACAATAGGTACTAAACTACTTTAACAAAATCCTGGAAATAACAGTGAAATAACTGAAGGTTTAACAAAATACCCCAATAGAAATACCCAACTAGGACCCGGTGTCATGATTATGAGCCTCTAATACAGAGTATCCCCTAATACAAGTCTGTCTACAAAAGTGTAAAAATAAAGAGTAGAGATAGAAAGGAGAGATCAAGGCTGCAAACGCCATGCAGCTACCTCAATGCTCTCTGGTACTGCTGTCCTGCTATATAGCCCTCAATCAGCCTGTGATGCACCTGGATCTGCACGCAAGGTGCAAAGAGTAATATGAGTACTCCGACCTAGTGAGTAATAAACATAACTAATGGCTGAAGATAAGAAATCACGAAAATAATGCAAAGTAAACTATAACTGGCAGCCGAGACAACTAAAAGTGAAATAACAGGTCAATGCAATAACAGTACAGAAAGAACCATTACAGATAAACAGATAAGTAATGATGCATGAATGCAATGCAGCACATAAAACGGTACATCCCAATACCTAATATAGCGTGCAGCCTAATTCGTTTAACGTCGATAGTGCTCACTGGGAGTTTGTACAGACTCCAGAAGGGCTCCTACAGCCCAAGCGCAAATAATCATCCATCTCGTGGCACCAATATCCATATAATACCACTGCGGCATGCAGCCCCACCCATGTCCAGTCTAGAATATGCACACAAGCCACACAAGCAATGTCAAATAACAACTCTTAGCCCGAGATGTCAATAAAATAGTATTTTTGTTTTCAAATATTAGAAAATGACTAAGTATTTCAAAACAATATTTGTACTTAGGACTGAAATCCATTAATATGTCATTTAATGTGAGAAACGGTGATAGAAGTCCCTAAAGGATCCAAATAATCGGCACATGGCCCAAATGTATCAATACAATCCAAGTAGGATGATTATCAAACAATTCTTTGTCGAAAACACAGTAAGAATACCACTCGGGATGTACCAAGTCACAATTCCCAATCACAAATGACCTCGCACTCGTCATGGAGTGCATGTCTCGCCTTAATTTAGCATTACGATGCGACATTTCGGGGTTTAAACCCTCAGGTCAGCATTTACATCTATTACTTACCTCAAGCTGGCCCAAAATCTAGCTTGCTATGCCTTTTTCCCTCGAATTGACCTCCTCGCGCGTCAAATCTGATCAAAACCACAAGGAATACGTTACAATAGGCTAAAGGAACATAACTCAATTGAAAATACTCGAAAAACATCAAAAATCACAAAGTTAGCAAAACTCGAGCCCCGGTCCCACATCTCAAAAATAATAAAATTTACAACACTAGATTCCTCGTCTCGCCACGAGTCCATACATATCAAATTTACCAAAATCCGAGTTCAAATGCCCCCTCAAATCCCAAAGTTTCTTTTTTAAAAAAAAAGCCCTAGTTCTTCCAAATTTTACCCAAATTTCCAAGAATTAAAGGTTGATTCTTCAATAAAATAATGTTTCTAGGTCACGAGACTCACCTCCAATCAATATCCGTCAAAACCCTCTTCAATTTGTACTAAAAAGCTCTCAAGGTGCTCAATAATGGAGAAAACATGAATACACCTACGGATGAAATATTCAAATAAAGCCCTTCTGCCCAGGTAATTTACTCTATACGAATGCGAGGGTCCTCTCGTGTTAACGATGACCAAAATAATAACTCTGCCAAAAATTCCCGTCGCGAACGCGAAGGCCTGGGTCCTTTACCTACGAGATCGTATGCCCCCTTTACGCGAACACAAACGCGAGGCCCTCTCACACGAACACGTAGGCCAAAATTCCTGGCCCTCAAGTTTTCTCTACGCGTTCGAGACTCTCCCCATGAAACGCGATGAACAAATCTCTGCAACACTAACAGCTGAAAAACATGCTACATTTAGAGTCCCAAAATGGTCCGATTGACCATCTGAAACCACCCCGAGGCCCCCGGGACCTCAACCAAAAGAATCAAACCATCCTAAACATCATTCAAACTTGTTCCAACCATGAAAACACATCTAACAACACTAAAATAATCAATACTCAACGGATTCAAGCCTAAGTTCTTTAAAAACTTTCGAAACACGCATTTGATAAAAAACCCAACCAAACGGTATCCGAGTGACCTGAAATTTTGCACACACATCACAAATCACATATTGAATCTACATCAACTCACTGAATTCCATTCCGAACCTCGGATCAAAATCTCACCTATCAACCGGAATCCGCCAAAATACTAACTTCGCCAATTCTAGCCTAATTCTATATCGGACCTCAAATATTTAATTCTGATCGCACTCCTAAGTCACAAATAATCCCCCGAAGCTAACCGAATCACCAAAAATCACATCTGGGCCCTCTAACTCAATAGTCAACATCCCATTAATTTTTCGAATATAAATCTTCCTTAAAGAGACTAATTGTCTCATTTTCTACCGAAACCAAACCAATTCGACTCTAACGCACCAAATGCCAATAATGAAACATGAAGAAACAATAAACAGGGAAAATGGAGCAGTAACACATGAGACGATGGGTCGAATCATCACAGTGTGAGTGCCATTTCAATTGTTCGGACTCGCCAATTCAGTGTGACGATCCAAAGGGTCATCACCTATTTTCCTCATTTGTTTTGTGCTTCCGAGGCCTTGAAAAACTCATTTTATATTGCCTTGATTTGCGTGTGCAGTCCGAACGTGTAGCCAGAAAATTTTTATGTGGAAATGTGTGAATTCTGTGAAAAATTTGAAGAATTTTGATATTAACATGACTATAGTTGACTTTGGTCAACATTTTTTGTAAATGGACCAGGACCCGAGATCGGACTGTCCCGGAAGGTCCGTAGAAAAATATGGGACTTGGGAATGTATCCGAAGTCAAAATACGAGGTCTAAAATCTAAGTAAACATTTTTTTCTGTTAAATTGTTTTTTCAAAAATTATTAAGGAAAATGAAAATGAAAATTGATTAAAAGACAATGGTATCACGCTCGTATTTTGGTTCCGACACCCGGTACAAGTCTTATACATTGTTTAAGAGCTTCCTGTAAAGTTTAGTCAAAAACGGATGTCGTTTGACGTGTTTCGAATAGGTTTTGGTTGCGTTGTGCTCGTTTTTCTTATGCTTCAACATCGTTTGTTCAAGCATAAATGATACTCCCTCCGTTTCAATTTATGTGAATCTATTTGACTAGGCACGTAGTTTAAGAAAAGAGGGAAGACTTTTGATCTTGTGGTGTAAAATGAGGCACCTTTATTTTGTGTGGCTATAAATCATTGCATAAAGGTAAATTGTTTCCAAATAAGGAAAGGGGTCATTCTTTTTGGCATGGACTAAAAAGGAAATAGGTTCACATAAATTGAAACGGAGGGAGTATGATATTGAACAAATGAGTTCCGATTTTTATTATGAATGAAGCATTAGATCCATATCGTAATTACGAACCCGTAGAAAAAGAATCATCGAATTTGGACATCGTATGAGGATTTTATGGCTATTTTACTAAGGTTTCCTAGATTTTCAGGTTAATGACAAAATTGCCCTTGACGGCGTAATAAAAACCTGCACTATTTGCAAATCTTAAAACCTACATATCTCCTTCATTATAAGGTCAAATTGAGTGATTCAAAAGTCTAAATTCATTAGAATTTCACAACGAATCCATTGGGAGCACTAAAACGTGTGAACAATATACCTATAATGAGCAGGTCGAGTTTTCGTCAAATTTTTAAACGGGAAGAAGCTTCTGAGGCGATTTTTAAGAGAGAAAATCAGTGGATATCACAGAGGTAAGTGATTTGATTATTAAAACTTATTGATGGGTGATTATAAACCACAATTCCATTCTTTAATTCATGAAAATAGTAGAAAATAGGATTTTGGGGCCTGGAATTATGAGACCTTTAGGGGTCGATTTGAGGGGTCAAACAGACTCCGATTATGGTATTCTTTATATGTACGGACTCGTGGCAAGACAAGAAATCCGTTGGTATGATTTTCGAAATTTTTTGACCAAGCGGGCATGGGGTAGGTTTTACAATTTTTGGACAGCATGTTAAAAATATTTTAATTAGGCAATTTGGGCTAGTTTGTTGAGTAGAATTGATGATATTAAATAAATTGTGTATAGATATGATTGAATTGGAGTGAAATTTCAAGGGAAAATCATTGCTTGAGCATTGAGTTGACTATAAGTCGTCGAGGTAAGTGTTTGATCTGTCCTAGCTTGAGGAAATAGGATTAGAGTATAATAATTGCTATTTGGTAAATGATCGAGTGTGGTGTATAGGCGTGGTGACGAGTGTCTATACACCGGAGTCTAGAATGACCGCGAGTCATTGTTGGTACATGTTGTGAACTAATATGGAACTCTCCTAAGCTAAATTATGATTAATCCCATGACGGAATGGTTAAATTATTGAGCCATTGCCGGGTTGTGAAAGTTGTTGTTATTGTTCCCTTGCCGGGACCTTATTGTTGTTGTCGTAATTATTCCCTTGCCAGGACCTTATTGTTGCTGTTATTGCTCATTTGCTGGGACCTTATTGTGTTGTTGATACTCCCTTGTCGGGATGAGGCGTGTTGTTTATTTCATTCTTCTTGCCCGTTGATTGTGACTGTTGTTTGGGTGAGGAAGAGTGATAAAGCACGAAGGGTGATGCCGTGCCATTTCTAATTATATTCACACGAAGGATCATTTCGTGCCACGTTTTAACTATTTATGTTTTAACTATATATGCACGAAGGAACATTCCGTGCCATCGTTTATTATATTATATACGAAGGAACATTCCATGCCATGAATGTGAGTTATGAGAGTAAAAGCATGAAGGGTGATGTCGTGCACTTTTATTTGATTGTTTGGGTGAGGATGAGAGTAAAAGCACAAAGGGTGATGCCGTGAATTTTTATTTGCTTGTTTGGGTGAGGATGAGAGTAAAAGCACGACGGGTGATGCCGTGCACTTTTATATGATTGTTTGGGTGCGGATGAGAGTAAAAGCACGAAGGGTGATGCCGTGCAACTATTAAATTTCTTATTTTGTGATAATTATTGTTGCGTTCTGTTTTCTATTACATTGATGAATTATATATATTCAATTGTTCTCCCTATATCATGTTCCCTCCATTTTAATTGTTTAATTAGTATTTTTGTTGTTTTGTGGTATATATGTATATAGAACTACACAGGTTTATGTGAGTTTCAGATCCTAGCCTAGTCACTACTTCGCTGGGATAGGCCAGGCACTTACCAGCATATGGGGTCAGTTGTGCTGATACTACACTTCTGTGCATTTTTTAACAGGTCCAGGTCTTGAGCAGCAGCACCAATAGTTCGATGGAAGGATTTCCATTACTACAAGACTGAGGTAGCTTGCAGGCGTCTGCAGGCCCGACGTCTCTTCTTATATTTTTCATTATTACTGCAGTCTCATTATTTCGAGACAGACGATTGTTATATTTGTTTTAGACCATTATGTGTAGTTATTCTTAGTAGTTCGTAAGTTTGTGACTCCACATCTTGGGTAGAGGATTTATGTTGAGTATTTCACATTTATATTCATATTTATGAAAGTAGACTTCCGCAGTTAATATTATTATTATTCTTGTTATTAAATTGACAATAGAATGGTTTCTATTAATGGAAAGATGATGAGTAAATTTGCTTGTCTAGCTACCACGAGTAGGCGCCATCACGATCCCGATGGTAGGGAATCCGGGTCATGACAAGTTGGTATCAGAGCACTAGGTTACATAGGTCTCACAACTCACGAACAAACTTAGTAGAGTCTGAGGGGTAAGTATGGAGACGTCTGTACTTGTTCCTCAGAGTCTATTGAGTTAGGAAAAATCTCTCATTTGTTCTTTCTTGTCGTGCGATTTGTTTTCTCAAATGTTAAATTGAATTTCTACTCTTGTCTTCCCACGAATGACGAAGTCATGTACCGCTTCTTTAGCCGAACAATGGCACAGGCTGGTGATAGATCAACTAAGCCTTGACAAGTTTTGCGGAGGTCGGATAGGTTTCACCAAACTCTTCGCTACCACCTTCAGCAGTGCATCTTTTGAGAACCCATGGAATTATGCTTGACCGCTGCTATGAGGTATTATTGAATGTGGGAATAGTTGAATGCGAGGGGGTTGATATTACTGTGCTTTGGATGGCAAACAGAAGTAGTGGGAAGATAATGTATTTACCACACCAGTTGTGGTTCCAATGGAAGATGCAGATGTATTAGGACATCACCTAAAGAATCATGTGAGGTTTCAATGGACCTTGATGTCCGGTTGATTTTTTTGAGTTGTGAAGGACAAATATTGTGAATTATTGGATGTTGTGACTCTGATTTACAGCCAAGAGAGAAAATTGGTCATTGATGTTTGTGACAAGCCTACGAAGAGGGAAAACCGGCCAATGCAACACTACCTACTCAACTCTATAAGAAAATGTTCAGAAGGAGTTTACCTTCCAGATTCTCTACAATATGTGGTATATGCGATCTGAATGGTTGTTCCAGGTCACTATGACAGTGTCTGAATATGTGTCATGTGCAATAAGTTAGCTGAGCCTCAAAGGAATTGTTGTGATTGTGGAAGTTTGGAGAAATGTAATTTAGGAAAGCACTCAGGCTACGTGCTCCATTGCAGTCAATACTTATCTTACATGACCAGCCAGGGGTAGGGGTCAGGATGTTAGAGGTAGAGGTGAGAATCCTAGAGGCGGAGACCCAACCGTTGATATAATTTCTATGGTATGACTGAAGTCACTACACCAGATGGTGTCATCACGTGTACAATTTTGATTGTTATAAAAAGGACATTTCTCCGTAATTTGATTTGGTATTTGAAAAAAATTTAGGCGAGTCCTCTTAATATGCTCCACTCATGAGTGAGCTTCGTAATCATCAAATCTCCTTATGTGAATACTCATGTTGGGCTATTATATGGAGATAGCTATCCCTATTATTATGTGTTGGTCACTAAGAATATTTATAAGGCTAAAAGTGACTTTATATCACTTGCTACAGTGGGTTTTGATGTAATTCCTGTAATAATTAATTTCAATTGTTAATAGTATGCCCTATCTGTATGAAGATTCGTTTTATGTCGTGATTTTCTTTGACGGACAATTTTTGAAAAGAAGAAAAAGAGAAAATGAAAATTTTCAGCTGGTACGAAGTGTAGGTACTGGTGATGCAGAGTTGAGGAAGAGATCCTCAAATTTTTGTATAATATAAAATAATTTAAACCGAGCTTCAAGCTACGGTGGGTCTCATAGGAGAACAAGGTCCTGGTGGTAAAAGTTTATGTGTTTAAAATTCTCCTTTTATGAAATTAAAATTTTTGTGTTATATTTTAAATGGGAGTCATGCCTGTTAGGCTTATTTGACAATTCCTGTATAGTTTCTATTCACATTTAGCCATTTCCATTTTGCAATCGTTGAGTTTTAGCTTTGAGACGAGCACCCATGTGAGGATAAATATGACTCATTAATTCGGGAAAGTAATCATGAGGTCTCCATACCTCATTTTAGAATAAGGTATTTGATAACACGCGGTTAATTGGAAATATTGTAATTTAGGGATAAATCTTATGGCCAGAGTCATGGTTATGTACATACGTACGAGGTGTTCATGCCTTAGTTAGACTTGTTCGTGATAGTCCCCATTGATAACGTATTGATATGCTCCCGCAGTCAGAAGGAGCATGTGCAACATCGCAGAGTGGATCTTTAGACTCTGAGAAATAGTTAGCTATACGTAGTAATCCAAAGTGTGAGTTATGGCTAAGTACAGTTGCATACCTGGGTCATGTTGTTACGGCAGAAGGTATACAGGTTGATCCAAGGAAGATGGAGGCAGTCAAGGACTGGCCTAGACTAACATCAGCCACAAAGATCTGGAGTTTATTGGGGTTATCAGATTATTATTGGCGGTTTGTGGAAGGGTTTTCATCTATTACAACCCCGATGACCAGATTGACCCAGAAAGGTGTCCAGTTCGAATGGTCAGATGAATATGAGTTGAGCTTTCAGAAGATCAAGACAGCTTTGACCACGACACCGATATTGGTTTTCCCAAAGGTTCGGGACCCTATACAGTCTATTATGATGCTTTCCGTATTGGGCTTGGTGCAATATTGATGCGGTATGGCAAGGTCAATGCCTATGCTTCAAGGCAGTTGAAAAATCCATGAAAGGAATTATCTAGTACATGATCCGGAGTGGCGGCGATTTTTCACGCATTGAAGATATGGAGACATTATTTGTATGGTGTGGCATGTGAGGTATGTGAGCACGTGATTTTTGCCCTCACGACAATTACTCCCAGAAAACTAAAATAATCTTTTGTTTTGATTTTTCTTGCGGATGTTGCGTTGTTTTCTTTGGCGTTAGCATTTGTGTGCGTGTGTGTTTTACTTGTTACATCAATCAAAAATACAAAATAGGTATCGTAGACGTGTAGAAATCAATTTTTTGTTTTTTTTGAATTCGTAGGAATTAGTTAAAAAAGAAAATTACAAAAATGCACGTCTTTATTCTCTGCCTTTAGGCGATTTTAGTTGAATGAATAATTCGTGCTAATGGTTTGTGTATAAATTAATAGGCGTGTTGATTTTATTTCTTTCAATTTGTTTAGAGTGGGTTTTATTTAAATGTGGCTAGGTGAAGAAAAAGAAGGAAAGTGGCTAATTTTGCAAAGCTATTTCAGCCCAAGGAGTTGTTCTATCCGGTCCAGTTCAGGGGTCTCTAAGACAAATGAAACGACGTAGCCTAGCATTGAAGCTATGTCGTTTCAGCATCAATGGATCTCGACCGTAGAGCCATCTCCAATCCAATGGTTGAGATCGCCTCGCCCTCACCCATTCCGGGTAACCCGATCCATGTCCGGACCAATCCAGTCCCTCACAGACACCCAAACGACATCGTTTGAATAAGTGAGATGATCCAGACCATCAATCTCATTAGATCGAACGGCCAGGATTCAATCCCAGCCCCACTATATATACCAAAAGACCTACCCAGCCCCCCCTTTTGCCAGACCCCACCTTCATCATCTCTCTCAGAGACAAACTGAGTCCCACCATCTCCGCCGCACTCCGCCCACCGAAAATCGCCTCACGGCGGTTCCGGTAGGCCAAACCACCCCAAATTAACACTGTAGAATCTCCCAAGCCCCCTCTATACGGATCTGGCAGTCGTTAGTCTCGAATATTGTTCGAACGTTTCGAATATTAATTTGAAGCTCGCCGGAACTTGAACATTCACCCCAAACCACCTCAAGTTCACACCAATCACTCCTCACACCTCCCTCACACCCCTACTAACCCTGGTTTAGTTCGAATCTTACCCGAAATGTTAAAGCCCTAAATTCGAGCCCCAAGAACCCTAGTTTTGAAGAAGCCCAATTCGAGCCGGATTAGTCGTCAATTGAAGTCCAAGGGACTTTAGTCTAGGTGTTCTCAATCGAGAACATCTCGATTAAAGCCCATTTGGCTTCAATAGTTCCAAACCAAGTTCGAACTTGGGTCGGCAGATTTTAATATGAGGTAATTCATTCCTTTACGATTTCTGTTTGCATTCCGTATTTGTATTTGTGTTTTGCTTTTAGAAGCTGTTCTAGCATTTTTCTATTCTTCCCATCTCGACAGACCTTTTATTTGGTCAATTCATTTTGCTCTTGTCTGTTTCAACTCGTAATTGTTGTGGTGATTACATTGTGTGTTTAATCTAATTAAGGTCGTCAAGCAATTAGTTCTTAGCTGTTGGTCTCCTGAGTCTGCCCAGAATCCAAAATCACTGATTTGTTGGGCCTTTATTTGTTCTTGGTTATATATGTTGCGATCAAGTAAGTAAATGTTATAGACCAAGTGTGAGCACGTGATTTTTACCCTATATGATGATTACTCCCAAAAATTCAAAATAAAATATTTTGTGTTATTTTTCTCTTAATTGTTTGAGTCTGTGTGCGCGTGTTTATTTGTTAAGTTAAGAACATACAAAATATATTGTGTTTGCACTCTTAGGATTTAAGTTTACAACTAAAAGTAATCAGAATGATTTGACGAAAATGGAA
This sequence comes from Nicotiana noctiflora, assembly GCA_032618575.1. Taxonomy (NCBI): domain Eukaryota; kingdom Viridiplantae; phylum Streptophyta; class Magnoliopsida; order Solanales; family Solanaceae; genus Nicotiana; species Nicotiana noctiflora. Next base: position 129,099 of record JASVEL010009537.1, on the reverse strand, counting down.
AATAACAAAATATGTATTTTTTTGCATTTAATGTTTAAAGTCTAGTTGTGCGGTTTGTGTTTAATTGATGTTTAATTGAGTGTTAATTGTTAGCATACCTTAATTAGTATTTCTCATAATTTAATTGATTTTTGTAGTGTAATTAGAAAATTTGTTTTAGTAAATAGGGAGCTAAATTAAAGAGATAAAGAAAAGAGTAGGCCAGATTTGGGCCATCTCCAGTCCAGCCAAAACCAGGCCCAATCGAGTTCATCCCTAGTCCAATCCAGTGGGTCTCTAAGACTAACGAAACGACGTAGCATGGTGTTAAAGCTACGTCTTTTTAGCACCAACAGATCTCAACCTTAAATCCATTCCTGATCCAACGGCTGAGATCTCATCGCCCCAACCCATTTTGCCAGCGACCCGTTCCCCTTTGAGACCGACCCAGTCTCACTTAGTGAGACGACGTCGTTTGATATCCACCAAGAGATCCAAGCCATTGATTTTGCTTGATCGAACGGTCAATATTAAATCACCCCCCTTCGTATATAAACTTGATCTCTACCCAGCCCCCCCGATCCAAATACCCTCTCCTCACTATCGTCTCTCTCAGAGACGATATCTCGCAAGCAAAACCCTAGCCGCCACCCTACCCTTTCGCTGTAAATCCGGCGGCAACAACGCCGCCGGTCACCAAAATTACACCCCAGGTCCCCCTTCTTCCCCAAATACGAATCCCTCATCCACCAGTCTCGAATCAGCCCGAGCTTTCTCGAATCCTCAACTGAAGGTTCGAGTCTAAGGCTCAACCTACACCAAACACCCCCAAAATCTCACCCTAGCACCTCCAGACCACCCTCACACCCAAACGACCATTGGTCTGGCTCGAATCTAACCAGAAGTCATCGAACCCCAATCCGAGCCTTTAAGAACCCTAGAAATCCAATTGGCAAAAAATTGATCTGATTATTCAAGATTTGGAGTCTAATAGACTTTAATCAGAGTATTTTCATTAGAAAATACTTCGATTAAGATCCATTCGACTCCAAAAGATCCAAGTTCGTCCATGACCGAGTTCTGAAGGTACTTTTTTCTCATTTTTTCTTGTTGCATTGCTGTGTGTATATATACATTCTTCATTTTTGTTGATTAACTCCTGTTGTTTTTTTTTAACTTTTTATTTTTTTTTCTGTGTTTCTTCTTCTCCGAGTTCAAAGACCTTTATTCGGTCAATTGCTTTTCTATTTTTGTTTGTTTGATTACGTATGTTGTCGAATACGTGTTCGTGTCGATTAGCGTCGTCAAGCAATTAGCTTTGTATTCCCCAACATTGGCCGAGAATTCTTTGATTCACTATTTTATCGATCGATTGTTATTAATTGTACGCTTTACAATCGATTATATGAACATTGCTAGTTCATTTCTATGTATCTGTAACCTTGATAGTTCAATAGGAGGTTGTCCGATAAGCCTTGACCCACTGTTGAGTTAAAATTCTCAGTTATCTGTGATTTCTTTAATTTAAGTTGAATTGGGTATAGCTGGTAGTTTATTTAAGAAATAAGAAATTAACATTTAGAGTGCATTGCACATGGAAATAAGCTGGTGGAACATGCTGGACAGCAGGTTGTTCCATTTGTTTTGCCTTTAAGAATTAGTTAATTGGTGAATCCATACTTAGACAACTAAAAAGTGGAAAAAGGGAGAATAACAGGGGTTAGAAAGATCTGAAACCATTAAAAAAATAGTCTTGTGTTTTGAGTTTGAAGGCTATAAAAGGAGATTTTTAAGCATAGAGGAGAGAGCATTCTGAAACAGATTCAAACATTGAGAATATTGGAAAAACACACTAACACTCACAGAGATTAACACTCAGATAGAAAACACTGGGTATACACACATTCACAGCATAGACACTCACATACACTCATACAAATACACATAAGTATTCACTGCCTGCTGTTATTCTGCTGTTGCTGTTGTTGTTCTGCTGCCTCCTATTATTCTGTTGCCTGCTGGTTGTGGTTGAACTGCCTGCTGGCTGTTGTTCTGTTGCTGGCTGTTGTTCTCCTGCTGTTGCTTTTGTTGTTCTGTTGCTTTTGTTGTTCTGTTGCTGTTGTTGTTGTGTCTTACTGCTGCTGCAACTGACTTCTCCTCATTGTAATTGCCAGGTACATATTTCGAACTTATGTTGATATATCAACCCTTGCTAAAGATATGAATCGAAATGGAAGCTGTGTTTTTTGTTGATGTTATCCTGTGTTAAAAGCTTATACATTTCATCATATAGATTTGTTATGATTTGATTGTACTGTAATTGAACTAAGGATTACTCCAAATACTAATTGAGTTGTATGGAATGGCATGAGTGATAGTAGTTTAATATGCTCGTATAATTGAATAGACTGTCAAGTTAATTAGACTAAATAGTACTCATGAATCATAATTAGTTCGATTTTGTGTATTATATGGATTGTTTGTCGGAGTTAAAAGAGTAGTTAAAGCAGTAAATGAATTCATAGTCTGTGATTTACATGTTAATAGTATATATACATAATGTATACATTATCAGTGTCTGCTTTGTATATGATGTTATTACCAGCCAAATAACTTGAGTTATTTTTACACCAGACGCATGGTTTTGGATTGAAGACGTCTTGTGAATTTAGGATTATCTTAGTTCTATTCTTAGACCTCCATTGGATTACTCTTAACTAAGTATTCTTGTATGAGTTATTTTCTGTTACTCCTTGGATTATCTTATGTAATTGAATGTTAATTTATTATTCAAGTTAATATAGGTACTAGGGGATTATGAATTACAGTAAGAACTTAATTTGATCTTTCCTTATTGATTATCTTTGATTAGTCTTTATTATTGGCATATTTCAACGGTTAGCTAGTGTTAACAATAAACAAGATGTGTCGCGAATTAGTTTCCCATCTTGGCTCATAATCACAGAAATTTATGTTTCAATCCCTAATGCTAAGTTTAGTCTAGATTACTTGAATTGATATCCTATCATTAAGAAATGACTACTGTCAATTGTCATCTTGAAGTCATCTTTAGCAACATTTAGAAGGATTATTGAAATCTAGCTTCGAACTCATGTAAGTTGGAATCGATAGGTTTAACATATTCGAAGTGCGAATCAATATAATAAGGTCAAGAATATTAATCCAACAGGTTTGAAACATGCTAGTTGAGTTCACGTCAAAGTTTAGTGAACTTTCGAATAAGTATTAGTAATTAAGGTAAGCTTTAGTTTCCAATAGTTGCAATTAATTAATTCCAATGGTTTATTCTTCTAACGATATGGGTTCAAGTTAGTTATAAGATAATTAGCTTCTCTTTAAAAATACTACCCGTCAATTCTGTATTTTTATTTATAATTTCAATTTCAGTAGTATTCTTTTCGGTAACAATGGTCTTAAGTTGGTAACTAATGAATGATTTTTTAGTATATAATTAATTAAGATTTTTTTTTACTTTATTTTTTAGAGATAAATTTAAACGGAGAAAATGTAGTCATCATAGGATTTTCTTTAAAAAATAAGACGAGCCCCGCTAAATAACGTATAAATCATGGAGCCCTCAATTAATTGTAATGAAAACCTTAGACTTGGAAGGACCGTTTAGTGAATTTCACGGTCCTTTCCCCAAAGTTAAACAACACGATAGACTCTTTAGGCACGACTTGAACAAAAATACTTTCCTAAATACGGTTGCGCATTTATGTGACCCAAATATTAAAGTCGCAGGCGTACTGGTTGCGGTGTGACTCGAAATGTATTTTTCGTGACGTTGGAATTCTTCCAAAATTGAAAAACGGAATATAAGAGCACATAAATAAAAAATATATAAAGAAATCAGATAGAAACAAAAATTGCAGTTGAGCGACCGTGATAAAACCATGGAATCCGGGAGTGCCTAACACCTTCTCCCGGGTTAACAGAATTCCTTATCCAGGTTTCTAATTTCGCAGACCGTAATACAAAGTCATAAATTTCCTCGATTCGGGATTAAAACCGGTGACTTGGAACACCATTATTTTTCCAAGTGGCGACTCTGAACTAAATAAATAAATCCCGTTTCGATTGTCCTTTAATTGGAAAAACTCCCACGCGCTCTCGCGGGTAAGCGTAAAAAAGAGGTGTGACACCAAGTAATCGACTAGTAAACACTGTTGTAGGTTTGTTTAGGATGCCATTGGCATTGCAAGACTAATCCGAGCCACTATTGGTTTAACAGATTTTTGAATTAACAATGATGTTTGGATATAGCTGTAAGATGACTTGAATCGGGAGGTTAGTATTTTAGGATTAAAATGCCCTGCACAGCCTAGTGGTACCTGCTGTTACAGCAGGGCACTCAACCAGGCTTGCACTTAACAATTAAAATATGAAAACCCCAAACTTAGACAGGATTTAGTGGTTAAAACAGAGAATATAATGGGTTGGGCAGAGAGAGGGATGGGCAGGGGTTTAGTTTAAGATAGTTGCACCATTAGGAGCTGAATTTGAAAACTATATAGATAGAAGGACACACATTGGAGAGGGGAGAGATTTGAAAAGAGAGCATTTTGAAACACAGAGAGAGACAAATACACATAAAAGAGAGAAATATAATTCTGAAAAGAAGCCTGAAAGTATTGCTGCACTATTAATTTTTTTAGTTCCATTTGCAAAAAATTATCCAAAACATTGTTGCCTGGTTCTCCAGTTCGAAACTGACCCAGTGTTCCCTTTTCTTGATTGTTGAAGTTCACTTAAAAATACATTTGTGGGAGGGTTTAGCTGAGTGTTTGGTTCTGTTAAGTCATTTAGGATTGGGGTTTCAAGCTGTTGGCATCGTTCAGTTGTTTGTTGGTTTACCTCTGTTAACTCGGGATCCGTTGGGCATAATTGGGTATATCTGTGTTGCTGCCTTGGTATTTCCTGGAATTTACGAACTGTTTTTTTAAGTGTGCTGGATCTCTTTTGCTGTTTGCAACTATTTGTGATTCTGGGTTGGAATTGGTATTCTGGTGACTTGCTGTTTGATTGTTGGTATTGTGCTGATTGCTGAGTTGTTGTTTGATCACTGCCAAGCAGTCACTAACCTCTCATTTCTTCATCTTTCTGCTATCAATCACCAGGTACACATTCCCAGCTTGTTTGATGTACCAACTCTTGTTAAGGATATGAGATGAAATGGAAGCCATATTGCGCTTAAATCTCCTTATTTCAACATCTACATACGTTTCTTTACAGAGTTTTCCTTTATGCCTGGTTGTAGGGTAGTTGAACTAAGGTTTACTTCAAATAATGACTGAGCTACATGGAATGACATGAATGGTAGTGGTCTAGTATACTTGTATTTTAACAGACTGCCAGGGTAGTTAAGCTAGTTAGTATTCATGTACCATAGTTAGTTTGATCTTGGATTCGTATATCTATTTGACAAAGTTTAAAAGCAGTTTAAGCGGTAAGTGAATTCAAGGCCTGTGATTAGCATGCGTTAACAATAAATATGGTGAATCGTGAATTAGTCTCATAGTTTGCTCATAATCATAGAAGTTCATGTTTTAATCCATAATGCTAGTAGTTTTGATTACTTGGATTAATATCCTGTCATTAAGAAATAACTATTGTCAATCGTCAGCTTGAAGTCATCGTTAGAAACATTTAGAAGGATTAGTGAAACCTAGCTTCGAACTCATGCAAGCTGGAATCAATAGGTTTAACATATTCGAAGTGCGAATCAATATAATAAGGTCAAGAACATTAATCCAATAGGCTTGAAACATGCTAGTTGAGTGCACATTGAAGTTTAATGAACTTTCGAATAAGTAGCAGTAATTAAGGCAATCTTTGGTCTCCAATAGTTGCAATTAATTAATTCCAATGGTTTATTCCTCTAAACGATGTGGGTTCAAGTCAGTTAAGATAATTAGTCTCCCTTTAAGAATATTACCCGTCAGTTCTGTATTTTTTTATAGTTAAACACTAGTGTGCATTTCATGCAATTCAAGTTCGAATCCAACAACGTAGAATAAGAGCGTGTCGAGGACCCGGGTGCATTTCATGTGACGTGATCCGAAAACATGTTCTTAAATGACGTTCATTTTCTTAAGTAGAAGTAATTTGATAAAAAGCGGTAATTAAGTTCAAAAGTGCACAAATAGGATAATATGTATTAAAATCAAGTATTTTAGCCAAGTATGACAATTGAGCGACCGTGCTAGAACCACGAAACTCGGGAATGCCTAACACCTTCTCCCGGGTTAACAGAATTCCTTATCCGGATTTTTGGTTCGCAGACTGTTAAACGGAGTCATTCTTTTCCTCGATTCGGGATTTAACCGATGGCTTGGGACACCATAAATCTCCCAAGTGGCGACTCTGAAATAATTAAATAAATTCCGTTTCGATTGTCCTTTAATTGGAAAAACTCCTTCGCGCCCTCGCGGGTCAGCGTAAAAATGAGGTGTGACAGCTCTGGCGACTCTGCTGGGGACGCAAACCCAGAACCAATGGTTCAGGGTTTAAGAATTCGAGCTTTGAATAATTGTTATATTTGGCTTATTATTATCTGATTTTATTATATGTTTGTATTTAATGTGTTAAATGTTGCTTTTTACCGCTTTGATATTTTGTGAATTGTACATATAAACTGTGCCGAAACCAATCTCCTCTCCGAGTCTTCTAAATCATGAAGAAGGGTGCACTTCGTGTGACTTCTTTTCTGTATAGTGTCAAATTCTCACTTTAGAACGAGGTTTGGATAAGTTGCAAAACCGGTGAAGCTTCTGTATTCCCGGGTTGCTGCCTCCCCCTCGGCTCGAGCCGTCCGCTCGGGTAAGCCAGGTCTAGAACAATAAACCCAGGTTTTGAACCTAGAATAACAAAGCTTCATGCCGGATCCCTAGTAGGAACGTTTATTTGCATCATGTTGCATTTGACTTAGGGGACTCAACACAGGGGTTGGGTTCGTCTAGGACAGGTGACCTGAAATGAAAAGACCATTTTGCTGCATCCTGTTTGTCTTACGCATTTATCTGCTTCAGACTTGCATGCTGATCGGTTTTAAATAAGGAAAATTAAAAAAAAAAAAAAGAAAGAAAAATAGTGTGTCTTATTCTTGAAATAGATAAAAATAGTTTACGTGTTTTCTTAGTAAAATGGATAAAAAAAAATAGTTCTCATTTACAGATTGTAGTTTGTTTTATTAAAACCGAACTACGTGGGTTTGATTCTCATTGGATGTGAGATACGTAGGCAACCTTTATCAGATCCAACATCACCTTTTGCAAAAATAGCCAAAATATCAAAACTAACTTTTTCGTACTAAATAAATCGGTGATGCTGTTTTCAAAAACAGCCGAATGTTCCCGAAAGGGACGCCGGAAGGCCGATTTCGTATAAACGGCCACCTTTGGGTCAATTTTTTGATCAATTTACCCCCACAGCCTTAAAATCTTCGTCCCCGAGACGTTGAAAGGCCGTGATTGAAAACTGAGTTTTTTATTTAGCAAAACAAAGTTGTTTTTCTTTATTTAAATCACCTTAATAAATGTGCAGGATGAGCACGAATCAGAATAAATCATTTTCAGTCTTTAGCGAGGTCCCTCAGTAGCTCCACATATGGTGGAACGATTTGGAAGACATTAGCAAAAAGATAGTGGAGAGAATTTTGGGAGGTTTTGTTAATCTGCTGAATATCAAGCCAAGGAAAGACATCATCGAGGCACTGATATCGTTCTGGGATCCGACCCGCAATGTGTTCCGTTTGTCGACTTTGAACTGACACCCACGCTAGAGGAGATTGCAGGCTATGCAGGATTAAATGGGAAATTAAGAGGGCAATACCTGTTTTCACCAAGACCGGTATCTCCGCATGGGTTTCTGGATTTGCTAAGCATTAGTCGGAAGGTGAAAAATGATGATTTATTAGGAGGATGTTGCGATCTCCAATTCTTATACCAACGGTACGGCACTCCTCGGGGTTTTGAAGAGTCAAACCTTGGACTAACTCACGTAGGGAATAGAACCAAGTGGGAGGCCAGACGAATTCTAGCATTCATAACGACATTCTTGGGGATTGTGATTTGTCCACGCGAAGATAAGAAAATAGAGATAAGTCTTGTAGGAATAGCCGATGTTGCAATCAAAAAGGCTACCAGCACAGTAGTCCCTTTGGTTTTGTCCGAAATCTATCAAGCCTTGACTGTATGCCGAGAAGGAGGCAATTTCTTTCAAGGATGCAATCTGTTACTCCAATTGTGGATGCAAGAACACCTCCATCACCGGACACAATACATGAACCATGGGTTGACTGGAAAAAACTGTATTAGGGGTTTTGAGGAACGGATGATAGGCGTTGTATTCCCCGAAGGCGCCGAAGCATGGCTTGCGCGACTAAGCTCAATAGAAGCCGATCAGATTGAATGGGCGTTCGGGTGGTTACCCGATACTGAAGTAATATATATGGCAGCCGAGGAGTGTTATATTCTTCTGATGGGGATCCGTAGTGTCCAACCATATGTTCCTCATCGTGTATTACGTCAACTAGGAAGGTTTCAGGTTATTCCTACTGATCAAAATCTGAGAAAGCACGCCATTGAGTTGAGCCTAGGAGTCGTATTCCCCGAAGAAAAGATTAGAAAGTTGTGGCATGAATGTAGATTCCTTGAGCCTAAAACTATGGTTCGTGAACTGGCTAAGGGTGAGGTAGATCCAAAGTACAACGTGTGGTTCGGGAAAAGGTTTCAGATTCGTCGGAAATGTTCTAAAAGAGCCCATGTCCAACAGTTCACGGAAGATTCGCAGGAGCAATGGAATTGGCTAGCAAAGGAGGAAAGGTACAGGACGAAGATTGGTAGGATAGAACAACAGGTCCGGGACCTTCAATTCGAGAAGAATATGCAAGCTGCCGCCGACGAGGGAGATAAAAAGAAGTTGGCACAAGAAAATGACTTTTTGAAAGATCAAATCCAGCAAATGAAAAGGGATGCTGACAGACAATTGAGGAGTCGGTCAGATGAAAAATTGATAAGGAGTTTAAAAAATCAAGTCATAGATATCCAAAAAGAATTAGAAAAGTCAAAGGCCCAAACGATGAGGATCCGTACTAGCTGGAAGAGGGAGGCACATCAACAGGCACTTCATCTACAGCAAGTGGAAAAAGATTATACTGAGGTCATCACCAATCTGAGAGAAGAAAATGTTACCCTCAGGAAACGGGTCTTCAAACAAGCCCGGGATGCCAGGGTAGACCTCGACCGTTGCCACAATTTGATGGCCCAACTGCAGGAACAAGTGGATAGGCTCTTAGATCAGGTCACCAACAACGCTCGAAGATTGGGGGCGAAGAACCAGCGGATAGAACAGCTACTCAGAGAAAGGGACATGATCAAAGACAGAATTGGAGAGATCGGGCATTATGTCACCGTGAAGTGCTTAGCTTGTGAACTAATGCCCCGCGCCGCCCTTTTTGCTTCGATTATGGACTATGTTCATCAGATCATGAGAGAGTTAAGGGGACTACACAGGGACCTCACACCAAGGCCCGCGGTAAGGCCGGACGATGCCTCGCGGGCCCCTAGGAGTTTAAGAGAATTAGGCTATTGATTAAAAGATGTATTTTTTTATATTTATTTTTGTTGACATTTTTAGTATTTTTATGTTTTTTTGAGTCAAGCATTTCTCTCTTGTTGTTGATTATTGTAAGACATGTTTTGTGACCGTAAAGCTTTTTCATTATGAGAATTCCAGAATTTAGCCACAATCTTGTTACCAGAACTACGCTCGGTCTGATTCACGCGGGGCCGTGATACGTAGGCAATCCACATAAGGTTCGACCGTCATTTTTTTAAAAAAAAAAAAAAAAACAAACGAGGGTTTCAAAGCTAATTGAAAAGAGGAAAGCTGGAATGACGCATGTGGTAAATGCATATAGAAATGGTTAACTGATTAGGTGCATTGCATCCAACGTGCGATAACGTATCTGTTAAACTCAGTAAGCTAACGAGTTTGTTGCCTTCCAGAAAAGTTTAGCAGCTGACTTGACAGAATATACTGGCCAGCCACCATTACCGTACTAGATCTAAAGGGCCAATTCCAGCAAGCATGTCTAGTTCGGGTAAAAGTCTCGAGGAAGAGAAATCAGAGATGCAGATTGTGAAAGAGGAGGTAGAACGGTTGAGACATCAGACAACAGAGATGCACCTAGCCTGGGCTAGGGGACAGTCCTCACCAAACCTCCCTACTCTCGCCTCGGCTCCAGAACATCCAGCCATTGATCCTTCGACAAGCGCCCCGATCTATCCATACTATCAAGGGGAAAACCCTTGTACCACCCATACTCCACCAGCCAAACAAAATCCTCCTCCCCCGGTCACCCCTGTTTTTGTGGCACCTCCACCTGCTACTCTACAAAGGCCGTCCTGCGAGCCGCATGTTCAGATCCATCACAACCCTTACTATCCCCCCGAGCCTACCTTTAGGGCTCCGGAACCGCATCCACACACCCCTCACTGGGATAACCCGACAGAACCGGAAAAGCACTTCCAAAGTTTGGAGCATGAGGAAGTTATTCGGAAAGTTAAAAGCCTGGAGTAGTCCTTCAGGAACATGCATGGTTTGGGCAACCAGGTCAGTGTCGCTTACAAAGATCTATGTCCATTCCCAGATGTCCAGTTGCCGGCCGGGTTCAAAATGCCCAAGTTTGACCTATACGAAGGGCATGGTGACCCAGTAGCCCATCTTCGAGGTTTTTGTAGTAAGATGCGAGGAGCCGGAGGGCGAGATGAGATTCTGTTAGCTTACTTCGGTCAGAGCTTGGGGGGTTTGCACTAGAGTGGTACACTAGGCAGGATCCCAGCAGATGGTTTACATGGGATGATTTGGCTCAAGCATTCATCGGCCAGTTCAAGTATAATCTTGAAATAGTCCCCGGTCGCTTATCATTGCTAAAACTAGAGAAGAAACCCACCGAAAGCTTCAGAGAATTTGGTTTCCGCTGGAGGGAACAGGCAGCAAGGGTAGATCCGCCGATGAGAGAGAATGAGATGGTGGATTACTTCCTGCAGACACTGGAGCCAACCTATTTCGGACATCTGGTGACGTCCGTGGGTAAGTCATTCACTGAGGTGATAAAGATGGGGGCTATGATCGAGGAAGGCTTGAAAGCTAACAAGATCATGAGCTATTCAACGTTGAAAGCCACCACTCAAGCTATTCAAAGTGGTACCGGAGGAGTGCTTGGGAAAAAGAGGAAAGAAGGAGTCACGACAGTCGATTCTGGAACATGGTTCAGAAACAGAGGCCCTGCACCCCAGTATAACCCGCCACAGCCTCACCCCCAAAATTACCTCCACAATCCATATAACCACCCGCAACACTACTATCCAACACCTGATCCCCATTTTACTGTCCATCACGCTCAGTCATATGCCACACCTCCCGTCCATGCACCATGGCGTGCACTAAACCCGCAAAACAGTTATCCAGCCCCAAGAGCCTACAGAAACCCCACGTGCGTGAGTTTTCGTCCGAACCAAGCATTCAAGAGCGACAGGGCGCCAAGGCCAAGGACTTTCACTCCCTTGGGAGAGTCTTACACCAGTTTGTTCCACCGATTGAAGCAAGTTGGGTTGCTAAATCCGGTCGAGGCTAAGCTACCAAACCCTCTTCCAAAGAATCTGGATCATTCAATAAATTGTGCATATTGTTCAGGATGTCCGGGCCATGACACAGAAAAGTGTTGGAGGTTGAAAACAGATATCCAGGAACTCATTGACACTCGCAGGATTGAGGTCCAGACTCCAGCAGAACCCGACATAAACCGAAATCCACTCCCAACTCATCGTGAGACCAACATGATCGAGCTGGTACGGGTAGAAGGGGGAAAGGAGAAAACCTCTCAGACTGTAATGATGATCAAGTCTAGTGGGGTAGGAACGAAAGAGGGGCCAAGCCTTGATGAGTCGCTCATCCGCAAGAAGGACGTGCGAGAGGGGTTGGAAGCAGAAAAGGGAAGTGTGAACAAAGTGCCTATGAGGTCAGAGGGAGTAAAAATAGTTGTACCAGGGGTAGCAACCAAACCCGTCTTGACGGTAGCAGGTGTTCGAGTGGATCCTTTCATCATCAAGCCAGCAATACAGTTGCCAATAGCTGATATCAAAGCTATTCCATGGAATTATGATCGGGTCATGACAACCTACAAGGGAAAGGAAGTTAAAGAGGAAGTCTGCGAAGCGCAAGGTTTTACCCGTTCAGGGAGATGTTTTGCCCCTGCGGAATTGAGGAAGACTACTTCGGCAACACTAAAAAAGCCGGTAACTGACGAAGAGGCAGAAGAATTCCTGAGAAAGATGAAGTTGCATGATTATTCTGTCTTAGAACAGCTGAAGAAAACTCCTGCGCAAATCTCAATGCTGTCCTTGCTGATACATTCTGAAGAACATCGGCAAGCTTTGATGAAAGTTTTGAATGAGGCCCATGTACCCTGATAAAATCTCTGTGAGTCATTTGGAAAAGATCACCAATAGGATCTTCGAAGCAAACCGGATCACCTTCACCGATGACAAGTTGCCTGAGGAAGGCACCGAGCACAACAAGGCTTTATATCTTACGGTAAAGTGTGAGGAATCGGTGGTTACCAAAGTCCTAGTCGACAATGGGTCTAGTGCGAACATTTGTCCTCTCTCTACACTAAACAAGTTGAAAGTGGACACCGGCAGGATACGCAAGAACAGCATATGTGTCTGAGGGTTTGATGGAGGGGGCAAGGCGTCGGTCGGGGACATAGTGTTAATCTTGACAATCGGACCAGTGGAGTTCACCATAGAATTCCAGGTGCTGGACATGGTAGTATCATATAACCTTCTGATAGGGCGACCGTGGATCCATGCCGCAAAAGCAGTTCCATCCAGCCTACACCAACTAGTCAAGTTTGAGTGGGACCAACAGGAGATCGTAGTCCATGGAGAGAATGATCTTCAACCAGGCACCATCGTCCCCTTTGTTGAGACAGAAGAGGATGTTGGGCCATGGGTATACCAGATCTGCGATGTAGTATCCGCCAACCGAGTTCCAGAAGGGGAATGCATTCCCAATGACAAAATAATTACCGCAGACGTCATGGTGGCTAATGAAATACTGAGAAATGGTTTCATACCCGGCAAAGGTTTAGGTGCATCTCTGCAAGGAATCATACAGCCGGTATCTGTGGTCGAAAATGTGGGAACCTTCGGCTTGGGATTCAAGCCAACATCAGAGGACATCCAGCGAGCCAAGAGGAATAAGCAGAAGACATGGGTGCTCCCGAAGCCTGTTCCACGCCTTTCCCAATCTTTCGTCAGGTCTGGAGTAAGAGGACATCCGACGACAAAGATTCCCGGTCCTATGGTTAGGCCAGACGAAGGGTTCTTAAGAAAGTTCGAGGACCTATTCGCAGATGTATGCATGCTAGAGGATGGCGAAGGATCCATCCATGCCGAGATACAGTTTGTGGGATCGAAAGCAAAGTTGAATAATTGGAAGGCTACTCCTCTCCCTGTCCGAAAGGAGTTTTGGTAGTTTGTTTTGGATTGTTTTCTTTCGAAATTTTGTGTTGGGGTTGTCCCCAAAGTAAAATCCGTTTGTTTCAGTTCATTTTGATTTGAGTTTGCAAGCTTGTTTTTCCTTGTATTGTTCCCATTAATGAAATTTTGTTCCTTTCGTGTCTAATTTTGTTTATTTTCCTTCTTTTTTACTTATCTGAGCAGCTTTCTTTCAACTGATCTTAATGATATGGCATGCTTAAAGATTAATCAACCCAGTCTAGAAAGTCAATCTGGTTTGGAAATAATAACGCATGAAATAAGAAGTGACGAGAGTGAATCGGAATACGGCGATGATGAAGCCGTAGAAAAAATCGGCAAAGAATTAAGTCACTTCGAGGAAAAGCCCAAACCTAATTTGAACGATACTGAGGCTGTTAATCTGGGGGATACGAATGATGTTAAAGAAACCAGAATAAGTGTCCATATTGAACCCAACCTGAGGGAGGAATTGATCAAAACACTCATGGAGTTTAAAGACATTTTCGCATGGTCGTACGACGACATGCCAGGACTCAGCACTGATCTAGTGGTTCACAAATTACCCACCGACCCGGCATATCCTCCCGTCAAGCAAAAACTGCGGAAATTCAAGACGGAGATGAGTGTAAAGATCAAGGAGGAAGTAACAAAGCAGTTGCAGGCGAAAGTCATTCGTGTCACTCGATACCCTGATTGGTTGGCCAACGTAGTACTTATTCCAAAGAAAGACGAGAAGATCACATGTGCTCACAACCGCAATCTCAACAAGGCGAGTCCTAAGGATAATTTTTCGTTGCCCAACAACCATATCCTGATTGATAATTTCGCCGGGTGCGAGATCGGATCCTTCGTGGATTGCTACGCAGGATATCATCAAATCTTGATGGATGAAGAAGATGCAGAAAAGATAGCTTTCATTGCGCCATGGGGAACTTATTGCTACCGAGTAATGCCATTCGTCTTGAAGAACGCTGGGGCAACATACATGAGGGCGATGACTGCGGTATTCCATGACATGATACACAAAGAAATTGAAGTGTACGTGGATGATGTGATCATAAAATCTAGACGTCAAGAAGACCACATTGCCGATCTCAGGAAGTTTTTCCAAAGACTTCGAAGATACGATGTCAAGCTTAATCCGGCCAAATGTGCATTTGGAGTTCCGTCAAGGAAGTTGTTAGGATTCATTGTTAGCCGACGGGGCATTGAGTTGGACCCATCCAAAATCAAGTCCATCCAGGAGTTACCCCCGACAAAGAATAAAACAGAGGTAATGAGTCTGTTGGGAAGGTTAAATTACATTAGTAGGTTTATTGCTCAGCTTACAGCAACTTGTGAACCCATATTCCGTTTGTTGAAGAAAGACGCTGCGATAGAATGGACGACAGAATGTCAGGAAGCGTTTGACTAAATCAAAGGGTATCTGTCAAACCCACCCGTACTAGTTCCGCCTGAACCGGGTAGACCCCCGATTCTTTATCTAACGGTTTTGGAGAATTCGTTTGGCTGCGTACTGGGGCAGCATGATCTTATTGGCAAGAAGGAACGGGCCATTTACTATCTCAGTAAGAAGTTCACGGTCCACGAGGTCAAATACACTCATTTGGAAAAGACCTGTTGTGCTTTAACTTGGGTAGCCCAAAAGCTCAAACATTACTTGTCTTCTTACACCACTTACCTCATTTCACGTTTGGATCCATTGAAGTATATTTTCCAGAAGCCTATGCCTACAGGGAGGTTAGCAAAATGGCAAATATTACTTACGGAATTCGACATCATATATGTGACAAGGACGGCTATGAAAGCTCAAGCCCTAGCCGATCACTTAGCTGAGAATCATGTCGATGACGAATACGAACCTTTGAGGACGTATTTTCCAGACGAAGAAGTATTGCAAATTGATGGGTTAGAATTAAGCGAGGATTCAGGGTGGAAGCTTTTCTTCGACGGAGCGGCGAACGCAAAATAAGTCGGAGTAGGGGCTGTGCTTATCTCTGAAACAGGACATCATTATCCTGTTACTGCTCAACTGCATTTTCATTGTACCAACAATATGGCTGAGTACGAGGCATGCATCTTAGGGTTGCGATTAGCGGTGGACATGGATGTACAGGACGTCTTGGTCTTGGGGGACTCGGACCTTCCGGTACATCAGATTCAGGGAGAATGGGAAACCAGAGACTTGAAGCTTATCCCGTATCGTCAATGTTTGCATGATCTGACCAAGCATTTTCGATCAGTGGAATTCAGGCACATCCCAAGGATGCATAATGAGGTTGCCGATGCTCTAGCTACTTTGGCGTCAATGCTACATCACCCGGACAAGGTTCGTGTCGATCCGTTACATATTTAGGTTCGAAATCAACATGCTTATTGCAATATGATAGAAGAAGAGAGGGATGGAGAGCCATGGTTTCATGATGTCATAGAGTACCTCAGGTTAGGAATATACCCAGAGCAGGCAACTAGAGATCAAAAGAGAGCTATTCGGCGGTTGGCGAACGGATTTTTCCTTAGTAGAGGGGTGCTGTACAAAAGAACCCCAGATCTGGGATTGTTGAGATGTATAGATGCGAGTCAAGCAACAACAGTGATGACAGATATACACTTAGGAGTTTGTGGGCCACACATGAGCGGATATGTATTGGCAAAGAAGATTCTTCGAGCAGGATATTACTGGCCCACTATGGAGCTTGATTGCATAAGTTTCGTGCGAAGATGCCATCAGTGTCAGATACACGGAGATTTGATTCATTCTCCACCGACCGAATTGCATACAATGTCACCGCCATGGCCATTTGTTGCGTGGGGTATGGATGTTATCGGACCTATAGAACCTGCGGCTTCCAATGGTCATAGGTTCATTCTAGTAACGATCGATTATTTTACCAAGTGGGTGGAGGCCAAAACCTTCAAATCCGTGACCAAGAAGGCGGTGGTGGACTTCGTACATTCCCACATCATTTGCAGGTTTGGAATCCCAAAGGTAATCATCACGGATAACGGTGCCAATCTTAACAGCGGATTGATGAAGGAGGTATGTCAACAGTTCAAGATTACACACCGAAATTCCACACCATATCGCCCCAAGGCAAATGGTGCGGTTGAGGCAGCAAACAAGAATATAAAAAAGATATTGAGGAAGATGGTAGAAGGGTAGAAGGGTCTAGGCAATGGCATGAGAAATTACCATTCGCACTGTTGGGTTACCGCACTACCGTCCGGACTTCGGTAGGTGCAACTCCTTACTTGGTGGTGTACGGGACTGAAGCAGTAACACCAGCAGAAGTTGAAATTCCATCCCTCCGAATTGTCGCTGAAGCTGAGATTGACGACGATGAGTGGGTCAAAACCCGATTGAAGCAATTGAGCTTGATCGATGAAAAGAGATTGACAGCAGTATGTCATGGCCAATTGTATCAAAAGAGAATGGCAAGAGCATATAACAAGAAGGTACGTCCCATGAAATTTGAAGTGGGACAGCATGTGCTGAAGAGAGTTCTACCACTTCAGGCCGAAGCGAAAGGCAAGTTCGCTCCAAATTGGCAGGGACCATTTGTTGTGACTAGAGTATTATCCAACGGCGCTCTATGTCTAACTGATATTGAAGGAAGATGCACCGATATGGCTATCAATTCCGATGCAGTCAAGAGATATTATGTGTAATTCTTTAATGTATTTGTCAACGTTTGGTTTCGTTTGTGTGTATTTGGCATTTTTCGGAGAATGAAATGACAAAGGCAATTTTTCTACTACCCAAACACTTTAACCTTTGTTTTCCCCTTTGAGCCTTAATAATTCTTTCATACACCCTCTTTCGGAATCATCAAGGAAGATGTGTACCAAAATAGAAAAAGAAACAAAGAAAAGACACAAGAAAAAGTGAACTACGTTTGACCTGATTCCTCAAGAAGGATACGTAGGCGCCACACGGAATAAAAATCAAAGATTCCCCAAGCAACAAAACTGGGACAGAAGTCATGTTTCGTTTGAAAAGATAGTGTGATTCCGAAAGTTGTAATGAGCTACCCGTTGAGGTTAAATCCCTTTCTCTAGCCTCGTACACTAAAACCGCATTAATGACCAAAAAGACCTCTCGATCAGTATTTGAGAAATGCCAAGTCACGCAAATGAAAGCCAAGAAGGACACTCCGATCCTCGACTGAATCCAGGATTCGCAAGCTAAAAATGGATAGCCATTTAGAGGGAGTTTCGTGGATAATACCCCAGCCTGGAAAGAAAGCGAAATGAGAGAGTCTTAACGGTGAAAACCCTCGTGGGCACCTTAAGGCGAAGAAAGCTAAGAGAAATAAAATGAGAGAGTCTTACATTGAAAACCTTTACAGGCACCCTAAGGCGACGGGAGGTCGAGAGAAATGAGAGAATCTCATTAGTGAAAACCCTTGAAGGGCACTATGAGGTGACAAGGCGAGATGGTTACAAGGTGTCTGCATGAGACAAGGTTGGGACATTCGTTTGTTTCTTGCAAAACCCGGCCGTCAGAAAGTGATTGACATAAATAGACTGGGTAGATTAATCTCGAAGGCATGACATAACCATTGGATCAATTATACATTCAGATAAGTTTTTCCCAGTTTTGAGTTCAGAAAAGTTTTCCCTTTCCTTTCGTCATTCGCGGTCAGCATTCTTTATTTCATTTTTATCTATCATTTTTCCCTCTTTTTAAAAGATTTTTATGTTTATGTCGAAAATTGACTTTTCAAAGCTTACTACCAAGTCTCCCAAAGCGGTATAATGAAGATGAATAGGCGTGGAACAAGGCAATAAAGCAAAAGTCGTTCCGATATTAAGATTGGAACGACAAGTTGATTGGAAGGTTCACAGGAATTATAGAGTAGGATGGACACATGTTACATACCCGGAAGATAATTTCTCACAGCAGATCATCGACTAAAAGGGTCGGACCACACTGAAGTTGGAATAAAAAGGAGAGATGAAAGGTCATCCATGGAAAGAGCACCATCCCCAGCAAGTATCAACGTCGTCCCCAAAAGTTTGAGGAAGGCCAAGCAGCTAAAAGAGAAAACAAAATTGCCCCAGCAAGAGTGGCACGACCACTCACTGCATTTTGAAACTAACAATTTTTCTTTGATTTAAAGCAGGAAAAGAGGGTTCGTCGGAGGAAAAGCATGCCACGTAGAAGATTATCAAACTGGGGCAGAAAATTTTCTCCCATTGCGAAAATTTTCTTGAAGGCAAATACCCAGTGGATAAGGATAGAAAGCAACACAAGATTTTGGGAAATACCAGTTTCGAGCAGAATAGTTTTGAAAGACGCCAGACAACACGAGGAAATGATCTTTGAGACTAGTGTCGTTCCCAGCAGTTCTTGGAGAAATACTGATCTCGAGATTTTCTCAGCAGCATTATATCCCATAAGTTTTTCAAGGAAGCAAAGCGTGAGTCCCTCAGGAGGTTCGGAAAGAGGAAAAAGGAAAGGGGACTCCCCGCCAGGGTAATCCTCAGTCAGTGAAATTTCAATCCCCAGCGAGCCCGGGAGAGAATAAAAGTTTGAAAGAAGAAGAAAATGAGGAAGTAGAGGAGATTTTCCTCAGCAGCATTATCCCCAGCAGATAAGTAAACAATTCCAAAGATATCCCCAGCAGTCAAGGGAAAAATAACACGACCTAGGAGGAAAGCAATTCCGAAACAAGGTAATTCAGAAGAAATGATGGGATGGAGTTAATGAGTTGTAGTTGAAGTCAGGGTGCCCGCCTGAAGAATGGAGTGGAGATTTAGTTTTGAAGTTGTAGTTGAAGTCGGGGAGCCCGCCTGAAGAATGGAGTGGCGATTTATTTTAAAGTTGTAGTTGAAGTCAGGGAGTACGCCTGAAGAATGGAGTGGCGATTTATTTTAAAGTCATAGTTGAAGTCAGGGAGCCTGCCTGAAGAATGGAGTGGCGATTTATTTTAAAGTTATTGTTGAAGTCAGGGAGCTCGCCTGAAGAATGGAGTGGCGATTTATCTTTAAGATATAGTTGAAGTCGGGAGCCCGCCCGAAGAATGGAGTGGCGATTTATTTTTAAGTTATAGTTGAAGTCGTGAGCCCGCCCGAAGAATGGAGTGGCGATTTATTTTAAAGTCATAGTTGAAGTCAGTGGGAGCCCGCCCGAAGAATGGAGTGGCGATTTATTTTAAAGTTATTGTTGAAGTCGGGAGCCCGCCCGAAGAATGGAGTGGCGATTTATTTTTAAGTTATAATTGAGGTCGGGTGCCCGCCCGAAGAATGGAGTGGCGATTTAGTTTTGAAGTTGTAGTTGAAGTCGGGGAGCCCGCCCGAAGAATGGAGTGGCGATTTATTTTAAAGTTGTAGTTGAAGTCGGGGAGCCCGCCCGAAGAATGGAGTGGCGATTTATTTTAAAGTTGTAGTTGAAGTCGGGAGCCCGCCCGAAGAATGGAGTGGCGATTTATTTTAAAGTCATAGTTGAAGTCGGGAGCCCGCCTGAAGAATGGAGTGGCGATTTATTTTAAAGTTATTGTTGAAGTCAGGGAGCCCGCCTGAAGAATGGAGTGGCGATTCATTTTTAAGTTATAGTTGAGGTCAGGGTGCCCGCCTGAAGAATGGAGTGGCGATTTAGTTTTGAAGTTGTAGTTGAAGTCAGGGAGCCCGCCTGAAGAATGGAGTGGCGATTTATTTTAGTGTTGTAGTTGAAGTTAGGGAGCCCGCCTGAAGAATGGAGTGGCGATTTATTTTAAAGTCATAGTTGAAGTCAGGGAGCCCGCCTGAAAAATGGAGTGGCGATTTATTTTAAAGTTATTGTTGAAGTCAGGGAGCCCGCCTGAAGAATGGAGTGGCGATTTATTTTTAAGTTATAGTTGAGGTCAGGGTGCCCGCCTGAAGAATGGAGTGGCAATTTATTTTAAAGTCGTCGATGAAGTCAGGGAGCCCGCCTGAAGAATGGAGTGGCGATTTATTTTAAAGTTGTCATTGAAGTCAGGGAGCCCGCCTGAAGAATGGGGTGGAAATTTAGTTTTGAAGTTATAGTTAAAGTCAGGGAGCCCGCCTGAAGAATGGAGTGGCGATTTATTTTTTGAAGTTGGTTGAGGAAAGCGGTAGAGTATAACGGAAATCCCCAGCATGAACCCAAGTTCATAATCAAAAGGAAGGCAACAAGGATCAGAAAGATAGGTTCAGACTTCGAAGGAGAATAGTTCGAAGATCACAAAGAATTGACCAATGGTCGGAGTTCGGCAACCAAGATAAGCCGAAATAACGATTGTCAGAAGAGAAGAAACATGTGAAGAAACATCAGGGCCAGCAGGATGGCAAGGAACATGACAAGATCAAGTTGAAAAGATAGATAAGAATTTGCAATACTGTAACTTAGTCTAGCTTCTTATTTTTGTTTAGCACGGTGTAATAAGGAGATCGGTTAAGCAGTGGCAACAGCAGCAACAGCAGCAACAGCAGTAACAGCAAGATCACAACAGTCATGGTAGTCCCAGCTACCAAAACTCCCCGAACTACATTGACCTGATTCCCATTTAGCCCAGGATATGTAGGAGGCCTCTGAAGCAAAGGTTCGGTCAAACGTTTCTAAAAAATGCTTCATACGGAGTGCTCTAACGGGAAAAAAATCGCTCGTATCCGCTCACTTGTCTTTGCATGAAAACTCTTCATGTTTCCGCGCAAAGAGGGGCAGCTGTAAGCACGTGATTTTTGCCCTCACGACAATTACTCCCAGAAAACTAAAATAATCTTGTGTTTTGATTTTTCTTGCGGATGTTGCGTTGTTTTCTTTGGCGTTAGCATTTGTCTGCGTGTGTGTTTTACTTGTTACATCAATCAAAAATACAAATTAGGTATCGTAGACGTGTAGAAATCACTTTTTTGTTTTTTTTTAATTCGTAGGAATTAGTTAAAAAAGAAAATTACAAAAATGCGTGTCTTTATTCTCTACCTTTAGGCGATTTTAGTTGAATGAATAATTCGTGCTAATGGTTTGTGTATAAATTAATAGGCGTGTTGATTTTATTTCTTTCAATTTGTTTAGAGTGGGTTTTATTTAAATGTGGCTAGGTGAAGAAAAAGAAGGAAAGTGGCTAATTTTGCAAAGCTATTTCAGCCCAAGGAGTTGTTCTATCCGGTCCAGTTCAGGGGTCTCTAAGACAAATGAAACGACGTAGCCTAGCGTTGAAGCTATGTCGTTTCAGCATCAATGGATCTCGACCGTAGAGCCATCTCCAATCCAATGGTTGAGATCGCCTCGCCCTCACCCATTCCGGGTAACCCGATCCATGTCCGGACCAACCCAGTCCCTCACAGACACCCAAACGACATCGTTTGAATAAGTGAGATGATCCAGACCATCGATCTTATTAGATCGAACGGCCAGGATTCAATCCCAGCCCCACTATATATACCAAAAGACCTACCCAGTCCCCCGTTTTGCCAGACCCCCACCTTCATCGTCTCTCTCAGAGACAAACTGAGTCCCACCGTCTCCGCCGCACTCCGCCCACCGTAAATCGCCTCACGGCGGTTCCGGTAGGCCAAACCACCCCAAATTAACATCGTAGAATCTCCCAAGCCCCCTCTACACGGATCTGGCAGTCGTTAGTCTTGAATGTTGTTCGAACGTTTCGAATATTAATTTGAAGATCGCCGGAACTTGAACGTTCACCCCAAACCACCTCAAATTCACACCAATCACTCCTCACACCTCCCTCACACCCCTACTAACCCTGGTTTAGTTCGAATCTTACCAGAAATGTTAAAGCCCTAAATTCGAGCCCCAAGAACCCTAGTTTTGAAGAAGCCCAATTCGAGCCGGATTAGTCGTCAATTGAAGTCCAAGGGACTTTAGTCTAGGTGTTCTCAATCAAGAACATCTCGATTAAAGCCCATTTGGCTTCAATAGTTCCAAACCAAGTTCGAACTTGGGTCGGCAGATTTTCATCTGAGGTAATTCATTCCTTTACGATTTCTGTTTGCATTCCGTATTTGTATTTGTGTTTTGCTTTTAGAAGTTGTTCTAGAATTTTTCTATTCTTCCCATCTCGACAGACCTTTTATTTGGTCAATTCATTTTGCTCTTGTCTGTTTCAACTCGTAATTGTTGTGGTGATTACATTGTGTGTTTAATCTAATTAAGGTCGTCAAGCAATTAGTTCTTAGTTGTTGGTCTCCTGAGTCTGCCCAGAATCCAAAATCACTGATTTGTTGGGCCTTTATTTGTTCTTGGTTATATATGTTGTGATCAAGTAAGTAAATGTTATAGACCAAGTAATCGACTAGTAATTATTTTGAAGTTGTAGTTGAAGTCAGGGAGCCCACCTGAAGAATGGAGTGGCGATTTAGCTTTGAAGATGTAGTTGAAGTCAGGGAGCCCGCCTGAAGAATGGAGTGGAAATTTAGTTTTGAAGATGTAGTTGAAGTCAGGGAGCCCGCCTGAAGAATAGAGTGGCGATTTTATTGTGAAGTTGTAGTTGAAGTCAGGAGCCCGCCCGAAGAATGGAGTGGCGATTTTATTTTTGAAGTAGTAGTTGAAGTCAGGGAGCCCGCCTGGAGAATGGAGTGGCGATTTTATGTTTTGAAGATGTAGTTGAAGTCAGGGAGCCCGCTTGAAGAACGGAGTGGCGATTTTATTTTGAAGTTGTAGTTGAAGTCAGGGAGCCCGCCTGAAGAATGGAGTGGCGATTTAGTTCGAATTTGGTCGGGGAGAGCGTTTGAGTATAACGGAAATCCCCAGCATGAATCCGAGTTCATAATCAGAAGGAAGGCAACAAGGATCAGAAAAGATGGGTTCAGATTTCGAAGGAGAATAGTTCGAAGATCACAAAGAAAGGGACCAATGGTCGGAGTTCGGCAATCAAGATATGCCGAAATAACAATTGTTAGAAGAGAAGAAGTATGTGAAGAAACATCAAAGCCGGCGGGATGGCAAGGAACATGGCAAGATCAAGTGGAAAAGATAGATAAGAATTTGCAATACTGTAACTGTAACTTAGTCTAGCTTCTCATTTTTCGTTTAACACGGTGTAATAAGGGGATCGGTTAAGCAGTGGCGCCACCAGTAACAGCAGTAACAGCAAGATCACAACAGTCATGGTAGTCCCAGCTACCAAAACTTCCCGAACTACATTGACCTAATTCCCTTTTAGCCAGGATATGTAGGAGGCCTCCTGAAGTAAAGGCTCGGTCAAGATCTTTTTAGAAATGCTTCACACGGAGTGCTCGAACGGGCAAAAAATCGCTCGTATTTGCTCACTATCTTTGCACGAAAACTCTTCATGTTTCCGCGCAAAGAGGGGCAGCTGTGAGCACGTGATTTTTTCCCTACATGAAAATTACTCCCAAAAATTCAAAATAAAATAATCTTTTCATTGTGTGCTCTTTTTAGATTTTTCGTGACATTTTTTGTATTTGTCTAAGCGTGTTTGTTCGTTTAAATTCAGGAAAATACAAAAATATGTTGTGTTTGCATTCTTAGGAGTTAATTTACAATTGAAAGTAATCAAAATTATTTGACAAAAATAGAAAAATCACAAAAAATATGTATTTTTGTATTTTTGCGTTTAATGTCCAATTATGTGATTTTAGTTTAATTTAACTATAATAAGAACCTAATTAGGACTCTTATAAACTAATTTGATTTTTGTAATGTATGTTAGAGTTTTTGTTTTAATTAAGAATTAATAAATGGTAAATAGAGATAAAGAAAAGAGATGGCCAGATTTGGGCCATCTCCAGTCCAGGCAAAACCAGCCCAATCGAATTCATCCTTGGTCCAAATCCAGTGGGTCTCTAAGACTAACGAAACGACGTAGCATGGTGTTAAAGCTACGTTGTTTTAACACCAACAGATCTCAACCATAAATCCATTCCTGATCCAACGGCTGAGATCTCATCGCCCCAACCCGTTTTGCCAGCGACCCGTTCCCTTTTGAGACCGACCCAGTCTCACTTAATGAGACGACGTCGTTTGATATCCATCAAGAGATCCAGGCCATTGATTTTACTTGATCGAACGGTCAAGATTAAATCACCCCCCTTCGTATATAAGCTCGATCTCTACCCAGCCCCCCCTCCCCCCCGATCCAAATACCCCTCCTCACTATCGTCTCTCTCAGAGACGATATCTCGCAAGCACAACCCTAGCCGCCACCCTACCCTTTCGCCGTAAATCCGGCGGCAACAACGCCGCCGGTCACCAAAATTACACCCCAGGTCCCCCTTCTTCTCCTGAATACGAATCCATGAACGGTTTATCTCGAATCAAGCTCGAGATCCTCGAATCTTCAATCGAAGATTCGAGTCTAGACCCAACCTACACCAATCGACCCCAAACTCGCACCATAGCATCCTTAGGCCTCCCTCATACCCTTACCAGCCTTAGCTTGGTTCGAATCAAGCCCGAACCACTCAAACCCCAAATCCGAACCCCAAGAACCCTAGCATTGAAGAATTAGGGATTTCGTCCGAGTCGACGGCACTTGAAGGCAACAGACTCTAATTGGAGTGTTTTTCGTTTGAAAAACACTTCAATTAGAATCCGTTACTTCAAAAGGTGCATAATTGAATCCTTTGGAGCCGGGTCCGTCTGATTTCAATCTCTTTTTCGGAGGTATTCCATTCTTCTCTTTCTGTATTATTGATATGCTCATTACATTGGTGTAGTGTTCATTTGTCTAATTTTATGTTTAATTTTAATTTTCCTTTCTTCTTCTCCAATCCGACCTTTATTTGGTCAAATTTTTCTGTTATTTTGTTAATTGTATGCAATATTGAATGTCATCGTGTAATTTCGTAGATTTTACTATACCAGACAATATTAGCACTGTTGAAATGGATTGTTGACCCCGAGTCTGCCCGTAAGATATAGTTGGAAATGTCGATTAGTCGTTATCGATCGTATAGGTCGTAGTTGTTTAAACGAATATCGTCGCAGGCTCGATTGTTAACATGTTGGCAGAAATGCCATTAGAATTGCCTAGTTACATCCGAACCTTTGCTTGGTTTGATAATTGTGAGTGAATGTTTAATTTTGAATTAAGGATATCCTGGTTATAGCTGCTTATAGTCAGGAATTAGGTTAGCTGGTAGAGTGCAATGCACATAAGGATAGCTAAGTGGAACCTGTTGTTACAGCAGGGTTTCTTATTAATGCCCTGCACTTATCAATTTAATATTAACACCCATGCTTAGACATAGTGTAGTGGTAAAACAGAGGGATGGGTCAGCAGAGAGAGGGATGGGCAGAGGTGATTATTTTTGTTCTGGTCCTTGGCTTTTAGGAGGGGGTCTTAGCTATAAGTGAAGGGGATTCTCAGGAGATAGACAGAGATTGGATACACATAGAGACTCTTAGAGAGCAGTCTGAAACATTTCATACACACACAGACTCTTAGAGAGCAGTCTGAAACATTGGTATACACACAGGCTTAGACATTGATACACACACAGACTCTTAGAGAGCAGTCTGAAATATACAGATAGATACATACAGAAACTTGAGAAAAATAGACAGTGAGAGTTTGGATTTCTTCTTGGGTGGCCATTTGATTCCTGCTCACTGTTTCATTGAATTGTTGTTTGAAGTTCACACGAATCTCTTGCATCTATTTCTGGGTTGTTTGTCTCTGTTGGTCGAGGTGTTGGTGTTTGGCTACTACTGGTTTGCTGAAGTGTCTGGTTGTGGCTTGCTGTTTGTGTTTCGTTGCTGCTGGTTTACTATTACTGTTGCTTCACTGCATAGCTGATCCCTAGTCTTCTACTTTGTCAATTTCCAGGTACACATTTGAATGAACTGAATCCATATGTAATAATATTTGATCGCAAATTTGAGTTGTAGTTCAATTTTGATTTAGATGTAAATGGGATCATATAGACATTACTTTACTTGATTTATTTATTTTAGCAGTTGTAAAAATGATTTTGATGTTGTAGTGATTGTCCTCTAAAACTGAAATACTAAGTCACCAATTAAATGTCAACAATGGTGGTTTGAATTAGTAGGCTAATAATACTAGAAATTGCATAGTTAGCTTGTTTAAATTGTGGTTATAGTTTCCACTAGTGTAGTGGAACTTTGAATGCAAAAGAAGTTAGAACTAAAAATGAGTCGAAATCTGACTTTTATTCATACGATGTAATTGAAAACTTGATGAAGGAATGAAATATTGGACTGCTTTTCCCTGAAGCTATCTCTGTTTTCTTATTGTTTGTAGTTGTAACTCATAGATCCTTTGTAATTAATTACGAATGGTTGTAATAAATAATAGACTATGTGAATTCGATTAGAGCAAAGTAGTGGTATATAATATTATAGTTAAACGTAGTTAATAGTTTACCACCTAATTCAAAAACTAAAACAAGCTAATACACATCTAATACACTTAGATACATAAGTATGATCCTGAAACTGGGCGTATAAATTGGCACTTAGTTATTTTTTTTACTAGTTAAACCCTAAATCAGGATCGATTTAATCCAAAAAGGATAAGTAGTTTAGAAGTTCAAATTGTATTATTGTTTACCTCTACTTTGAAAAAATGATTTATCTACAAATTGATTTTTAAATTTTGTGATTGTTAATAACAGTAGTCCAGGCATATTTAGTTTAAAAATTAAAACACTGTTTCTTTCAGTTAAAGAATAAAGTGACAAAATAAGTTCTGCAACTAGTATCATGATAATTACTTAAATATCTGAACCTGCCATATAGAATAACAACACTGATACAAACTACTTCGCTAGAATTCTTAATTAGTTGTTAAATATTAAAATTAGTAGTGGTCTGAAAGTGTGACTTGGCATCGTTTGAAATGATTAATTAGTAATGCTGAATAATATTTGCTTAAGTACTATTATTGAAATGTTAGCTTAGTTTCGCCTATATAGTCTGGGCCTAGTCATGTATACCGGCCCAGATCTAGTTAATGTGGCACTTGTGCCCTCGAGTAGATACAGTAGTATATATTGGGCTCCAAAGGCCCAATTGTATTCGATATTGGACTGTTAAGCAGTCTGAAGTCCAGGCCCAATAATGAATAATGGCCTGGATTCTAATATTATAGTTTGAAAAACTAACACAAAAACAAATATGTATTAGGAAGGAAAAACAAAAAATAGAAAATATAGTGTATGAATAGGATTGGACCTTTAAAAAATAAGGGACGAGCCTCCTTACAAAAAATGAAAAACACACGGGGCCCCCAAAATAAATCTCAACATAAAATCCTAGACTCGGAAGGACCGTTTAGCGATTTTCACGGTTTTTTCCAAAAATTAATAAAGACGTAGACATTGTAGGCGCGACTAATAAAATTACATTCCTAAATACGGGTGCGCATTTATGTGGCCCAAATCCTACTCCCGGCGAAACTGAAATACATTAAAGTCGCAGGCGTACTGGTTACGGTGCGGCTCGAAATGTGTTTTCGTGACGTCGCAATTCTTCTAAGAATTAAAGCGGAATATAAGAGCGCACAAATAAAAATATATAAAGAAATCAGATAGAAACAAAAATTGCAGTTGAGCGACCGTGCTAAAACCACGAAATCCGGAAGTGCCTAACACCTTCTCCCGGGTTAACAGAATTCCTTATCCAGGTTTCTAGTTTCGCAGACTATATTATAGAGTCATAAATTTCCTCGGTTCGGGATCAAATTGGTGACTTGGGACACCATCATTTTTCCAAGTGGCGACTCTGAATTAAATAAATTGATCCCGTTTCGATTGTCCTTTAATTGGAAAAACTCCCTCGTGCCCTCGCGGGCGCGGTAAAAAATGAGGTGTGACAGCAGTCACCATTGGAACAGCTTGGTTCTCGTTCTCATTAGTCATTTTTGTAAAAGAATGACACAACTGTTGAAATCACATAGATTGTAATAGAATACAAAACCACAAAGGTTTTACTCTTCTAGAAACAGTAAGAACAAATACAGAAATATATTAAATTCCTTAAGCTTGTTAGTATACTGTATTTGTAAAATAATTTTGAAAATATATAAATAAATATAAATATAAATGTTCATGAACAAAAATAACAGAAAACCAATTCGAGCCCACTGAATTCACAGTGTTTCCTTAAGGAATTTAATCCCCTCCTAGTACCCAAGGTTATGGATTATTTTCTCCCAAGATAGAAAGAATTACACACTGGTGTAGTGGTACTTCAGTCGGTTGGAGGGATAGTGGCCGCGGCGGGGGATGTTAGTGTAAGGTCATGTCCTCGGGGGGTGGGGCGGTAGCGGGGGTGAGTAGGGGGTCAGGGAGTGGTCCTGCGGGTAGGGCGGGAGGTAAGGGTGGGAAGAGGGTAGCGGACGCTCATAGATTAAGGATCGGGTCGTGGAACATAGGCACTCTAACAGGCAAGTCCATTGAGTTGGCGAAGATTCTTCAGAAGAGGAGGGTCAACATAGCTTGTATTCAGGAGACTAGGTGGAAAGGGATGAAGGCGTGGGATGTAGACGGGTTTAAGTTGTGGTACTCTGGGGTCGTGAGGGGTAAGAATGGAGTGGGCATCCTGGTCGATAAGGATCTTAGGGAGTCTGTGGTGGAGGTTAGGCGAGTGAACGATAGGTTAATGTCTATTAAGTTGGTTATCGGGGGCTGCGTCCTCAACGTTATCAACGCTTACGCACCGCATGCGGACTTAGATGAGGAGGTCAAGAGGCATTTTTGGGATGACTTAGATGAGTTGGTGAGTAGTATTCCCCAATCTGAGAAGTTGGTCATTGGAGGGGACTTTAATGGTCATACTGGAGCAGATGCTAGTGGCTACGGTGAGGTGTATGATGGCTTTGGCCTTGGGGTTAGGAACGGAGGAGGCACTGCACTGCTGGATTTCGCTAGGGCTTCCGAGCTTTTGATTGCAAACTCGACATTTCAGAAGAGGGAGGAGCATTTGGTCACCTTCAAAAGTTCGGCGGCGAGGACTCAGATTGATTACCTCCTTCTCAGAAGGAGCGATAGATGTCTGTGCAGGGACTGTAAGGTTATTCCGGGAGAGTCCCTTCCAATTCTTCATAGACTCCTAGTGATGGATGTCAGACTCTGGGTGAAGAAGAAGCAGAGGGGTGCTCGGGGCCGACCACGAATTAGATAGGGTACTTTGACTAAAGAGAAAGCCCAGGAGTTGGAGAGGAGGTTAGTTGATGGTAGAGCTTGGAGAAGTTCTGGGGTAGTAGACGCAATATGGTCAGAGACGGCGAACCTAGTTAGGGAGACAACGCGGGATGTGCTTGGGGTAGCCAAAGACTATTTAGGCAGACATTAGGGTGACTGGTGGTGGAGCGATGTAGTACGAGGAAAAATGGAGGTGAAGAAAGTAGCTTTTGCAAAGTTGGCAGGAAGCACAAGCGAGGAAGAAAGGCAGGTGAACAGAGAGAGCTATAAGGCGGCGAGGAAGGAAGCAAAACTGGAGGTCACGGAAGCTAAAAATGCGGCATTTGGTCGCATGTACGAGGAAATGGGGGAGAAAGGCGGGGACAAGAAGTTATTCCGGTTTGCCAAAGTAAGGGAAAGAAAGGCGCGGGACCTAGACCAAGTTAGGTGCATCAAGGATGAGGATGGTAGAGTCTTGATGTGGGAGTCTCAAGTCAAACAGAGATGGAAGGCGTACTTTCGAGATCTTCTCAACGAGGAGGGGGACCAAAACATAGAGCTAGGGGAGATGGGGCATTTAGAGCGTCATAGAGACTAGGGTACTGCAGGCGTATCAGGGTGGAGGAGGTTGTGGGGACTTTGCGTAGGATGAGTAGGGGTCGAGCGACCGGGCCATACGAAATCCTGGTGGAGTTCTGGAAATGCATGGGTAAGCCAGGAGTGGAGTGGCTCAACAGATTGTTCAATGCGATCTTCAGGACAAAAAGGATGCCAGAGGAGTGGAGGTGGAGTACAGTGGTGCCCTTGTACAAGAACAAAGGGGATATCCAGTGTTGCAACAACTATAGGGGCATCAAATTAACAAATCATACCATGAAGGTCTGGGAGCGGGTGATCGAGGCTAGGGTGAGGGAGTCGACATCTATTTTTGTGAACCAGTTCGGTTTCATGCCGGGTCGCTCCACCACAGAAGCTATCCACCTTATCAGGAGATTGGTGGAACAGTTCAGGGATAAGAAGAAGGACCTGCACATGGTGTTTATCGACTTGGAGAAGGCGTATGACAAGGTCCCTAGGGAGGTTCTATGGAGGTTCCTGGAGGCTAAGAGCGTGTTGGAAGCCTACATCAGAGTAATCAAGGACATGTACGATGGAGCTAAGTCTAGGGTCAGGACAGTGGGTGGCGACTCAGACCATTTCCCGGTGGTTATGGGGCTCCATCAAGGATCTGCGCTTAGCCCTCTCTTGTTTGCCTTGGTGGTGGATGCTTTAACACGTCATATTCAAGGGGATGTGCCTTGGTGTATGCTATTTGCTGATGACATAGTCCTGGTAGACGAGATGAGGGTCGGCGTTAAAGAGAGGCTAGAGGTTTGGAGACAGACTCTCGAGTCTAAGGGTTTCAAACTAAGCAGGTCTAAGACAGAATATCTGGAGTGCAAGTTTAGCACTGAGCCGAGCGAAGTGAGAGGGAACGTGAAGATTGGATCTCAGGCCATAGCCAAGAGGGATAGTTTCAGATACCTTGGATCGGTGATCCAGGGGGACGGATAGATAGACGGGGATGTCACTCACCGTATAGGGGCGGGGTGGTCGAAGTGGAGGCTTGCATCAGGAGTCTTGTGTGACAAGAAAGTGCCACAGAAACTCAAGGGGAATTTTATAGAGCTGTGGTTAGACCTGCCATATTGTATGGGATGGAGTGTTGGCCGGTGAAGAAATCTCATGTTCAGAGGATGAAGGTTGCGGAGATGAGGATGCTTAGGTGGATGTGCAGGCTCACCAGGTTAGATAAGATTAGGAATGAAGTTATTCGTGAGAAGGTGGGGGTGGTCCCAGTGGATGAGAAGATGCGAGAGGCGAGGCTCTAGTGGTTCGGGCATGTGCGGAGGAGAAGCCCTGATGCCCCGGTGAGGAGCTGTGAGCGGCTAGCGGTGGTCGGTGTGAGGCGAGGCAGAGGGAGGCCTAAGAGATACTGGGGAGAGGTAATTAGGCAGGACATGGCCGGGGAGAGGTAATTAGGCAGGACATGGCCAGGATGCGGATTTCCAAGGACAGTATCAGGGCTGTAGGATAGGGGCTTCTAGATTTTTCGTACTCCTTTCCCGGGGTTGGATGAGGCGTGGTAGGGCTATCCATAGATGATTCGTGTATTGGTTTGTGTCCTCTTATGGTAGTCATTTCTGGTAGTTACTGCTCTAGTATTATTGCATGCCAGTTTTTTTATGGTACTTATGACTCTTATGTTTAGATAATTATATATGCGATTTATGTTGGAGTAACTAATGATGTTTGTGTTTTTGTTTTTGTTTGCCTTTCTCTCCCTTGCGCCGAGGGTCGATTGGAAACAGCCTCTGCCCTTTCGGGTAGAGGTAAGGCCTGTCTACATATTACCCTCCCCAGACCCCACTTTGTGGGAATATACTGGGGTGTTGTTGTTGTTGTTGTAGTGGTACTTCATACCCCAGTGTTTCAGCAAACACAAAGTTTAGGAGCAAATCACACTTACTTTTGCTTTGTTTGATGCTAAAAATATGCAGAAGAAGGAGAGAAAACTCAGAAAATCGTAGTGAAATTCTGAGCAGAATAGTGTTGTAATATAGCCAAAAGTTGGGCTAAAATCTGAAGAGGTGCAACTCTTCAGAATGGATGTTTCTGCAAAAATGCCATTGCATAAATGGCTATTTACTCAACAATAAAGAGAGAAAATAAAAAGAAAAAATTGATGGGTAGTTAATTTTCTGTTACAAAAACCGAAAACTGAAATTTGGATTTAATATTAATATTTATTTAATATTAATATTGTGTTATTAAAAATAAATATTTAATAACATTTCTATTAATATTTTACTTTAACAAATAAATTTGGTCCAAAAATTTAATCAATCAATCGATCAAATCCGAATCCGAAGCCGAGCCGAGCCACGACGGCGCGAGGCTTGCTTTCTTCTCAACTCTTTAAGAGCTAGAAGAAGAGCAATTGCTTATATACCCATAAAAACCCTCTTCCTCTTCCGATATGGGACAATGCTCATTTACCAAGGAGGGGGAACTTGAAATTTCACTCAAAATTTTCATTTTCCTCCATTTCCTATTCACCTATTTTAAATATTTAATATATTAATTAAATATATTAAAAAAAAAACCAACAGTACCAGATATTGATAATCTTTTACCGGGATAATATTTATCCATAACAGAATACCAAAACGATAAGCTTCTTTAGGATGCTCATGTCAAATAAAGTATTAAATAGATAAATATATTTACGGCGAAGTCCTATATGAATAAGTTTCTTCAGAAAGCTTATTTACAACATAGTACTAAATTAACATTCTTAATATGATATATGTTTACAACAAAAATAAGTTTTACTTCTAATGTTTTCAGTGAGAAGTTGGAAAATTGTTACAATATTCGAGGAGATATACAGTAAATTTTGTGATTACAATCATATTTCTCTATATTAATATCTCTATATAATAATACTTTATTATAAAAGTCAAATTTTTTCTGAACCAATTTTATTTTAGTTATAATATTTGTTCTCTATAACAACACTTCGTTATAATATCCAAAAATATTTAGAACAAACCAGACTATTATAGAAAAATTTTAATTGTACAATTAAAATTTTCATTTCCTTTAGTTCGAAAAGGCACTTGATTAGATAAAATAATATAGAGTCACTCACACAAAGGAAATGGGATCATCGTCATTATATGCGCACTCACATAAAGTATGAAAAAACACATGATTTGAAGGTTCTCATCATTAGCCCCAAAGATAAGCTTGAATCTGGGATTAGATGCTTCGTTCTTGTCACTTATTAATTGGATAGAAAAAAAGGGCAGAGCTAAGAGTTTAGGTTATAGTTTCGGACAAATTCAGTAATTTTTTATCAAATCATATATTTTACGCTAAAAAAAATTATTGAATATATAACTTATTATTATGGAATTTAGATTCTAATAATTTTAAAAAATTAAAATTTTAAATCTATAAATTTCAAATCCTATGACTAATAGGATGCCTGAAGAGTGGAGGTGGAGTACAATAGTTCCATTGTATAATAATAAAGGCGATATCCGGAGCTGTAACAACTATAGGAATATCAAATTACTGAGTCACACCATGAAAGTCTGGGAGAGAGTGGTGGAAACGAGAGTGCGAAGGACGGTGTCAATTTCAGATAACCAGTTCGGGTTCATGCCGGGGCGATCTACCACAGAAGCTATCCACCTTATTAGGAGGATGGTGGAGCAATAGAGAGATAAGAAGAAGGATCTCGACATGGTGTTTATTGATCTAGAGAAAGCGTACGACAGGGTCCCTAGAGAGGTCCTATGGAGATGCCTAGAGGTTAAAGGGGTCCAGTTGCCTACATTAGGGTGATTAAAGACATATACGATGGATCTAGGACTCGGGTTAGGACAATAGGAGGTGACTCGGAGCATTTTCCGGTTGTTACGGGGTTGCACCAAGGGTATGCGTTAAGCCCTTTCCTATTTGCCCAGGTAATGGATGCACTAACTCACCATATCCAGGGGGGTGCCATAGTGCATGCTATTTGCTGATGACATAGTTTTAATTGATGAGACACGAGGCTGAGTCAACGAGAGGCTAGAGGTTTGGAGGCATACACTTGATTCTAGGGGCTTCAGGTTGAGCAGGACGAAGACGGAATACCTCGAGCGTAAATTTGGGGCCGAGCCGACGGAAGTGGGAGGGGGAGTGAGGCTCGACTCTCAAGTCATTCCTAAGAGAAGTAGTTTTAAGTACCTTGGGTAAGTTATTCAGGGGATCGGGGAGATCGATGAGGATGTCACACACTGTATAAGAGTGGGTTGGTTGAAGTGGAGGTTAGCGTCGGGAGTTCTATGCGACAAGAAAGTGCCACTGTTACTAAAAGGTAAGTTTTATAGAGCAGTGGTTAGGTCAACCATGTTGCATAGGACCGAGTCTTGGCCGGTTAAGAACACACACATCCAGAAAATGAAAGTAGCAGAGATGAGGATGTTGAGGTGGATGTGCGGGCATACAAGTATGGATATGATTGGGAATGAAGTTATTCGAGAGAAAGTGGATGTGGCCCACATGGAAGACAAAATGAGGGAAGCAAGACTCAGATGGTTTGGGTACATTCGGAGGAGGAGCTCTGATGCACCAGTGAGGAGGTGTGAACGACTGGCTATGGTGGGCACGAGGAGAGGTAGAGGGGACCTAAGAAGTATTGGGGCAAGGTGATCAGGCAGGACACGACACGACTTAGGATTGCTGAGGACATGACTCTTGACAGGGAACTGTGGAGGTCGAGAATTAAGGTTACAGGCTAGGGAAAGTGTGAATATTTCTACAAGGAAGTAGAGTAAGACTAGACAATTAGCAGTTAGTCATAGGATGCTACTGGTCAGATACTGATGGAGGGCTTGATCTGGTAGATATTGTTATACCTTTCATCTTTTTCATATTCTCTAGATTTCATGTACTGCTGTTATTTTGTTATTTTATGATATTTATGTTATGTATATTATTTTATATTATTTCATTATGAGTCTATTGATAGTACTAATATATCTCCTCTTGTCGCTTTCTTGAGCTGATGGTCTCCTGGAAACAGCCTCTCTGCCCCTCGGGGTAGGTGTAAGGACTGCGTACATATTACCTCTCCAAACTCCACCTGTAAAATTATACTGAATTGTTGTTGTTATTGTTGTTGTAATTATGTATGCTCCTAATATTTAGTGTTAGTGGTCGCAATACAATGAGGTGACATGAGAAGTGTAACATTTTTTGGTCACCGATAACGTAACACATGATGCATTCTGCCTCATGTTAATCATCATACGTACCCTTTGAGCCTCAAATCTTGATGGGCCTTGTTCTTCCGAGAAAACAAAATAAACGGGAAACGAAAGAAAATTTTATTTTGTGTCTCATATAATTAATATTAGTTGTATGAGGTAAATTTTTTATCTTACAATTTTGTGGATCCAGATTTTTATAGACTTAAAAGTATAAGATTTTGAGTTCATAAATTTATAAAACAAAAAATAATTTATACAACTAGTATCAGTTATACGAAAAACTTGTCGTAAAAGAAGTAAGTTGAGTGCTAGAAAATTCCAGTGCATAGAGATAAGACAGGTAAAAGGATAATCAGCAATTTTGAATGGTAAATGTGGCAATGGTGGGGATCAATTAACAGTAGAATCATTCTTATCTCCTCTACCCAAGTTCATACGGCACTCGCTATAATATTAAATTCACATTATACGTAGTAAAAATGTTTTAAGTACAAATAAATAACGGGATGTTTATATTTACTTTTAATATGATCATGAGCACTCTTTGGTTCAAATTTGACCAATTACAATCTACGACGAATACGACAAACGATCGGATACCTTTGAGTCGACATCCTAAAAGAGACGACCTTAGGACAGAATAAGAGGTTGTACGACCCTTATAATATTATACGCCCATTAGGGGACAATGAGAATATTCCATCGGATATTCTTAGTAGTTTATTATGACAACTTAAAAGAGTCTCCCTTTAGTATATAAGGGGGATAAAGAGCTTTGTAAAAGGGGACGAAATAAACTCTATAATAAAACATTATCTGAGAACAAAAGGAAATCGGTGAGTGATCATATGTTATTTACTTAATCTAGTATTCATTATACTGAGTTAAGATTTACCCCTTCATCTTTCGATTGACTTGTTCAAAGAGATTTTCGCATCTTTTGAGTCAAAAAATTTGGAGCCATCAGTGAGGATTTCAATAGCTAAAACCATAGTTTTCCCCTATAGTTGGAAAAGGGGAAGCAAGGCTAAAGGCAGCAGCGGATGCGAGCATTCTCTTGAGTTCCCTCAACGACGCCGGTAGAGAAAACAATGAGAATGCAACGCCAAGCGCCACACCAGAGTGGGAGACCTCACCTCTTTCGCATGAGGATCTAACGATCTTGCGTGAAAGGGGAGCATCAACATCCGCGGCAAGGGAAGCACCGCCAGCAGTCAAGAAGCTGCTAGAAGAGTGGTTAAGGAGTGCATTAAGCAACATACTCAAGAAACCTACTGTGAGCACGTGATTTTTACCCTACACATGAGTTATTCCTATAAAATTAAAAATAAATGATTTTTCATTATTTTTATAAATTTTGTGTGAATTTTATGTTAGTTGTTTGCATGTTATTTGCGTGTGATAAATGAAAATACAAAAATTTGCATCTTTAGGAAATTAATTCATTTTTAACAAATTAAAGAAAAAATCAAAAAAATTAGTTAGCTTTTTAAAATTGAAAATTACCAAAAATTAGTTAGTTTTAATTAGTTCTAAATAATTATTAAAATACAATAAAATACAAAAAAAAAATACAAGTTAGAGTAAAGAAAACAAGGGAAAAACGAATAGAAGAAATGGGCCAATAACCCAAAAGTCCCGGCCCAAAACGGGCAAAATCGCCCCAGCCCACACGCCCAACTTACCCGGCCCAACCCCATCTCCCATCTTTCAATCTGGACCGTTGATGATACTGCATCCAACGGTCCAGAGCATTACCCTAATTCTAATTACCCGAACCCCGCCCCCCTCCCCAAAACCCTAATTCACATTCATTTGTTATATCTCTTCAAAGACCAGCCGCCCCCGCCCGTCGCCACCGTCCGCCGCCGCCGGAAATCGCCCCCACGGCGGTTCCGGCGGTCCAAACCACCCAATTTTAACACCGTAGAACCACCTTAACCCCCTCTCTTCGAATCCATGCACGGTTTGGTTCGAATCAACCTAGAACCTCTCGAATCTTCGATTGAAGATTCGAACCAAACTAAAACCGATGCCAAATCGCTCCAAATTTATACCACACCTTCGCGGGACCTTCCCCATGTCAATGCCAAACTTGGTTTGGCTCAAATATAATCGGAAACCGTCGAACCCCAAAACACATGTCCAAGAACCCTAAAAACCGAAAAGAGATGTAATTTGCCGGATTTCATTAAATTGGCGTCTAATAGACCTTAATTGGATTGTTTTTACTTTAAAAAACATTTCAATTAAAGTCTTTTCGACCCCGAATGCAAAGACCAAGTCGGCCGAGCCCTTTCTTCTTCGAAGGTATTTGTTTTCTTCTTTGTTTTTGTTTAATTATACTCGTCGCTTTAGTAGTTCTCGATTGTTGTTGATTTCGTTGAGATTCGGATGCCATTTTCTTTTCTCTCCTCATCTCTTTGGGACCTTTTATTTGGTCGATCTGTTAGTTGTTATTCTTCGCTGTTAACGGGTAATTGTGAGTCGAATTCAATTCGTTGTTAATATCGTCAAGTTGTTTGATGTTGAATTTACA
Organism: Nicotiana noctiflora; assembly: GCA_032618575.1. Lineage (NCBI taxonomy): Eukaryota > Viridiplantae > Streptophyta > Magnoliopsida > Solanales > Solanaceae > Nicotiana > Nicotiana noctiflora. Next base: position 91,129 of record JASVEL010009537.1, on the reverse strand, counting down.
AAGTGCTATCCGAAATTTGTGTGATCACTGCTTGTCGGCTTTGGTTATCGATTACATATATTGTAATCGGCTAATCGAATGTTGTCAAATACGTGTTCGCGTCAATTAGCGTCGTCGGTTAGTTAGCTTCGTATTCTTTTCTTTTCTTTCTCTCTTCTTTGGCCGAGACCACTGTTTTGGTGGATGTCAATTCTAAGGTTCTGTTTTGTTTGTTTGATTACATATGTTGTCGAATACGTGTTCGCGTCGATTAGCGCCGTCGAACAATTAGCTTCGTATTCCCCGGCACTTGGCCGAGAATTCTTGGTTTACTGCTTTTGCAATTGTTTGGATATCAAATGTACATGCCGTAATCGTTTAATCGAATGTTTGACGATTACTTTTCTGAGTATGTTTGTTAGCACATTAAGACAGTAATTGAATCAAGAAATTTGGAGTTTGTTGTGACTTTGGATTAGAGGTGTTTGAAAGTTTTGTGTTTGTTGTTTGTTTGTTGTTGTGACTGTTTGATGATGTTAAGATCAGACTTCACAGTGTGTTAAATAACACAGGGATTCCAGGGGTAATTTAGAGTTCAAATTTTTCTAAAATGATTAGTTTAATTGTTCTGTCCAGTAGGTACTGAGGAACTCCTAAATTAATACATTGTGAGTGCCCCTAAGAGTTGTAAAGAAAAGATAACATGGAATGATGATAAAAGTGGGCTGCCAGCATCAGTTTTAAAAGACTTTGAATATTTTTAAAAGAAAAACAGCAGGGAGGAATGATGAAAAGGGTTAAGGGGGTTCACATGGGCTAAGGGAATAACATGGGGAAAGCTGAAACACTTTAGAAAAAAAAGGGGGGTCTGTTTTGATCTATAAAAGGAGAGACAAATACACACAAATGGACACACAGAGAGATTCACAAATACATAGAGAATACAGACCAGCACTCATAGATTGATTCAAAAATACTCTCTAGAAAATACTCACACTCACAGAGAGATACACTTACAGAGAGAATTTGAAACACATTGAGAACCTTGAAAGCAAACACACACACACAAAGAGAGTACAGATACCCACTGAAAAAAAAAAAACAGAAACACTAACGGAGTAATTGAGTCTTTTTCTCTGTTTTTCTATCAGGAATATTGGTTGTTCAAGCTGTTAAGGAAATTGATTGACTGTCTTGGTTTATTTCGGTCTCATTTGGCTTCAAATTCTGTTTGAGTGGCTTCCTTTAATTTCTGGGTTTTTGATCAAGTTCTATACTGGTTTTAAAACTAGTTTCCGAGCTTCTGGAATCTTGCTGTGTTGCTGTTGATCCTTATTGTTGTTACCGCTGAAATCCTCACCCTTCTGTTTCTTCTTTACTTCCAGGTATACTCTCAAAATTGTATTGAAGTCAAGGTTGTGCTTTGAATGAGACAAACAAGTTTGCTGTTATGATTTTTGTGTAATTCAACTACCACTGTTCATGTTTTACTAGCCCCGCCCATTAGGCAAACAGTCAAACCTTGTACAAACTTGATTTAGGAAGTCTAATCCCAGGTGTGAGTTGAGAGGGACTTAATATTAAGTCAAATGGAGTGCTTCTCGTGGGGTGAAAGATTACCTTATGCAGACATGTTTTTTTTTAATTCCATCTATAATTTCAAAATTGGTTGCATGTGACACATTGGTTATTCAATAGAGTGAACTGTATGCACATTATTGATAGACTTGACCCCGAGAGATTTAGACTTTAGTTGATGATTAGCGCTTTTGTTATACAAACCTTTCATGGTAGTTCTACGTCTGTATTTTTGTTGTGATTAACTAGAAGCAATGTTTTACAGATCATTAGGTTACCTGTTCTGCTACACGGGCCTTCATGTTCGTTTGAGTAGGATTTTCATAACGGGTTTGAGTAACTATTGTGAAACTTCCTTTTTATCGATCTTGATTCGCGTATATAGTTGTCGAAACAGTGGACTTAGTTGCGCTAGAGAGGTCTCACTTGTATTAGTTTGTTTGTGCCAGAACCAGGTCTATTTATTATCTTATTGTGTTGACATTCTTTTGCAATGTCCCATAAGTATTGATTAGCCGATTCCAACATGTGTGTTTTCTTTTGGTTGTGCTTGAGGCGTCTGTTAAGCCCCCGTTTGTTCCTGGTTAGTTAAATTCTTTTGATATTTTAAGTTGTGCCATCCACCTTTAAATCTCATACGGCCTTCGTGAATCAGTTTAGAAATGCTCCAATTAGGACAAGTCGAGATACGCTCGTATTTTAATAATCTATTTTCTTAAATTCGGGTGCACGTTTATGTAGTCCAAATCCAAATCTTAACTTAACCGAAATGTGTTAATAACCACGGGTGTACTGCTACAATGTGGTTTGAAATACGTTTTTTTTTTTTTGCAACATTGCATTTCTTATAAAAAAAAGATAATATTAAAAGCGGTTAAAGGTTAAAATTTGCACATAAGTTAAATCATAGTAATTCAAATAAATAAGCCAAATATGATAATTAAGCGACCGTGCTAGAACCACGGAATCCGGGGGTTCCTAACACCTTCCCTCGGGTCAACAGAATTCCTTACTTAGAATTTCTGGTTCGCAGACTTTATTTGGAAAGTCGTAAATTTCCTCGATTCGGGATTTAAATAAATTGGTGACTTGGAACACCTTAATCTATTCCAAGTGGCGACTCTGAAATAAATAGAATAATCCCGTTCGGATATTGTCACTTAAATTGGAAAAACTCCCTTGTGTTTCTACCCCCGGGGTAGTGGGGCGCGCCAAAAGGAGGTGTGACAGCTCTGGCGACTCTGCTGGGGACCCAAACCCAGAACCACTGGTTCAGGGTTTAAGAATTCGAGCTTTGAATAATTATTTTATTTGGCTTATTTATTATCTGATTTTATTACATGTTTATATTTGATATGCTAAATGTTGCTTTACCGCTTTGATATTTTGTGAACTGTATATAAATTGTGCCGATACCCATTTTTTCTCTTCTGAGTCTTTTGAAATATAATACCGGGCATTTGCTGGACATAGCCCGTTTTTCTCAAGATAGTCGTGGTGCTTGGCACCCGGTGAAGGATTTTGTAGTCACACATGTTTAGGCGGAGAGTTCTGTCAATTAAGCCGGAAAGCCATGCTACCGGTGCACTGACACTCTTCGGCTCGAGTTGTCCGCTCGAGTTAAAGCCAGTCTAGACACTTTTCCAACAGGATGATTACTTAGAATAACAAAACCTTATGTCGGATCCCCGATAGGAACGTTTATTTGCATCATGTGCATATTTGACTTAGGAGGCTCAACACAGGGGTTGGGCCTGCCTAGGACAGTTGTACCTTAAACAAAAAGACCAACTTGTTGCATCTTTCTGTGTGTATTTATTTCGATCTTACATGCCGACCGGTTTGTTAAAAAAGAGGAAGAAGTGGAAAACGTCAGGGTATATAGCCAAAATAGTTTTATGGAAAATAGTTAGTTCTTTGAAAATAAATACTGAAAAAAAAACGCAAAATATTCCAAATAAATTTTCTTAATTTTACGAAAATAATTAGTTCTTTAAAAAATAAAATTTGAAAAAATGCAAAAATTTCCAAATAAATTTTCCTAATTTTAATAGTTTAGTTTCTTTGAAAATAATTTTGAAAAAATGCAAGAAAAAATGTCCAAATAAATTTTCTTAATTTTAATAGTTTAGTTTCTTTGAAAATAATTTTGAAAAAATGCAAGAAAAAAATTTCCAAATAAATTTTCTTTGTTCCTTTAAAAATAATTTGTTTTATAAATGCTGTTTAAAAATAGTTTGTTTCCTTTTCTTAAAATGATTTAGTTCTTTTATTCTCGAACTACGCAAGTTTGATTCTCACCAAACATGAGATACGTAGGCAACCCATATCGGGCTCAACTATTACTGATTTATCTTTAAAAAAAAAACAATAATAAAAATATTAGAATTAGGATTTTTGGTTTTAGTAGAGAGTTAGGAAATTTTGCAAAAATAGCCAAACGCCTCAAAAGGGGCGCCGGAGGACTAATTTCGCAAAACGTAATATAGACATCACGCTGGTATCATGTTATACAGCCTTCAAATCTTCTTCAAGTGCTGAAAGGCCGTATTAACAAGACTCGTTTTTTTTACATAATGAAAAATATATAAAAAATAATAAAAAAAAAATTTTGAAAAAAATCTTAAGTTCATTTTTATCTTTTCTAGGATCAGCATGACTTCCTCGCAACGAATCGGCCAGAAAAGGGCAAGAGACGAAATGCCACCCATGTTCATGGTCCAAGACAAGACCCCGGATCGGCTCTGTAAATGGTGGACTAGTTTCTCGGCTTGGGAAAGAAATCAAGTTCACAAGCATCTCAAGTTTCTGCCGGACATCATGATGATAAAACCGGACAAAAATGTGATCAGAGCATTAGTGAGTTTTTGGGACTCAACAAGCAATGTGTTCAGATTCCGGGATTGCGAAATGACACCCACTTTGGAAGAATTGGGCGGACTCACAGGACTCGGAAGAGATTTGCACAAGATGAGACCTGCAGCTCCTAGGCAGATGGGTATAAATAATTTCTTGAAAAAGTTATGTCTCCGGCGGGTTCCCATGGGTTGTTTGGAGAACGGTTGGGTGCCACCGGATTATCTCTACGACAGATTTGGTGATAAGAATGGGTTCGCGAAATTCTCAAATACTGAATTTGTCAACCAGTTGAATTATGACGCCTGGGGAGACTTATGGATTTATGCCTTTATGATCGCTTTTTTAGGAACCATGGTTTTTCCCGAACGTGGCGGACGTATCAGAATCCGTTTGGCTGCGGTGGTCTCATATCTACAGAGTAACGAGGAACACACTGTTCTTCCGATGATACTAGGAGACATCTTCCGGGCCTTAACTCGGTGCCAAGAAGGACAAGACTATTTTGAAGGCTGCAATATCTTATTACAAATGTGGTTTATAGAACATCTCTATCATCACCCAATTGTGATAAACTTCAAAGCAGATTGGCTGAATTATATTCGCTGTCATACAAACAGAGCCGCCCGTTGTAACCTTCCAGAAGACTTGAGGACTTGGCAAGAACTTCTCAACTCTTTGAGAGCAGATCAACTTACCTGGAATTATTATTGGTTCCCTTCCGCCAAAATCATGCATATGTCGACATACCGCCCATTCTACATACTAATGGGTTTCAGGGGTTTCCAACCATATGCCCCGCTACATGTCATGCGGCAGTTGGGAAGAGAATAGAAAAGGGCCCCAATTGAGGATATGCGATCATTTGTATGGGAATTTGTGACGGAGGAGACCCCGAGGGAGACTTATGCACAGAAGGTATGGTTCGGTAGTCGACTCTCCGACATCAACGAGATGGTTGCCGATCAAGAACGGGGAGAAGTGAGTCTCGCTTATCTTGAATGGTTCCACAACCAATCAATACCAGAGCAAAGGTCAGAAAGGTCAGTGAAGTATGCCGTCGATTGGGAGAGAGAAATAGAAGCCAGAGTTAAGGAGGCAGAGCATGAGACAACACAAAATTTCCAATCTTGCATCAACACTTTAAAAGAAGACAAAGGAATCCTGGAAGCGGCCATGGACATACAACAAGCTGACTTTGATCGGGAAAGAGCCGGTTGGGAGCAGGAAAGAGAAGCACTCCAAACTCAAATTCGATAGATGCAATTGGCCGCGGAGAGGTCAAGGAGGAGTCGGAGTGATCAGATGCTAATAAACGATTTGGAAAGAAAAGCCTTTGAACACCAAGAAGACTTGGAGAAGGCAAAAGCGGCCTTGGTTGCAGTCCGGACAAAATGGAAGAGAGCAGCCCACCAAGAAGCACTCCGTCTACAACAAGTAGAGAAACACTATGATGTAATCATCGTTGATTTGAGAAAAGCAAATGCCACTCTTAAAGAGCGAACTCTCAGGCAAGTCCAGGATACTAAAGCAGATAGAGACCGTTGTCATAACTTGATGGCACGGATGGAAAGACAAATAGATAGGCTCTTGGACCATATCTCCGACAACTCTCAAGTATTAGGGGCAAAGAACAGACACATAGGGCAGCTGCTCAGAGAAAAAGACATGATCAGAACCAGGATCAATGAGATCGGGCACTACATTACTATGAGGTGTTTGAACTGCGAACGAGTACCTCGGCCTGCCCTCTTTTCTTCAATCATGGAATGTGTCCACCAAGTCATGGCAGAATTGGGGAGTATACAGAAAGGTCTTACACCAAGAACTGCAGCAAGGCCAAACAACGCCCCCCGGGCGCAAATATTCGAGGCGCTGGAACATGCTTAGAAGAGTCTGTTATTTTAGAGTCTGTTGTCCTTTTAAAAGTTTTTTTCCATTGTTGTCTTTTGCAAGTGTTTCAAGTTTGAAGTTTGGTTGAAATAAAATTCATGAACATTTCATTCATATCTTATGTCTATTGTATTAGAACTACGCTCGGTCTGATTCACGCGGGGACGTGATACGTAGGCAATCCACATAAGATTCGACCACCGCTAAAAAAAAAAAAAGAAAAATGGGGAGATTAATAACAATAAAGTTTTCAAGGATAAGAGAAGAAGAAAAAGAAAAGCTGGAATGACGCATGCGAGGAATACATGTAGAAATGGTTAATTGATTAGGTGCATAACATCCAACGTGCGATAACATGCCTGTTAAATTCAGTGAGCTAACAAGTTTGTTGCAATTTCCAGAAAGTTAGCAGTGATTTGACAAAGTATACTGGCCGATCACCCTTACCATACCAGATCAAAAGGTCCAATTCCAGCGAGCATGTCTAGTTCCGACAAAAGTATCGATGGGGAGAAAACAGAGATACAAATCATGAAAGAGGAGATAGACCGGTTAAGACAGCAAATGACAGAGATGCACCTAGCCTGGGCTAGGGGACAATCATCACCAAACCTTCCTACTCTTACACCAGCACCAGAGCGTCCGCCCATGGATCCCTCGACCAGTGCACCAATCTATCCTTATTATCAAGGGGAAAACCCATATATCCCCCCGGTTTCACCAGCCAGGCAAAATCCTCCTCCCCCGGTTACCCCTGTTTTTGTGGCACCTCCACCTGCTCCTTTACAAAATTCGTCCAGTGAGCCGCTTTTTCAAATCCACGACAATCATTGTTATTCTCCTGAGCCTACCTTTAAGGCTCCTGAACCGCATTCACACACCCCTCACTAGGATAACCCGGCAGAACCGGACAAGCACCTCCCAAGTTTGGAGCATGAGGAAGTTATTCGAAAAGTTAAAAGCCCGGAGCAGTCCTTCAGGAATATGCATGGTTTGGGCAACCAGGTCAGTGTCGTGTACAAAGACCTGTGTCCATTCCCAGATGTCCAGTTGCCAGCCAGGTTTAAAATGCCCAAGTTTGACCTATACGAGGGACACGGTGATCCAGTAGCCCATCTTCGAGGGTTTTGTAGTAAAATGCGAGGAGCCGGAGGACGAGACGAGATTCTGATAGCTTACTTCGGTCAGAGTTTGGGAGGATCTGCCCTGGAGTGGTACACTAGGCAGGATCCCAGCAGATGGTTTACTTGGGACGACTTGGCTCAAGCATTCATTGGCCAGTTCCAGTACAATCTTGAAATAGTCCCAGACCGCTTATCATTGCTAAAGATAGAAAAGAAACCCGCCGAAAGTTTCAGGGAATTTGGTTTCCGCTGGAGGGAACAGGCAGCAAGGGTAGATCCGCCTATGAGAGATAACGAGATGGTGGATTACTTCTTGCAGACACTAGAGCCAACCTATTTCGGACATCTGGTGACGTCCGTGGGCAAGTCATTCACTGAGGTGATAAAGATGGGGGCTATGATCGAGGAAGGCTTGAAAGCCAACAAGATTATGAGCTATTCAGCATTGAAAGCCACCACCCAAGCAATTCAAAGTGGTACCGGAGGAGTGCTTGGGAAAAAGAGGAAGGAAGAAGTCGCGGCAGTCGAGTCCGGAACATGGTTCAGAAACAGAGGCCCCGCACCCCAGTATAACCCGCCACAACCTCACCACCAAAATTACTTCCACAATCCATATAACCACCCGCAACATTACTATCCAGCACCTGATCCCCATTTTACTGTCCATCACGCTCAGTCATATTCCGCACCTCCCGTCCAGGCACCATGGCGTGCACCAAATCCACAGAACAATTACCCACCCCCAAGAGCCTATAGAAATCCCACGGGTGCGGGCTTTCGCCCAAACCAAGCATTCAAGGGCGATAGGGCGCCAAGGCCAAAGACTTTCACTCCCTTGGGAGAGTCCTACACCAGTCTGTTCCACCGTTTGAAGCAAGTAGGGTTGCTAAATCCGGTTGAAGCTAAGCTACCAAACCCTCTTCCAAAGAATCTAGACCATTCAGTAAATTGTGCATACTGCTCAGGATGTCCGGGACACGACACGGAAAAGTGTTGGAGGTTGAAAACAGCCATCCAGGAGCTCATCGTCACTCGCAGGATTGAGGTCCAGACTCCAACGGAGCCCAACATCAACCAAAATCCACTTCGAACTCATCATGAGACCAACATGATCGAGTTGGTACGGGTAGAAGAAGGAAAGGAGAAAGCCTCCCAGACTGTAATGATGATCAAGTCTAGCGGGGTAGGAATGAGAAAGGGGCCGAGCCTTGATGAGTCATCCATTTGCAAGAAGGACATACCGGGAGGGTCGGAAGCAGAAAAGGGAAGTGTGAACGGAGTACGGGTGAGGCCGGGGGAAGCAAAAATAGTTGTACCAGGGGTAGCAACAAAACCCGTCTTGATGGTGGCAGGTGTTCGAATGGATCCTTTCATCATCAAGCCAGCAATACAGTTGCCAATAACTGATAGCAGAGCTAGTCCATGGAATTATGATCGGACCACGACAACCTACAAAGGAAAGGAAGTGAAAGAGGAAGTTGCGAAGCGCAAGGTTTGACCCGCTCGGGGAGATGTTTTTCCCCCGCGGAGTTGAGGAAGACTGCTCCGGCAATAATGAAAAAGCCGGTGACTGACGAAGAGGCAGCAGAATTCCTGAAAAAGATGAAGCTGCATGATTATTCTGTTTTAGAACAGCTGAAGAAAACCCCTACGCAAATCTCATTGATGTCCTTGCTGATACATTCGAAGAACATCGGCAAGCTTTGATGAAAGTTTTGAATGAGGCCCATGTACCTGATAAAATCTCTGTGAGTCATTTGGAAAAGATCACCAATAGGATCTTCGAAGCGAATCGGATCACCTTCACCGATGACGAGTTGCCTGAGGAAGGCACCGAACACAACAAGGCTTTATATCTTACGGTAAAGTGTGAGGAGTCGGTGGTTACCAAAGTCCTTGTCGATAATGGGTCCAGTGCTAACATATGTCCTCTCTCAACACTGAACAAGTTGAAAGTGGACACCGGCAGGATACGCAAGAACAGCATATGTGTTCGAGGGTTTGATGGAGGAGGCAAGGCATCGGTCGGGGACATAGTGTTAATATTGACAATTGGACCAGTGGAGTTCACCATAGAATTCCAGGTGCTGGACATGGTAGTGTCATATAACCTTCTGATAGGGCGACCGTGGATCCATGCCGCAAGAGTAGTTCCATCCAGCCTACACCAACTCGTCAAGTTTGAGTGGGACCAACAGGAGATCGTCGTCCATGGAGAGAATGATCTACAACCAGGCACCGTCATCCCCTTTGTTGAGACAGAAGAAGATGTTGGGCCATGGGTATACCAGATCTGCGATGTGGTATCCGCCAACCGAGTTCCAGAAGGGGAATGCATTCCAAATGACAGAATAAATACTGCAGACGTCATGGTGGCTCATGAAATGTTGAGACACGGTTTCATACCCGGCAAAAGTCTAGGTACATCTCTGCAAGGAATCATACAACCGGTATCTGTGGTTGAAAACGTGGGAACCTTCAGCTTGGGATTCAAGCCAACATCAGAGGATATCCAGCGAGCCAAGAGGAATAAGCAGAAGACATGGGTGCTCACGAAGCCTGTTCCACGCCTTTTCCGATCTTTTGTCAGGTCCGGAGTGAGAGGACATCCGACGACAAAGGTTCCCAGTCCTATGGTTAGGCCAGACGAAGAGTTCTTAAGAAAGTTCGAGGACCTATTCGCAGATGTATGCATGCTCGAGGATGGAGAAGGATCCAGCCATGCCGAGATACAGTTTGTGGGATCAAAAGCAAAGTTGAATAATTGGAAGGCTACTCCTCTCCCTATCCGGAAGGAGTCTTGGTAGTTTGTTTTGGATTGTTTTCTTTTGAAATTTTGTGTTGGGATTGTCCCCGAAGTAAAATCCGTTTGTTTCAGTTCATTTTGATTTGAGTTCGCAAGTTTGTTTTTCCTTGTACTGTTCCCATTAATGAAATTTTGTTCCTTTCGTTTCTAATTTTGTTTATTTTTCCTTCTTTTTACTTTTCTGAGCAGCTTTCTTTCAACTGATCTTAATGATATGGCGTGCTTAAAGATTAGTCAATCCAGTCTAGAAAGTCAATCGGGTTTGGAAATAATAACGCATGAAATAAGAAGTGATGAGAGTGAACCGGAATACGGCAATGATGAAGCCGTAGAAGAAATCGGTGAACAATTAAGTCACTTCGAGGAAAAACCCAAACCAAATTTAAATGATACTGAGGCTGTTAATCTGGGGGCACAGATGACGTCAAAGAAACCATAATAAGTGTCCATATTGAACCCAACCTGAAAGAAGAATTGATCAAAACACTCATGGAGTTTAGAGACATTTTCGCATGGTCGTACGACGACATGCCAGGACTCAGCACTGACCTAGTGGTCCATAAACTGCCTACTGACCCGGCATGCCCGCCCGTCAAACAAAAACTGCGAAAATTTAAGACGAAGATGAGTGTAAAGATCAAGGAGGAAGTAACCAAGCAGTTGCAGGCAAAAGTCATTCGTGTCACTCGATACCCTGAATGGTTGGCTAACGTAGTACCAGTGCCAAAGAAAGACGGAAAGATCAGAGTATGCGTGGACTACCGCAATCTCAACAAGGCGAGTCCTAAGGATAATTTCCCGCTTCCCAATATCCATATCCCGATTGATAATTGCGCCGGACGTGAAATCGGATCCTTTGTGGACTGCTACGCGGGATATCATCAGATCTTGATGGATGAAGAGGATGCAGAAAAGACGGCTTTTATCACACCGTGGGGGACTTATTGCTACCGGGTGATGCCATTCGGTTTGAAGAACGCAGGGGCAACATACATGAGAGCAATGACTACGGTATTCCATGATATGATACACAAGGAGATTGAAGTATACGTGGATGATGTGATCATAAAATCTAGACGTCAAGAAGACCACGTTGCTGACCTCAGGAAGTTCTTTCAAAGACTTCGAAGATATGATATCAAGCTCAATCCGGCCAAATACGCATTCGGAGTCCCATCAGGAAAGTTGCTAGGATTCATCGTCAGCCGACGGGGCATTGAGTTGGACCCATCCAAAATCAAGTCCATCCAAGAGTTACCCCCGCCAAGGAATAAAACAGAGGTAATGAGTTTGTTGGGAAGGTTAAATTACATTAGTAGGTTTATTGCTCAGCTCACAGCAACCTGTGAGCCCATATTCCGTCTGTTGAAGAAAGACGCTGCGATAGAGTGGACAACAGAATGTCAAGAAGCGTTTGACCAAATCAAAGGGTATTTGTCAAACCCACCCGCACTGGTTCCGCCCGAACCGGGTAGACCCCTGATTCTTTATCTAACGGTTTTGGAGAATTCGTTCGGCTGCGTACTGGGGCAGCATGATCTTACTGGCAGGAAGGAACGGGCCATTTACTATCTCAGTAAGAAATTCACGGTCCACGAGGTTAAATACACTCATTTGGAAAAGACCTGCTGTGCTTTGACATGGGTAGCCCAAAAGCTGAAACATTATTTGTCTTCTTACACCACTTACCTCATTTCGCGTTTGGATCCGTTGAAGTATATTTTCCAGAAACCTATGCCTACAGGGAGGTTAGCAAAATGGCAAATATTACTTACAGAGTTCGACATCATCTATGTGACAAGGACGGCTATGAAAGCTCAAGCCCTAGCCGATCACTTAGCCGAGAATCCTGTTGATGACGGATACGAACCTTTGAGGACATATTTTCCAGATGAAGAAGTACTGCAGATTGATGGGTTGGAGTTAACCGAGGATCCAGGGTGGAAGCTTTTCTTCGACGGAGCGGCGAACGCAAAAGGAGTCGGAGTAGGGGCTGTGCTTATCTCTGAAACAGGACATCATTATCCTGTTACTGCTCAACTGCGTTTTCATTGTACCAATAATATGGCTGAGTACGAGGCATGTATCTTAGGGTTACGATTAGCGGTGGACATGGATGTACAGGACGTCTTGGTTTTGGGGGACTCGGACCTTCTGGTACATCAGATTCAGGGAGAATGGGAAACCATAGATTTAAAGCTTATCCCGTATCGTCAGTGTTTGCATGATCTGACCAAACGCTTTCGATCAGTAGAATTCAGGCACATCCCAAGGATGCATAATGAGGTTGCGGACGCTCTAGCTACTTTAGCGTCAATGCTACATCACCCGGACAAGGTTCGTGTCGATCCGTTACATATTCAAGATCCGGAATCAACATGCTTATTGCAATATGATAGAGGAAGAGATGGATGGTGAGCCATGGTTTCATGATGTCAAGGAATACCTCAGATTAGGAATATACCCAGAGCAAGCAACTGGAGATCAAAAGAGAGCTATTCGGCGATTGGCGAACGGATTTTTCCTTAGTGGAGGGGTGCTCTACAAAAGGACCCCAGATTTGGGATTGTTGAGATGTATAGATGCGAGTCAAGCCACAACAGTGATGACAGAGATACACTCTGGAGTTTGTGGACCACACATGAGCGGATATGTATTGGCAAAGAAGATTCTTCGAGCAGGATATTACCGGCTCACTATGGAGCGTGATTGTATAAGTTTCATGCGAAGATGCCATCAGTGTCAGATACACGGAGATTTGATTCATTCTCCGCCAACTGAATTGCATACAATGTCAGCACCATGGCCGTTTGTTGCATGGGGTATGGATGTTATTGGACCTATAGACCTGCGGCTTCCAATGGTCATAGGTTCATTCTGGTAACGATCGATTATTTTACCAAGTGGGTGGAGGCCAAAACCTTCAAATCAGTGACCAAGAAGGCGGTGGTGGACTTCGTACATTCCCACATCATCTGCAGGTTTGGAATTCCAAAGATAATCATCACAGATAACGGTGCCAATCTTAACAGCGGATTGATGAAGGAGGTCTGCCAACAGTTCAAGCTTACACACCGAAATTCCACACCATATCGTCCCAAAGCAAATGGTGCGGTTGAGGCAGCAAACAAGAATATAAAGAAGATATTGAGGAAGATGGTAGAAGGGTCTAGGCAATGGCATGAAAATTTACCATTCGCACTATTAGGTTATCGCACTACCGTCCGGACTTCGGTAGGTGCAACTCCTTACTTGTTGGTGTACGAGACCGAAGCAGTAATACCCGCAGAAGTTGAAATTCCATCCCTCCGAATTGTCGCTGAAGCTGAGATTGACGATGATGAGTGGGTCAAAACCCGATTGGAGCAATTGAGCTTGATCGATGAAAAGAGATTGACAGCAGTATGTCATGGCCAATTGTATCAAACGAGAATGGCACGAGCATATAACAAGAAGGTGCGTCCCAGGAAATTTGAAGTGGGACAACATGTGCTGAAGAGAGTTCTACCACATCAGGCCAAAGAGAAAGGCAAGTTCTCTCCAAATTGGCAGGGACCATTGGTTGTGACTAGAGTATTATCCAACGGCACTCTATGTCTAACTGATATTGAAGGAAGGTGCACCGATATGGCAATCAATTTCGACGCAGTCAAGAGATATTACGTGTAATTCTTTAATGTATTTGTCAACGTTTGGCTTCGTTTGTGTGTATTTGGCATTTTTCGGAGAATGAAATGACAGGGGCAATTTTTTCTACTACCCAAACACTTTAACCCTTGTTTTCCCCTTTGAGCCTTAATTATTCTTTCATATATCCTCTTTTGGAATCCTCAAGGAAGATGTATAACAAAATAGAAAAGAAACAAAGAAAAAACACAAGAAAAAGTGAACTACGTTCGACCTGATTCCTCAAGAAGGATACGTAGGCGCCACACGGCTTGGTCATAATAAAATAAAAATCTGAGATTCCCCAAGCAACAAAACTGGGGCAAAAGTCATTATTTCATTTGAAAAGATGGTGTGGATTCCGAAAGTTGTAATGAGCTAACCATTGAGGTTAAACCCCTTTTCTTTAGCATCACGCACAAAAACCACATTAATGCCCGAGAAAGACCTCTCGATCAGTATTTGAGAAATGCCAAATCATGCGAATGAAAACCAAAAGCGACACTCCGATCCTCGATTGAATTCAGGATGCACAAGCCGGAAAGGGATAATGCTTTAGAGGGAATCTCGTGGGCGATACCCCAGTCTGGAAAGAAAGCAAAATGAGAGAGCCTTAACAGTGAAAACCCTCGCGGCACCTTAAGGCGAAGAAAGTTGAGAGAAATAAAATGAGAGAGTCTTACGGTGAAAACCTTCGCGGGCACCCTAAGGCGACGGGAGATAGAGAGAAATGAGAGAATCTCATTAGTGAAAACCCTTTGAAGGGCACTATGAGGTGACAAGGCGATATGGTTACAAGGTGTCTGCATGAGACAAGGTTTGGACATTCGTTTACTGCTAGCAAAACACGGCCATCAGAAAGTAATTGACACGAATAGACTGTGAAGATTAATCTCAAAGGCACAGCATAACCATTGGATCAGTCACACATTCAGATAAGTTTTTCCTATTTTTGAGTTCAGAAAAGTTTTCCCTTTTTTTTGTCATTTGCGGTCAGCATTCCTTTTCTTTTCTTTTATTTTCAAAAATTGACTTTTCAAAGCTTACAAGTCTCCCAAAGCGGTACAACGAAGATGAATAGGCGTGGAACGAGGCAATAAGGCAAAAGTCGTTCCGATACTAAGATTGGAACAACAGGTTGATTGGAAGGTTCACAGGAATTATGGAGTACGATGGACAAATATTACACATCCGGAAGATGATTTCTCACAACAGATCATCGACTAAGAAGGGTCGGATCAAACTGGAGGTAGGAATAAAAGGGAGAGATGAGAGACCATCTGTGGAAAGAGCACCCTCCCCAGCAAATGTCAATGTCATCCCCAAAAGTTCGAGGGAGGCCAAGCAGCTGAAAGAGAAAAGGAAAATTGCCCCAGCGAGAGCGGCATGACCACTCACGATGTTTTGAAACTAACAATTTTTCTTTGATTTAAAGCAGGAAAAGAGGGTTCGTCGGCATAAAAGCATGCCACGAAGAAGGTCATCAAACTGGGGCAGAAAATTTTCTCCGATTGCGAAAATTTTCTTGAAAGCAAAATACCCGGCGGATAAGGATAGAAAAATAACACGAGATTTCGGGAAAGGCCAGTTCCGAGCAGAATAGTGTTGAGAGAGGCCAGGCAACACGAGGGGTGATCTTTGAGCCTGGTATCATCCCCAGCAGTTGTTGGTATATGAAACACCAACTCCAAGATTCCCCCAGCAGCATTATATCCCATAAGTTCTTCAAGGAAGCAAAAGCGTGGGTCCGAAGGAGGTCCGGGAAGAAGGAAATAGAAAAAGAGGAAGCAAAGAATACTTCCCCAGCAGCATCATCCCCAGCAGGTGAGTAAACAGTTCCGAAGATATCTCCAGCAACCAAAGGAAAAGTAACACGACCCAGTGAGTTATGAGTTGAAGTCAGGGAGCCCGCCTGAAGAATGGAGTGGCGATTTAGTTTGGAAGTTGTAAGTTGAAATCAGGGAGCCCGCCTGAAGAATAGAGTGGCGATTTATTTTGAAGTTATAGTTAAAGTCAGGGAGCCCGCCTGAAGAATGGAGTGGCGATTTAGTTTGGAAGTTGTAGTTGAAGTCAGGGAGCCCGCCTGAAGAATAGAGTGGCGATTTATTTTGAAGTTATAGTTAAAGTTAGGAAGACCGCTTGAAGAATGGAGTGGCGATTTATTTTGAAGTTGTAATTGAAGTCAGGGAGTCCGCCTGAAGAATAGAGTGGCGAGTTATTTTGAAGTTATAGTTGAAGTCAGGGAGCCCGCCTGAAGAATGGAGTTGCGATTTAGTTTTGAAGTCGTATTTAAAGTCAGGGAGCCCGCCTGAAGAATGGAGTGGCGATTTATTTTGAAGTTGTAGTTGAAGTCAGGGAGCCCGCCTGAAGAATAGAGTGGCGATTTATTTTGAAGTTATAGTTGAAGTCAGGGAGCCCGCCTGAAGAATAGAGTGGCGATTTATTTTGAAGTTGTAATTGAAGTCAGGGAGCCCGCCTGAAGAATGGAGTGGCGATTTAGTTTTGAAGTCGTATTTAAAGTCAGGGAGCTCGCCTGAAGAATGGAGTGGCGATTTATGATTAGAGTGTGCCGATAAAGTCAAAAACCCAGCTGAAGAATGGAGTGGTGATTTATTTTGAAGTTGTAATTGAAGTCAGGGAGCCCTCCTGAAGAATGGAGTGGCGATTTATTTTGAAGTTGTAATTGAATTCAGGGAGCCCGCTTGAAGAATAGAGTGGTGATTCAGTTTTGAAATTGTAATTGAAGTCAGGGAGCCCGCCTGAAGAATGGAGTGGCGATTTAGTTTTGAAGTCATATTTAAAGTTAGGGAGCTCGCCTGAAGAATGGAGTGGCGATTTATGATTAGAATGTGCCGATAAAGTCAAAAAACCAGCAGAAAAGCAGAACGACGTCTCATTTTCTAACATTGATAAGGGAAGTAAACCATCGGAAAGTGACAGAATGTAACGGAAATCCCCAGCATGAATCCAAGTTCATAATCGGAAGGAAAGCGACAAGGATCAGAAAGATAGATTCAGACTTCAAAACAGAATAGTTCGAGGATCACAAGGAAGGGACCAATGGTCGGAGTTCGGCAATCAAGATAGACCGAAATAACAATTGCCAGAAGAGAAGAAGCATGTGAAGAAACATCAGAACCAGCAAGATGGCAAGGAACATGAAAAGATCAAGTTGCAAATGATAGATAAGAATTTGCAATACTATAACTTAGCCTAGCTTCTTATTTTGTTTAGCACGGTGTAATAAGGAGATCATTTAAGCAGTGGCAACAGTAGCAACAGCAGTAACAGCAAGATCACAACGGTCATGGTAGTCCCAGCTAACAAAACTTCCCGAGCTACACTGACCTGATTCCTGTTTAGCCCAGGATATGTAGGCAACCTCTTAAGCAGGGCGCGGTCAAAGTTTTTTTTTCAAAATGCTTAACAATGAGATACTCGAACGGATAAAAATCGTTCATAGTTGCTCACTTATCTTTGCACGGAAACTCTTCGTGTCCCCGAGCAAAGAGGGGCAGACTGTGAGCACGTGATTTTTACCCTACACATGAGTTATTCCTATAAAATTCAAAATAAATGATTTTTCATTATTTTTATAAATTTTGTGTGAATTTTGTGTTAGTTGTTTGCATGTTATTTGCGTGTGATAAATGAAAATACAAAAATTTGCATATTTAGGAAATTAATTCATTTTTAACAAATTAAAGAAAAAATCAAAAAAATTAGTTAGCTTTTTAAAATTGAAAATTACCAAAAATTAGTTAGTTTTAATTAGTTCTAAATAATTATTAAAATACAATAAAATACAAAAAAAAAATACAAGTTAGAGTAAAGAAAATAAGGGAAAAACAAAGAATAGAAGAAATGGGCCAATAACCCAAAAGTCCCGGCCCAAAACGGGCAAAATCGCCCCAGCCCACACGCCCAACTTACCCGTCCCAACCCCATCTCCCATCTTTCAATCTGGACTGTTGATGATACTGCATCCAACGGTCCAGAGCATTACCCTAATTCTAATTACCCAAACCCCCCCCCCAAAACCCTAATTCACATTCATTTGTTATATCTCTTCAAAGACCTGCCGCCCCCGCCCGTCGCCACCGTCCGCCGCCGCCGGAAATCGCCCCCACGGCTGTTCCGGCTGTCCAAACCACCCAATTTTAACACCGTAGAACCACCTTAACCCCCTCTCTTCGAATCCATGCACGGTTTGGTTCGAATCAACCTAGAACCTCTCGAATCTTCGATTGAAGATTCGAACCAAACTAAAACCGACGCCAAATCGCTCCAAATTTATACCACACCTCCGCCGGACCTTCCCCATGTCAATGCCAAACTGGGTTTGGCTCAAATATAACCGGAAACCGTTGAACCCCAAAACACATATCCAAGAACCCTAAAAACCGAAAAGAGATGTAATTTGCCGGATTTCATGAAATTGGGGTCTAATAGACCTTAATTGGATTGTTTTTACTTTAAAAAACATTTCAATTAAAGTCTTTTTGACCCCGAATGCAAAGACCAAGTCGGCCGAGCCCTTTCTTCTTCGAAGGTATTTGTTTTCTTCTTTGTTTTTGTTTAATTATACTCGTCGCTTTAGTAGTTCTCGATTGTTGTTGATTTCGTTGAGATTCGGATGCCATTTTCTTTTCTCTCCTCATCTCTTTGGGACCTTTTATTTGGTCGATCTGTTAGTTGTTATTCTTCGCTGTTAACGGGTAATTGTGAGTCGAATTCAATTCGTTGTTAATATCGTCAAGTTGTTTGATGTTGAATTTACAAAGTGCTATCCGAAATTTGTGTGATCACTGCTTGTCGGCTTTGGTTATCGATTACATATATCGTAATCGGCTAATCGAATGTTATCAAATACGTGTTCGCGTCAATTAGCGTCGTCGGTTAGTTAGCTTCGTATTCTTTTTTTTCTTTCTCTCTTCTTTGGCCGAGAACACTGTTTTGGTGGATGTCAATTCTAAGGTTCTGTTTTGTTTGTTTGATTACATATGTTGTCGAATACGTGTTCGCGTTGATTAGCGTCGTCGAACAATTAGCTTCGTATTCCCCGGCACTTGGCCGAGAATTCTTGGTTCACTGCTTTTGCAATTGTTTGGATATCAAATGTACATGCCGTAATCGTTTAATCGAATGTTTGACGATTAGTTTTCTTAGTATGTTTGTTAGCACATTAAGACAGTAATTGAATCAAGAAATTTGGAGTTTGTTGTGACTTTGGATTAGAGGTGTTTGAAAGTTTTGTGTTTGTTGTTTGTTTGTTGTTGTGACTGTTTGATGATGTTAAGATCAGACTTCACAGTGTGTTAAATAACACAGGGATTCCAGGGGTAATTTAGAGTTCAAATTTTTCTAAAATGATTAGTTTAATTGTTCTGTCCAGTAGGTACTGAGGAACACCTAAATTAATACATTGTGAGTGCCCCTAAGAGTTGTAAAGAAAAGATAACATGGAATGATGATAAAAGTGGGCTGCCAGCATCAGTTTTAAAAGACTTTGAATATTTTTAAAAGAAAAACAGTAGGGAGGAATGATGAAAATGGTTAAGGGGGTTCACATGGGCTAAGGGAATAACATGGGGAAAGCTAGAACACTTTAGAAAAAAAAGGGGGGGGGGAGTCTGTTTTGATCTATAAAAGGAGAGACAAATACACACAAATGGACACACAGAGAGATTCACAAATACATAGAGAATACAGACTAGCACTCATAGATTGATTCAAAAATACTCTCTGGAAAATACTCACACTCACAGAGAGATACACTCACAGAGAGAATTTGAAACACATTGAGAACCTTGAAAGCAAACACACACACACACAAAGAGAGTACAGATACCCACTGAAAAAAACAACAGAAACACTAACGGAGTAATTGAGTCTTTTTCTCTGTTTTTCTATCAGGAATATTGGTTGTTCAAGCTGTTAAGGAAATTGATTGACTGTCTTGGTTTATTTCGGTCTCATTTGGCTTCAAATTCTGTTGGAGTGGCTTCCTTTAATTTCTGGGTTTTTGATCAAGTTCTATACTGGTTTTAAAACTAGTTTCCGAGCTTCTGGAATCTTGCTGTGTTGCTGTTGATCCCTGTTGTTGTTACCGCTGAAATCCTCACCCTTCTGTTTCTTCTTTACTTCCAGGTATACTCTCAAAATTGTATTGAAGTCAAGATTGTGCTTTGAATGAGACAAACAAGTTTGCTGTTATGATTTTTGTGTAATTCAACTACCACTGTTCATGTTTTACTAGCCTCGCCCATTAGGCAAACAGTCAAACCTTGTACAAACTTGATTTAGGAAGTCTAATCCCAGGTGTGATTTGAGAGGGACTTAATATTAAGTCAAATGGAGTGCTTCTCGTGGGGTGAAAGATTACCTTATGCAGACATGTTTTTTTTAATTCCATCTATAATTTCAGAATTGGTTGCATGTGACACATTGGTTATTCAATAGAGTGAACTGTATGCACATTATTTATAGACTTGACCCCGAGAGATTTAGACTTTAGTTGATGATTAGCGCTTTTGTTATACAAACCTTTCATGGTAGTTCTACGTCTGTATTTTTGTTGTGATTAACTAGAAGCAATGTTTTACAGATCATTAGGTTACCTGTTCTGCTACACGGGCCTTCATGTTCGTTTGAGTAGGATTTTCATAACGGGTTTGAGTAACTATTGTGAAACTTCCTTTTTATCGATCTTGATTCGCGTATATAGTTGTCGAAACTATGGACTTAGTTGCGCTAGAGAGGTCTCACTTGTATTAGTTTGTTTGTGCAAGAATCAGGTCTATTTATTATCTTATTGTGTTGACATTCTTTTGCAATGTCCCATAAGTATTGATTAGCCGATTCCAACATGTGTGTTTTCTTTTGGTTGTGCTTGAGGCGTCTGTTAAGCCCCCGTTTGTTCCTGGTTAGTTAAATTCTTTTGATATTTTAAGTTGTGCCATCCACCTTTAAATCTCATACGGCCTTCGTGAATCAGTTTAGAAATGCTCCAATTAGGACAAGTCGAGATACGCTCGTATTTTAATAATCTATTTTCTTAAATTCGGGTGCACGTTTATGTAGTCCAAATCCAAATCTTAACTTAACCGAAATGTGTTAATAACCACGGGTGTACTGCTACGACATGGTTTGAAATACGTTTTTTTTTTTTTTGCAACATTGCATTTCTTATAAAAAAAAAATAATAATATTAAAAGCGGTTAAAGGTTAAAATTTGCACATAAGTTAAATCATAGTAATTCAGATAAATAAGCCAAACATGATAATTAAGCGACCGTGCTAGAACCACGGGATCCGGGGGTGCCTAACACCTTCCCTCGGGTCAACAGAATTCCTTAGTTAGAATCTCTGGTTCGCAGACTTTATTTGGAAAGTCGTAAATTTCCTCAATTCGGGATTTAAATAAATCGGTGACTTGGAACACCTTAATCTATTCCAAGTGGCGACTCTGAAATAAATAGAATAATCCCGTTTCGGATATTGTCACTTAAATTGGAAAAACTCCCTTGTGTTTCTACCCCCGGGGTAGTGGGGCGCGCCAAAAGGAGGTTTGACACCTACTTAAAGAGATATCGAAGACTCACTACCAACGAAAATCGCAGTTGCAGACGATGAGACGAGCGCTACCCGAATATGCGATACCTGAACTATTATTAATGCAGGGGACGATACACTCATGGCCATCTTAAAGAAAATGGAAGAGATAGAAAACGAGAACAAAATACTCGCGACTAAATGAAGGAACATCATGAGAGGGTTGACAAAATACCAGGCGCTCCAAAGCTACTACCAAAATGCAATGTGGGTCGACTCATCGGACAGCCATACGGTGAATGGGTAGCTCCCCATTCCATTCCAAAGACCTTCAAAATTTCACCATACTTGAAAATATACAACGGGACCACAGAACCAGAGGATCATTTAATCCATTACGTTACTGCAGTGAAGGGCAACGATCTATCAAAAGAACAAGTATCGTCAGTGTTGCTAAAAAGGTTTGGTGAAACTTTGACAGGCGGAGCATTGACATGGAACTCCCAACTACCGGCACGGTCGATATTGATATTTGAAAAAATGGTAGATAAAATTGTTGCCTCTCACGCGGTGGCAAAGAAGGCCAAAGCTAGGGTCAATGATATCTTTGCCATAAGGCAAATGAGCGCGGGACTACGGGATTTCCTGGCCCGATTCAACATAGTAAGGATGAGTTTATTGAACGTGTCAGAAGGGATGGCAATAGTAGCCTTTCAAAAGGGGTTAAACAGGAATGGATCTAAGGCAACCAAAAAATTGCTCAGCATACTCATGAAGTACCCCCACTACCACACGGGAAGAAATCCAAAATGCCTATTGCGCCGAGGTAAGGGCAGACGAGGAGGACCTGAATGGCTCACTTCAGCAAATAATATCAATCCATACGGAGATAAGGAGAGATCGACATAAAGATAGGTGAAGAGACCAACCTTTCTATCGAGAAATGCATCAACCATATGTCCAAACATCTAACCCGCCTCCTCCGCGAGCCATGGATGTCATTCCCCGACACACTACACCCCTCTGAAACAAAAGAGGTATGCCTCCACTATTATCTACTCATAATTTTTATGTTTCCCCTTCAGAGATAGTGTACGCACTGGAAAATTGGGCACGAAGGTGTAGTGGCCACAAAAAATGAAATCGGATCCAAGCACTAGGAGGTCGAACGTCCTACGAATTCCACCAAGAAAGAGGATACAAGATCGAAGACTGCATAGGTGTGCGGCAAGAAGTTGTGAGGACGTTAAACCAGGGTTACCTGAAAGAACTGTTAAGTGATAAAGGACGGGCCAATTTTTCCCGAGGGCGTGATCCGCCTCAAGGAACTCAGAAGCTACCATCGCTATCCCGTACCATACAAATGATCATTGGCGGGGGACGATGATACGGTAATCAACCGTGTAAAGTTCACCTCCACGCACAAACTCAAACGAACAGTCGCCCACGAACGGTATGATGACCTCGAAGATAGTGTCACCTTCGATAAGTCAGATACCGACGGTTTGTCTTTGCCTTACTATGATGCTTTATTTATAACTTTACACATCGCTAATACTGATGTAAAAAGATTTATGGTGGATGACGGAAGCGGCACGTGTATTATTCACACACGAGTCCTCATGCAAATGAGGCTCGAGGATAAGATAATATTGCGTTGCATAACACTAACGGGTTTTAATAATGCAGTAGAGCAGACATTTGGAGAAATAGTGCTACTTGTCCTAGCAGGATGGGCCACCTTGGAAACAAAACTAGGAAATGACTTATAACACCATCATAGGACGACCATAGATACATGCCATGCGAGCCATCCCCTCGAGCTTCTATCAAGCAATCAAATTTCCCACCACATGGAGTATATCCAGCATCCAAGTTGAGCCACGTGTCGCCCAATAATGCTATCAAATCGCCCAACATTAGACGCACACCAAATAACTAAAAGAGGAGAGTGTGGAAGCATAACAGTCGGTCATGTCAGGCACTAAACCCGACATACATGTAGAGGCCATCAAAGAGCCATATATTGTGGAAGCTTGCAAGGCAACCATATAAGATCTCGACCCCATCCAATTGGATAACACCGACAACACAAAAAGGCTTATATTGGACACAACCTCTCGGAGCCAAGTAAGTATTGTGAGTTTTTAACTAACAATTCTGATTTATTTGCTTTCTCCCACTCAGACATGCCAACAATCTCAAGGGATATTGCCACGCATAGGCTGAACGTCGACCCACTTTATCCGCCGGTGCGGCAGATGAGGAGAAAATTCAATGCCGTAATAAAAAAGGCGGTCAATGAGGAGGTTGATAAACTACTCGCCAATAGTTCCATTAGGGAATCGAAATACCCCCAATGGGTCGCCAATGTGGTCATGGTAAAAAAGAAGAACGAGAAATGGCAAATGTGTGTTGATGTAACATATCTAAACAAAGCATCCCCAAAGGACTCCTTCCCGTTACCTCACATTGACCAACTTATCGATGCAACAGTAGGACACAAACTGCTAAGCCTCTTGGATGCCTACTCCAGCTATAACTTAATTTTAATAGCTGAGGAAGATCAAGAAAAAACCACTTTCATCACCCATCAAGGGACGTACTGCTATAAGGTGATGCCATTCGGGCTTAAGAATGCAGGGGTCACATATCAAAGATTAGTTACCAAGATGTTAAAGTAAAAAGTTGGTAAGACCAGAGGTTTACATTGACGATATGCTCGTGAAGTCGGCAAGGAAAGAAGACTGCATTAGTCGTATGAAGGAAGCCTTCAAAATACTAAGGCAGTACAGGATGAAACTGAATCCCAAAAATGTGCCTTCAGAGTAACTTCTAGAAAGTTCCTTGGTTTCCTAGTGTCACAAAGGGGAATCGAGGTCAACCTAGATCAAATCAAGATAATTGACGCAATATTGAAGACACTAACCAGCAAAAAGAAGGTGCAGAAATTGACAGGACAAATAGCCACCTATCAAGGGTCATTTCATGATCCTCATACGGATGCCATAAATTCTTGAACATGCTACGGAACGACCACGGGTTACAATGGAATGATGAATGCATTGACTCCTTGAGAAAGCTGAAAATGTATCTATACTTGTCACCACTACTTATCAAAGCAGACCCAGGTGAATGCCTACTAGTGTATCTAGCAGTCTCCAAAGTTACGGTAATCGCAGTCTTGGTCCATAAAAATAAAGGTACTCAATATCCAATTTACTATATCAATAAAACTTTAAATGATGCCGAGATGAGATACCCTCACCTAGAAAAACTAGCTCTAGCATTGGTTGTAGCTTCACAAAAGCTTAGACCGTACTTCCAATGTCACCCCATAAAGGTAGTGAAAACTTTCTCCCTAAAGGGTGTCACACCTCCTTTTTCCGCACCCGCGAGGGCGCATGGGAGTTTTTCCAATTAAAGGACAATCGAAACGGGATTTATTTATTTAGTTCAGAGTCGCCACTTGGAAAAATAATGGTGTCCCAAGTCATCGGTTTAATCGCGAACCGAGGAAATTTATGACTCCGTAATACAGTCTGCGAAACTAGGAACCTAGATAAGGAATTCTGTTAACCCGGGAGAAGGTGTTAGGCACTCCTGGATTCCGTGGTTCAAGCATGGTCGCTCAACTGCAATTTTTGTTTTTATCTGATTTCTTCATATATTTTAATTAGGTGCTACTAATGTTCTCGCTTTTCGATTTTTAAAAGAATTGCGACGTCACGAAAACACATTTCGAGTCACACCGCAACCGGTACGCCTGTGACTTTAATGTGTTTCGGTTTCGCCGAGAGTAGGATTTGAGTTGCACCAAGTGCACACTTATTCATAAGGAAGGTATATCAAGTCGTGCCTAATAGAGTCTATCAGCTTTTAATTGTTTTGGGTGAGGCTATGTAGTTTGCTAATAGCCTCCCCGGGTCTATTAAATAGATTATTTCATTACTAAAGGGGGCCCCGCTTTTAATATTGTGTGAGGCTCGTCCCAATTATATTTTTTAAGGTCCATCCCTAATGCTTAACTACATTTTCTATATATGTTCTTTCCTTAACCAATTTTGGTACTAAACCTTCCAAACCCATGTTATTTCTGTTGCTATTGGGCCTGGATCTTTGGAATGGGTTTTGTTACATTATGAATGTGTCCAGGTCTTTAGAAACCCAGATCTGACCTGGGCTTTCCCTTGCTAGCCCAGTAGCCATACGAACATAGTCTAGGCCCATGACACTTATCAGGCCCAGACTCATTTGAAGTAACTAAAGTAGAAATATAAATAAAATAGATATATAAAGATAAGAATGAAATCAAATTGTCTTTATTTATCAGGAGAGGGAAATCGATATACACATTATCCGCATTGATTATGAATCAACTATCTATTGTACACGAAGCTTTAATAACAAAACTATCTCAAACTTTGATCTCTATTAACCAGTTCCCACTATCGTCCTATTTAATCCGCTAATTGGAAAGGAATTTAAGAAATGGTTTGATTATCTAAAACTAAGAAGAGTTGTTCATAATTACAACATTATGCCAATTAAACTAATAGAAAACTTAGCATGTTCAATGTTTAATAAAATCAATCTTATTCCAATTGTTACTTCAACTGATCATTTTTCTTTTAAAACCTACTCAAATCTGAACTTGTGATCTTAAAATTTAACTAACTACATGAGCAGTGATTACATGGTCTAATTACTCAATTAAACAACCCAAGTACCTAAATTCAAGTAGCTCGAAGACTTGAGCATAATTAAACTACTGATTTCGCTATGACTCGGCTCACTACAATGTTATAATCCAATTACGAACGAATCACAGCTTGATCTAGCATTTTTCCATTTTTTAAGCTTACTTAAGTTTGGAATGTAGATCTGCGATGTATGATTGTCTACGTGACTGAGACTTAGAATACCACTGTGAAGGTCACTTAACCGTTTGAAATAGTGATTAGATAACCTCTATTTTAGTGTTCTACCTATTTAAACTAGGTGAGATGTTGTTATGACTACACTACCACTACAATACCAGCTATTACAATATTTGTGTTTATTTTTCTGCTACTACATTCTATATTACCACTGCAGATCTAATATCAAACAACTAATGAAAGAATGATTACACAATGCAAAATATCAAATGAATTCTAAATCTAGAGCTCCATTTCATTCAACAAGTCATTACAGCTTCGTTTTGGACAGAAGAGTACCTGGAGATCACAATGAGGAGAAATCAATTGCAGCAGCAGAAAACACAACAACCACAGCAACAACAGGACAGAACAGCGACAGTAGTAGACACCCAGCAACAAGTCCAGAGACAAAAATGCAATAAACCAATACAAGACCCAATCCAAGCCAATAAAATAGTGTCCAGGGGTTTAAGAGTACATCCAGGAAGGAGCAATTGAAACCCCGACAAGACTCAAAAACCAAACAGTCCAATGCTATGATCAACTATGTCGCAGGACCTAAGAGTAACACCAAAAAGGTCCCAACAGCCCTGTTTTAACTTCCAAAACACTTGACGATTGCTTCAAGGACTTCAACAAACTAATGTCGTATCAAGATCTAACTCAAAAGACTTAAGGATTGACTAAAACAGTGAGCCAGAGAAGAAGCACAATGTTTTCTTCCTTATTTTCTCTCAAAATGTCTCCCTCAAGTATGTGTATGTATGAATTTCTCCTCTGAAAAATACTCTCTTCTAATGTCTATTCGTCTGTGTCCTCCCCCTTTCAGAACAATAATCCCCTTCTACTTATAGTTAAGACAAAACCTTAAAAGTTACTCTCCACAATCAGGGAATCTCCCTGCCCACACCTCCACTGCAGAACCCATCCCCTTCTGACAGAGCCCATCCTCCTATTTTTATTACTATCCTATGTCTAAGTATGGTCCTATTATTTAAACAAATGGCTTCTGTCCAGACATGGCTAAGTGCCCTGCTGTGACAGCAGGTTCCACTGCTCAATTTCATGTGCAGGGCACTAAAAATATTCCAAAATGCTAACCTCTGATCTCCTAATCAGTTAATTCAGACCCTAATCTCAAAATCACAACAACTCTAGACTTTTGATCCAACAGTGGTTCAAGGCCTAACATGCAAGTGCGAGTTTACTGCCTCATTATTCTAACCCATATCACTAACTGATGATGCTTTAAAGATAATTAGTTATCAACTCACAACACACATAATTGACAGTACATTAACAAAATCAGACCAAACATACATGCGATTAAAATTATACTAATAGGAGTGGGGAATTAGCTATTCGACCATTTTAACTAAACTAAACACACACTGTAATCGCAACAAAGCAACGAGTCGAAGCATACAAGGAAACATGATTTGACCAAATAAAAGGTCTGGAGATGGGAAGAAGAAAAGAGAAAGAAAATGCTAGCAAATTGAACACAAAGCAAGCAAAGGATCATCACAAAATCGACGCGGAGTAGAAGAAAAAGAGGAAGGTATACCTCTGAAATCAGCGATGGCTCAGGACCGACCTTGAACTCAAACTTTTGAAGCCACATGGGCCTTAATCGGGGTGTTCTCGGTTGAGAACACCTGGATTAAGATCCGTGAGACCTCAAATCTCCCTCAATTTCCACCCCCTTTAAAATTAGGGTTTATGCGACCGTTTTTTGGGGCTTTACCATTTCTGTCCAGTTTCGAGCCGGGCTAAAGGTGGTAGGTGTATAAGGGAGGTGTGAGGAGTCACTGGTGTGAATTTGGGGTGGTTTGGCGTGGTTTGGGTTTTAACTCGAATCTTCGATTGAAGATTCGAGACGTTTGGGGATGATTCGAGGTTAACGGACCACGGATTCGTGTAGAGGAGGTTCAAGGGGAGCTATGGTGTTGATTGGGTGGCCATTGGCCTACTGCCGCCGGCAGAGACGATTTCCGGCCGGTGGAGTGCGGTGGGGGAAGGCGGGGCTCGGCTTGTCTCTGAGAGAGACGATGGAGGAGGGGTCTGGCTAGGGGGGGGCTGGGTATGAGATGAACTTTATATATGAAATAGGAGATTCAATCCTGATCGTTGGATCATTTACGATCAACGATCAGGATCTCCTCACTTAAACGAAACGACGTCGTGTAATGTCATTTTAGGACCGGACCGGTCTTTGGAGTGAAATGAGTTGGGTATAATGGAGTGATTGGGGCCGTTGGATCCATTGAATTGAACGGCTCAGATTTGAGACGCCTAAATCGGCGTCGTTTGGTTCAAGTGGGGCTGGACCGGGTAAAGGAGACAGGTTGGGTCGGGTAATGGCTTTGGGCTGACTGTTTCGTTTGGGCTCCGGATTTAGGGGCCCAAATCCCCCTTTTTTCTTTTTCCTTCTTTATAATCAAAACAAAAATTCTAATTAGTTTGTAATCATTAAAAACTATATGGATGTTAATACTTAACAACAATTAACACACAATTGACAAAAATAAAATCATGTAATGACAACAAAAATAGAATAAAAATATATATATTTTTTGATTTTTTCCATTTCGTAAAATAATTAGTTTACCAATTAACTCATAATTTTATAATTAAGTTTTTAAATGCTATTACATATATTTTTTGTATTTTTATTAATTTAATCGAACAAGCATGCACACACAAATACAAATAAGAAAATTAATACCCAAAATCCACAAATATTGCAAACAACGCAAAACTCTTTCATTTTTGAATCTTTTAGGAATAATTCGTGTGAGGCAAAAATCACGTGCTCACAGCTGCCCCTCTTTGCGCGGAAACATGAAGAGTTTTCGTGCAAAGATAGTGAGCAAATACGAGCGATTTTCGCCCGTTTGAGCACTCCGTGTGAAGCATTTTTTTAAAAAGGATCTTGACCGAGCCTTTACTTCAGGAGGCCTCCTACATATCCTGGGCTAAACAGGAATCAGGTCAATGTAGTTCGGGAAGTTTTGGTAGCTGGGACTACCATGACTGCTGTGATCTTGTTGTTACTGCTGTTGCCGCTGATGCTACTGCTTAACTGATCTCCTTATTACACCATGCTAAACGAAAAAGAAGTTGGACTAAGTTACAATATTGCAAATTCTTATCTATTTTTTCAACTTGATCTTGTCATGTTCCTTGCCATCCTGCTGGCTCTGATGTTTCTTCGCATGCTTCTTCTCTTCTGACAATTGTTATTTCGGCCTATCTTGATTGCCGAACTCCGACCATTGGTCCCTTCTTTGTGATCTTCGAACTATTCTCCTTCGAAGTCTGAACCTATCTTTCTGATCCTTGTTGCCTTCCTTGTGATTATGAACTTGGATTCATGCTGGGGATTTCCGTTATACTCTACCGCTTTCCTCAACCAACTTCAAAAATAAATCGCCACTCCATTCTTCAAGCGGGCTCCTTGACTTCAACAACAACTTTAAAACTAAATCGCCACTCCATTCTTCAGGCGGGCTCCCCGACTTCAACTACAACTTCAAAATAAATCGCCACTCCATTCTTCAGGCGGGCTCCCCGACTTCAACTACAACTTCAAAATAAATCGCCACTCCATTCTTCAGGCGGGCTCCCCGACTTCAACTACAACCTCAAAAGTAAATCGCCACTCCATTCTTCAGGTGGGCTCCCCGACTTCAACTACAACTTCAAAATAAATCGCCACTCCATTCTTCAAGCGGGCTCCCTGACTTCAACTACATCTTCAAAACTAAATCGCCACTCCATTCTTCAGGCGGGCCCCCTGACTTCAACTACAACTTCAAAATAAATCGCCACTCCATTCTTCAGGCGGGCTCCCTGGTCCATCTTGATTGCCGAACTCCGACCATTGGTCTCTTCCTTGTGATCTTCGGACTATTCTGCTTCGAAGTCTGAATATATCTTTCTGATCCTTGTTGCTTTCCTTCCGATTAAGAACTTGGATTCATGCTGGGGATTTCCGTTACATTCAACCGCTTTCCTCAACCAAATTCAAAAATAAATCGCCACTCCATTCTTCAGGCGGGCTCCCCGACTTCCACTACAACTTCAAAATAAATCGCCACTCCATTCTTCAGGCGGGCTCCCTGACTTCAGCTACAACTTCAAAATAAATCGCCACTCCATTCTTTAGTCAGGCGGGCTCCCTGACTTCAACTACAACTCCAAACTAAATCGCCACTCCATTCTTCAGGCGGGCTCCCTGACTTCAACTACATCTTCAAAACTAAATCGCCACTCCATTCTTCAGGCGGGCATCCCTGACTTCAACTACAACTTTAAAATAAATCGCCACTCCATTCTTCAGGCGGACTTCCTGACTTCAACTACATCTTCAAAACTAAATCGCCACTCCATTCTTCAGGCGGGCTTCCCGACTTCAACTACAACTTCAAAATAAATCGCCACTCCATTCTTCAGGCGGGCTCCCTGACTTCAACTACAACTTCAAAACTAAATCGCCACTCCATTCTTCAGGCGGGCTCCCCGACTTCAACTACAACTTCAAAATAAATCGCCACTCCATTCTTCAGGCGGGCTCCCTGACTTTTGGATTACCTCGTCTTGGAATTGCTTTCCCACTGGGTCGTGATATTTTTCCTTTGGCTGCTGGAGATATCTTCGGAACTGTTTACTTACCTGCTGGTGATGATGCTGCCGGGGAAGTATTCTTTATTTCCTTCACCCCTCATTCTCTCTCGGACTCACCGGGGGTTGAAATGTCATTAACTGAGGATTACCCTGGCGGGGGACCCCTTTTCCTCTTCCTTCTTCCCAGACCTCCTCTGGGACTCACGCCTCTGCTTCCTTGAAAAACTTATGGGATATAATGCTGCTGCGGGAATCTCGAAGTCAGTGCTTCATTTTCCCAACAACCGCTGGGGATGATACCGGTTCAAAGATCACTTCCTCGCATTGTCGGGCCTCTTTCAAAACTATTCTGCTCGAAACTGGTATTTCCCAAAATCGTGTGTTGCTTTCTATCCTTATCCACTGGGTATTTGCTTTCAAGAAAATGTTCGCAATTGGAGAAAATTTTTTGCCCCAGTTTGATGACCTTCTACGTGGCATGCTTTTCCGCCGATGAACCCTCTTTTCCTGCTTTAAATCAAAGAAAAATTGTTGGTTCTCAAAACGCAGTGAGTGATCGTGCCACTCTTGTTGAGGGCCATTTTCCTCCTCTCTTTCAGCTGCTCGGCCTCCCTCGAACCTTTGGGGACGACATTGACACTTGCTGGGGATGAGGCTCTTTCCACCGATGGTCTCTCATCTCTCTTTTTATTCCAACCTTCGGTCTGGTCCGACCCTTTTAGTCGATGATCTGTTGTGAGAAATCATCTTTTGGATGTGTAATATGTGTCTATCGTACTCCATAATTCCTGTGAACCTTCTAATCAACTTGTCGTTCCAATCCTAATATCGGAACGACTTTTGCCTTATTGCCTCGTTCAACACCTATTCATTTTCATTGTACCGCTTTGGGAGACTTGGTAGTAAGCTTTGAAAAATCAATTTTCGAAGACGAAGGAAAAGAAAAAGAATGCTAACCGCGAATGACAAAAGAAAGGGAAAACTTTTCTGAAAAATGGAAAAACTTATCTGAATATGCGACTGATCCAACGGTCATGCCGCGCCTTTGAGATTAATCTACCCAGTCTATTCATGTCGATCACTTTCTGATGGCCGCGCTTTGCTAGAAGTAAACGAATGTCCAAACCTTGTCTCATGCAGACACCTTGTAACCATCTCGCCTTGTCACCTCATAGTGCCCTTCCAAGGGTTTTCACTAATGAGATTCTCTCATTTCTCTCTATCTCCCGTTGCCTTAGGGTGCCCGTAAAGGTTTTCACCGTAAGACTCTCTCATTTTATTTCTCTCAACTTCTTCGCCTTAAGGTGCCCGCGAGGGTTTTCACCGTTAAGACTCTCTCATTTCGCTTTCTTTCCCTGGCTGGGGAATCGTCCGCGAGATTCCTTCTAAAGCATTATCCCTTTTCGGCTTGGTCAGATCATGCAAACACTGATGATACGGGATAAGCTTTAAATCCCTGGTTTCCCATTCTCCCTGAATCTGATGTACCAGAAGGTCCGAGTCCCCCAAGACCAAGACGTCCTGTACATCCATGTCCACCGCTAATCGCAACCCCAAGATACATGCCTCGTACTCGGCCATATTATTGGTACAATGAAAACGCAGTTGAGCAGTGACATGGTAATGATGTCCTGTTTCAGAGATGAGCACAGCCCCTACTCCGACTCCTTTTGCGTTCGCCGCTCCGTCGAAGAAAAGCTTCCACCCCGGATCCTCAGTTAATTCCAAACCATCAATTCGCAATACTTCTTCGTCCGGAAAATACGTCCTCAAAGGTTCGTATCCGTCATCAACAGGATTCTCAGCCAAGTGATCGGCTAGGGCTTGAGCTTTCATAGCCGTCCTTGTCACGTATATGATGTTGAACTCTATAAGTAATATTTGCCATTTTGCCAACCTCCCTGTAGGCATAGGTTTCTGGAAAATATACTTCAACGGATCCAAACACGAAATGAGGTAGGTGGTGTAAGAAGACAAATAATGTTTCAGCTTTTGGGCTACCCAAGTCAAAGCACAGCAGGTCTTTTCCAAATGAGTGTATTTAACCACGTGGACCGTGAATTTCTTACTGAGATAGTAAATGGCCCGTTCCTTCCTACCAGTAAGATCATGCTGCCCCAGTACGCAGCCGAATGAATTTTCCAAAACCGTCAGATAAAGAATCAGGGGTCTGCCCGGTTCAGGCGGAACTAGTACGGGTGGGTTTGACAGATACCCTTTGATTTGGTCAAATGCTTCCTGACATTCTGTCGTCCATTCTATCGCAGCGTCTTTCTTCAACAGACGGAATATGGGTTCACAGGTTGCTGTAAGCTGAGCAATAAACCTACTGATGTAATTTAACCTTCCCAACAGACTCATTACCTCTGTTTTATTCTTCGGCGGGGTAGCTCCTGAATGGACTTGATTTTGGATGGGTCCAACTCAATGCCCCGTCGGCTGACGATGAATCCTAGCAACTTTCCTGATGGAACTCCGAATGCGCATTTGGCCGGATTGAGCTTGATATCATACCTACGAAGTCTTTGAAAGAACTTCATGAGGTCGGCAACGTGGTCTTCTCAACGTCTAGATTTTATGATCACATCATCCACGTACACTTCAATTTCCTTGTGTATCATATCATGGAATACCGTAGTCATCGCCCTCATGTATGTTGCCCCTGCATTCTTCAAACCAAACGACATCACCCGGTAGCAATAAGTCCCCCACGGTGTGATAAAAGCCGTCTTTTCTGCGTCCTCTTCATCCATCAAGATCTGATGATATCCCGCATAACAGTCCACAAAGGATCCGATTTCACGTCCGGCGCAATTATCAATCAGGATATGGATATTGGGAAGCGGGAAATTATCCTTAGGGCTTGCCTTGTTGAGATTGCGGTAGTCTATGCATACTCTGATCTTTCCGTCTTTCTTTGGCACTGGTACTACGTTACCCAACCATTCAGGGTATCGAGTGACACGAATGACTTTTGCCTGCAACTGCTTGGTCACTTCCTCCTTGATCTTTACACTCACCTCCGTCTTGAATTTCCGCAATTTTTGCTTGACGGGAGGATATGCCGGATCAGTGGGTAATTTATGAACCACTAGATCAGTGCTGAGTCCTGGCATGTCGTCGTACGACCATGCAAAAATGTCTTTAAACTCCATGAGTGTTTTGATCAACTCTTCTCTCAGATTGGGTTCAATATGGACACTTATTCGGGTTTCTTTGACGTCATCCGCATTCCCCAGATTAACGGCCTAAGTATCATTTAAATTTGGTTTGGGTTTTTCCTCGAAGTGACTTAATTCTTCACCGATTTCTTCTACGGCTTCGTCATCGCCGTATTCCGATTCACTCTCGTCACTTCTTATTTCATGCGTTATTATTTCCAAACCCGATTGACTTTCTAGACTGGGTTGATTAATCTTTAAGCACGCCATATCATTAAGATCAGTTGAAAGAAAGCTGTTCAGAAAAGTAAAAGAAGAAAAATAAACAAAATTAGACAAGAAGGGAACAAATTTTCATTAATGGGAACAGTAAAAGGAAAAACAAACTTGCAAACTCAAATCAAAATGAACTAAAACAAACGGATTTAACTCCGGGGACACCCCCAACACAAAATTTCGAAAGAAAACAATCCAAAACCAACTACCAAGACTCCTTCCGGACAGGGAGAGGAGTAGCCTTCCAATTATTCAATTTTGCTTTCGATCCCACAAACTGTATCTCGGCATGGCTGGATCCTTCGCCATCTTCTAGCATGCATACCTCTGCGAATAGGCCCTCGAATTTTCTTAAGAACTCTTCGTCTGGCCTAACCATAGGACTGGGAATCTTTGTCGTCGGATGTCCTTTTACTCCCGACCTGAAAAAAGATCGGGAAAGGCGTGGAACAGGCTTCGGGAGCACCCATGTCTTCTGCTTGTTCTTCCTGGCTTGCTGGATGTCCTCGGATGTCGGCTTGAATCCCAAACCGAAGGTTCCCACGTTTTCGACCACTGATACCGGTTGTATAATTCCTTACAGAGATGCACCTAGACCTTTGCCGGGTATGAACCGTGTCTCAACATTTCATGAGCCACCATGACGTCGGCAGTAATTATTCTGTCATTGGGAATGCATTCCCCTTCTGGAACTCGGTTGGCGGATACCACATCGCAGATCTGGTATACCCATGGCCCAACATCCTCTTCTGTCTCAACAAAGGGGACGATGGTGCCCGGTTGTAGATCATTCTCTCCATGGACGACGATCTCCTGTTGGTCCCACTCAAACTTGACGAGTTGGTGTAGGCTGGATGGAACTGCTCTTGCGGCATGGATCCATGGTCGCCCTATCAAAGGGTTATATGACACTACCATGTCCAGCACCTGGAATTCCATGGTGAACTCCACTGGTCCAATTGTCAAGATTAACACTATGTCCCCGACCGACGCCTTGCCTCCTCCATCAAACCCTCGAACATATATGCTGTTCTTTCGTATCCTGCCGATGTCCACTTTCAACTTGTTCAGTGTAGAGAGAGGACAGATGTTAGCACTGGACCCATTATCGACAAGGACTTTGGTAACCACCGACTCCTTACACTTTACCGTAAGATATAAAGCCTTCTTGTGCTCGGTGCCTTCCTCAGGCAATTCATCATCGGTGAAGGTGATCCGATTCGCTTCGAAGATCCTATTGGTGATCTTCTCCAAATGACTCACTGAGATTTTATCGGGTACGTGGGCCTCATTCAGAACTTTCATCAAAGCTTGCCGATGTTCTTCAGAATGTATCAGCAAGGACAGCAATGAGATTTGCGCCGGAGTCTTCTTCAGCTGTTCCAGGATAGAATAATCATGTAGCTTCATCTTTTTCAGGAATTCTTCTGCCTCTTCGTCAGTTACCGGTTTTTTCAGTGTTGCCGGAGCAGTCTTCCTCAACTCCGCAGGGGCAAAACATCTCCCTGAGCGGGTCAACCCTTGCGCTTCGCAGACTTTCTCTTTAACTTCTTTTCCTTTGTAGGTCATCGTGACCCGATCATAATTCCATGGGATGGCTTTGCTATCAACTATTGGCAACTGTATTGCTGGTTTGATGATGAAAGGATCCATTCGAACACCTGCTACCGTCAAGACGGGTTTGGTTGCTACCCCTGGTACAGTTATTTTTACTTCCCCCGACTTTACCAGCACTTTGTTCACGCTTTCCTTTTCTGCCTCCGACCCCTTTTGTACGTCCTTCTTGCACATGAGTGACCCATCAAGGTTTGGCCCCTTTCTCGTTCCTACCCCGCTAGACTTGATCATCATTACTGTCTGAGAGGTTCTCTCATTTCCCTCCTCTACTCGTACCAACTCGATCATGTTGGTCTCATGATGAGTTGGAAGTGGATTTTGGTTGATGTTGGGCTCCGCCGGAGTCTGGACCTCAATTCGGCGAGTGTCGATGAGTTCCTGGATGGCTGTTTTCAATCGCCAACACTTTTCTGTGTCGTGCCCCGGACATCCCGAGCAGTATGCACAATTTATTGAATGATCCAGATTCTTTGGAAGAGGATTTGGTAGCTTAGCCTCGACCGGATTTAGCAACCCTACTTGCTTCAAACGGTGGAACAGACTGGTGTAAGACTCCCCCAAGGGAGTGAAAGTCTTTGGCCTTGGCACCCTGTCGCTCTTGAATGCTTGGTTCGGACGAAAGCCCGCACCCGTGGGATTTCTTTAGGCTCTTGGGGGTGGGTAATTATTCTGCGGATTTGGCGTACGCCATGGTGCCTGGACGGGAGGTGTGGCATATGACTGTGCGTGATGGACAGTAAAATGGGGATCGGGTGCTGGATAGTAGTGTTGCGGGTGGTTATATGGATTGTGGAAGTAATTTTGGTGGTGAGGTTGTGGCGGGTTATACTGGGGTGCGGGGCCTCTGTTTCTGAACCATGTTCCGGACTCGACTGCCGTGACTTCTTCCTTCCTCTTTTTCCCAAGCACTCCTCCGGTACCACTTTGAATAGCTTGGGTGGTGGCTTTCAACGCTGAATAGCTCATAATCTTGTTGGCTATCAAGCCTTCCCCGATCATAGCCCCCATCTTTATCACCTCAGTTAATGACTTTCCCACGGACGTCACCAGATGTCCGAAATCGGTTGGCTCTAGTATCTGTAAGAAGTAATCCACCATCTCGTTCTCTCTCATAGGCGGATCTACCCTTGCTGCCTGTTCCCTCCAGCGGAAACCAAATTCTCTGAAACTTTCGGTGGGTTTCTTTTCTAACTTTAGCAATGATAAGCGATCGGGGATTATTTCAAGATTGTACTGGAACTGGCCAATGAATGCTTGAGCCAAATCATCCCACGTAAACCATCTGCTGGGATCCTGCCTAGTGTACCACTCTAGTGTAGATCCCCCAAACTCTGACCGAAGTAAGCTATCAGAATCTTGTCTCGTCCTCCGGCTCCTCGCATTTTACTACAAAACCCTCGAAGATGGGCTACTGGATTACCATGCCCCTCGTATAGGTCAAACTTAGGCATTTTTAACCCGGCTGGCAGCTGGACATCTGGGAATGGACACAGATCCTTGTAAGCGACACTGACTTGGTTGCCCAAACCGTGCATATTCCTGAAGGACTGCTCCAGGCTTTTAACTTTTCTAATAACTTCCTCATGTTCCGAACTTTGGAAGTGCTTTTCGGGTTCTGCCGGGTTATCCCAGTGAGGGGTGTGTGGATACGGTTCAGGAGCCCTAAAGGTAGGCTCGGGAGGATAGTAAGAATTGTCATGGATTTGAACATGCAGCTCTCCGGACGACTTTTGTAGGGTAGCAGGTGGGGGTGCTACAAAACCAGGGGTGACCGGAGGAGGATTTTGTTTGGCTGGTGGAATTTGGGTGGCGTAAGGGTTTTCCCCTTGATAGTATGGATAGAGTGGGGCGCTTGTCGAAGGGTCAAGAGGTGGATGTTCTGGAGTTGATGCGAGAGTAGGGAGGTTTGGTAAAGACTGTCCCCTAGCCCAGGCTAGGTGCATCTCTGTTATCTGCTGTTTCAACCGATCTACCTCTTCTTTCATGATATGTATCTCTGATTTCTCTTCCTCGAGACTTTTACCGGAGCTGGACATACTTGCTGGGATTGGCCCTTTAGATCTAGTACGGTAATGGTGGCCGGCCAGTATATTCTGTCAAACCAACTGCTAAACTTTTCTGGATAATGCAACAAACTTGTTAGTTTACCGAGTTTAACAGATATGTCATAGCACGTTGGATGCAATGCACCTAACCAAATGTACTCATCACATGCGTCATTCCAGCTTTTTTCTTTTCTTTTTCTCTTTTTTTTTCTTTTTCCCTTTTTAATTATCCTTGCAAGCCTTATTGTTATTAACCTTCATGTTCTTTTCCTTTCTTTCTAGTGGTGGTCGAATCTTATGTGGATTTCCTACGTATCACGTCCCCGCGTGAAACAGACCGAGCGTAGTTCTGGTAACAAGATTGTGGCAAAATTCAGTAACTTTTATATCAAATAAAACCTTAAAGTTACAAAACATGTCTTACAACAATCAACAAAATAAGGGAAATGCTTGACTCGAAAAAGGAAAATAAAATGCCAACCAGCTTGACCCAATATTTCAAAATACATTTTTTAATCAAAAGTCTAATGCTCTAAAATTCCTGGGGGCTCGCGAGGCATCATTCGGCCTTGCCGCGGGCCTGGGTGTGAGGTCCTTGTGTAGTTCCCTTAACTCTCTCATGATCTGAAGAACATAGCCCATAACTGAAGCAAAAAGGGCGGTGCGGGGCATTTGTTCACAGGCTAAGCATTTCATGGTGACATAATGCCCGATTTCTCCAATTCTGTCCTTGATCATGTCCCTTTCTCTGAGTAGGTGTTCTATCTGCTGGTTATTCGCCCCCAATCTTCGAGCATTGTTGGTGACTTGGTCTAGGAGCCTATTCACTTGTTCTTGCAGTCGGGCCATCAAATTGTGGCAGCGGTCGAGGTCTGCTCTGGCATCTCGGGCTTGCTTGAAAACCCGCTCTCTAAGGATAACATTTGCTTCCCTTAGACTAGTGATGATCTCAGTGTAATCTTCTTCCACCCGTTGCAGGTGAAGTGCATGTTGATGTGCCTCCTTTCTCCAGCTAGCACGGATCCTCATTGTTTGGGTCTTCGACTCTTCCAATTCTCTTTGGACATCGGCAACTTGGTTTCTCAAACCCTTTATCAATTTTTCGTCCGCTCGACTCCTCAACTGTCTGTCAACATCCTTTTTCATTTGCTGGATTTGAGCTCTCAAAAAGTCATTTTCTTGTGCCAACTTCTTTTTATCTCCTTCGTTGGCGGCAGCTTGCACATCCATTTCAAATTGGATCTCTTGGGTCCGGTGCTCTATCCTGCTAATCTTTGTTCTATAAGCTTCTTCTCTGGCCAACCAGTCCCATTGTTCTTGTGACGCTCCAGCAAACTCCCTGAGGTGGGGCCTTTTTGTGGGCCTTTGATGCTCCAGATCTCTGCTATACCATGCAGGGTATTCCGACAATACTTCACCCCGGGCTCGATCTCGCACCCGAGTGTCTATCTTTAATGTTTGACATTCACTCCAAATCTTTCGGACCAACGTTTCAGGAAACTGTCCTCCCGGTCCAATTTCAACCACATGTGGGCTGAGGTCTTCTTCTTTTGGGATTATTTGGCATCGTCCCAACTGTCTCAATACTCAACCTGGTGCGTAAGGTTGGATGTTGTTGAGGCCCATTAGCAATAAATGTGATTCCGTGGCCGATGCATATATGACTTCTTCCACGGGTAGCCAGCCAAATGTCCATTCTATCTTGCTGGCTGGAATCAAACGCAAAAGTCGTATCCATCCGCTAATCCCCTCTGGCAAATCATGTCCTTCGAACCTCGTAGGGAATTCTTCTATACAGGTTTTCTCCGATAAACTATACCTCATAAACTGCGGGCGACGACATAAGTGATCGATCATCCACATTTGGAGCAGTACATTGCAAGCTTCAAAGAAGACCCCTCCAGCTTTGCAGATAGTGAGTGCACGAGAGATATCTGATATTATCATGGGAGCCAAAGTACTATTGTTTTGTTTCATCAAAGTGCTGACGACCCTTGCCACATGTATGTTGATATTCCCGTCCTTTCTGGGAAATATTAATGAACCTAGGAAAGCTATCGTGAAGGCGATGCGTCTATGCTCTTCCCATTTTAACTGGTTTTCTCCGCTGCAGATTTTGCTTTTGTGTTTGTTGAAGCCCCCATAATGACCATATTTGTCATATAGAAATGCTAAAGTGCAGAACCCTTCTGATAAGTCTGGGTTGTGTACAGTTCTGCGGATTTTCACAGTATCCAAAAACCTATGTACTGTCACTACCCTTGGTGCAATGAGATATTGTTCCCTCATAGGGACTTTTGGTCTTCCGATATATCCGGCCAATTCTTCCAATGTTGGTGTGAGTTCAAAGTCTGAAAAGTGGAACACATTGTGTGCTGGATCCCAGAATGAGATCAAGGCTCGTATGATGTCTCCTCTCGGGGGAATATTTAGTATCCCCACTAGATCTCTGAGGTACAGCTCAACTGCGTCTTGTCCTTGCTCGCCGAAGTCGCCCCACCACCTATGCAAACTTAAGGGGACCTTGTTTATGATAGCCTCGGTTGTATTCTGACTCGTGCTCATTCTGCACGTTTATTAAGGTAGTTTTTAGATGAAAGAAAAATCTTTATTTGACCCAAACAAAACTATCTTTTTTCTTAAAAAAACGAAACGGGCCACAGGAATTGACTGGTCAAAATATTAAGACTGATGAAAAGGGGGTCGTTGAGGCAAAGTTGAATATCCTGGCATTCCGTCATTATTTCTTCTTTTTTTTAAACTTATTTTGAAAATATAGGGAAGTTGGACCCGTTAGAGGCTGCCTACGTATCTCACACCCGGTGAGAATCAAACCCGCGTAGTTCGGTCCGTCAAAACAACTATTTTTCTTCTATTGACCGACAAAGAAAACACATTTTGTCAAGAAAACCATTTTGTTGGCAAAGTCAACCTTCTGTCGTCTTTTATTAGCAAACTAAATTTATTGACTTGTTGGTAAAACACATTTTTGTATTTTTCTGAAAAATATTTATTTCCCCATACTATTTCCTTTTGTTTTTCGTTTTTCTTCAGTATTTAAAAGCCAGTCAGCATGCCAGTCTAAATAAATGCTTTACAACAAACATGATATAGCAAGATGGTCTTTTCATTTCAGGTTGCCTGTCCTAGACGGACCCAACCCCTGTGTTGAGTCCCCTAAGTCAAATGCAACGTGATGCAAATAAACGTTTCCTACTAGGGATCCGGTATGCGGTTATGTTATTCTAAGCTCAGAACCTTGGTACATGGTCTAAACTGTGTATCCAAGTGGACAGCTCGGATTGAGGAGGGGGC
Organism: Nicotiana noctiflora; assembly: GCA_032618575.1. NCBI lineage: Eukaryota > Viridiplantae > Streptophyta > Magnoliopsida > Solanales > Solanaceae > Nicotiana > Nicotiana noctiflora. The sequence continues at coordinate 49,708 of JASVEL010009537.1, read as the reverse complement.
TACGTACCGTGGACCCGCGGGATCGTCCGGCTTTGTAACTTATCCTGCCTCTTTTCTTATTTTGGGTATTGACACTAACAAAAAAAAGGGAGTCTCAACTAGTAAGCACATCCCCCGGAGGTAAGAAGAGAAGGGTTTTCGGCACAGTTTTATATACAGTTCACGCAATATCAAAGCGGTAAACATATAGCAGTTTGTATATACAGTGCAACTAGTATCAAAGCGGTAGATATGTAGCACATTAATTAAACATATAATAAAATCAGATATAGACAAAAACAACAATTTAACTGAGCTCGAATTCTTAAACCATGAACCAGTGGTTCTGGGTTTGAGTCCCCAGCAGAGTCGCCAGAGCTGTCACACCTCCTTTTGGCGTTGCCCGCGAGGGCGCATGGGAGTTTTTCAATTAAAGGACAATCGAAACGGGATTTATTTATTCAATTCAGAGTCGCCACTTGGAAAAATAATGGTGTCCCAAGTCACCGGTTTAATCCCGAACCGAGGAAATTTATGACTCCGTAATACAGTCTGCGAAACTAGAAACCTGGATAAGGAATTCTGTTAACCCGGGAGAAGGTGTTAGGCACTCCCGGATTCCGTGGTTCTAGCATGGTCGCTCAACTGCAATTTTTGTTTTTATCTGATTTCTTCATATATTTTAATTAGGTGCTACTAATGTTCCGCTTTTCGATTTTTAAAAGAATTGCGACGTCACGAAAACACATTTCGAGTCACACCGCAACCGGTACGCCTGTGACTTTAATGTGTTTCAGTTTCGCCGAGAGTAGGATTTGAGTTGCACCAAGTGCACACTTATTCATAAGGAAGGTATATCAAGTCGTGCCTAATAGAGTCTATCAGCTTTTAATTGTTTTGGGTGAGGCTATGTAGTTTGCTAATAGCCTCCCCGGGTCTATTAAATAGATTATTTCATTACTAAAGGGGGCCCCGCTTTTAATGTTGTGTGAAGCTCGTCCCAATTATATTTTTTAAGGTCCATCCCTAATGCTTAACTACATTTTCTATATATGTTTTTTCCTTAACCAATTTTGGTACTAAACCTTCCAAACCCATGTTATTTCTGTTGCTATTGGGCCTGGATCTTCGGAATGGGCTTTGTTACATTATGAATGTGTCCAGGTCTTTAGAAACCCAGATCTGACCTGGGCTTTCCCTTGCTAGCCCAGTAGCCATACGAACATAGTCCAGGCCCATGACACTTATCAGGCCCAGACTCATTTGAAATAACTAAAGTAGAAATATAAATAAAACAGATATATAAAGATAAGAATGAAATCAAATTGTCTTTATTTATCAGGAGAGGGAAATCGATATACACATTATCAGCATTGATTATGAATCAACTATCTATTGTACACGAAGCTTTAATAACAAAACTATCTCAAACTTTGATCTCTATTAACCAGTTCCCACTATCGTCCTATTTAATCCGCTAATTGGAAAGGAATTTAAGAAATGGTTTGATTATCTAAAACTAAGAAGAGTTGTTCATAATTACAACATTATGCCAATTAAACTAATAGAAAATTTAGCCTGTTCAATGTTTAATAAAATCAATCTTATTCCAATTGTTACTTCAACTGATCATTTTTCTTTTAAAACCTACTCAAATCTGAACTTGTGATCTTAAAATTTAACTAACTACATGAGCAGTGATTACATGGTCTAATTACTCAATTAAACAACCCAAGTACCTAAATTCAAGTAGCTCGAAGACTTGAGCATAATTAAACTACTGATTTCGCTATGACTCGGCTCACTACAATGTTATAATCCAATTACGAACGAATCACAGCTTGATCTAGCATTTTTCCATTTTTTAAGCTTACTTAAGTTTAGAATGTAGATCTGCGATGTATGATTGTCTACGTGACTGAGACTTAGAATACCACTGTGAAGGTCACTTAACCGTTTGAAATAGTGATTAGATAACCTATATTTTAGTGTTCTACCTATTTAAACTAGGTGAGATGATGTTATGACTACACTACCACTACAATACCAGCTATTACAATATTTGTGTTTATTTTTCTGCTACTACATTCTATATTACCACTGCAGATCTAATATCAAACAGCTAATGAAAGAATGATTACACAATGCAAAATATCAAATGAATTCTAAATCTAGAGCTCCATTTCATTCAACAAGTCATTACAGCTTCGTTTTGGACAGAAGAGTACCTGGAGATCACAATGAGGAGAAATCAATTGCAGCAGCAGAAAACATAACAACCACAGCAACAACAGGACAGAACAGCGACAGTAGTAGACACCCAGCAACAAGTCCAGAGACAAAACTGCAATAAACCAATACAAGACCCAATCCAAGCCAATAAAACAGTGTCCATGGGTTTAAGAGTACATCCAGGAAGGAGCAATTGAAACCCCGACAAGACTCAAAAACCAAACAGTCCAATGCTATGATCAACTATGTCGCAGGACCAAAGAGTAACACCAAAAAGGTCCCAACAGCCCTGTTTTAACTTCCAAAACACTTGACGATTGCTTCAAGGACTTCAACAAACTAATGTCGTATCAAGATCTAACTCAAAAGACTTAAGGATTGACTGAAACAGTGAGCCAGAGAAGAAGCACAATGTTTTCTTCCTTATATTCTCTCAAAATGTCTCCCTCAAGTCTGTGTATGTATGAATTTCTCCTCTGAAAAATACTCTCTTCTAATGTCTATTCGTCTGTGTCCTCCCCCTTTCAGAACAATAATCCCCTTCTACTTATAGTTAAGACAAAACCTTAAACGTTACTCTCCACAATCAGGGAATCTCCCTGCCCACACCTCCACTGCAGAACCCATCCACTTCTGACAGAGCCCATCCTTCTATTTTTATTACTATCCTATGTCTAAGTATGGTCCTATTATTTAAACAAATGGCTTCTGTCCAGACATGGCTAAGTGCCCTGCTGTGACAGCAGGTTCCACTGCTCAATTTCATGTGCAGGGAACTAAAAATATTCCAAAATGCTAACCTCTGATCTCCTAATCAGTTAATTCAGACCCTAATCTCAAAATCACAACAGCTCTAGACTTTTGATCCAACAGTGGTTCAAGGCCTAACATGCAAGTGCGAGTTTACTGCCTCATTGTTCTAACCCATATCACTAACTGATGATGCTTTAAAGACAATTAGTTATCAACTCACAACACACATAATTGACAGTGCATTAACAAAATCAGACCAAACATACATGCGATTAAAATTATACTAATAGGAGTGGGGAATTAGCTATTCGACCATTTTAACTAAACTAAACACACACTGTAATCGCAACAAAACAACGAGTCGAAGCATACAAGGAAACATGATTTGACCAAATAAAAGGTCTGGAGATGGGAAGAAGAAAAGAGAAAGAAAATGCTAGCAAATTGAACACAAAGCAAGCAAAGGATCATCACAAAATCGACGCGGAGTAGAAGAAAAGAGGAAGGTATACCTCTGAAATCAGCGGTGGCTCAGGACCGACCTTGAACTCAAACTTTTGAAGCCACATGGGCCTTAATCGGGGTGTTCTCGGTTGAGAACACCTGGATTAAGATCCGTGAGACCTCAAATCTCCCTCAATTTCCACCCCCTTTAAAATTAGGGTTCATGCGACCGTTTTTGGGGCTTTACCATTTCTGGCCTGTTTCGAGCCGGGCTAAAGGTGGTAGGTGTATAAGGGAGGTGTGAGGAGTCACTGGTGTGAATTTGGGGTGGTTTGGCGTGGTTTGGGTTTTAACTCGAATCTCGATTGAAGATTCGAGACGCTTGGGGATGATTCGAGGTTAACGGACCACGGATTCGTGTAGAGGAGGTTCAAGGGGAGCTATGGTGTTGATTGGGTGGCCATTGGCCTACTGCCGCCAGCGGAGATGATTTTCGGCCGGCGGAGTGCGGTGGGGGAAGGCGGGGCTCGGGTTGTCTCTGAGAGAGACGATGGAGGAGGGGTCTGGCTAAGGGGGGGCTGGGTATGAGATGAACTTTATATATGAAATAGGAGATTCAATCCTGATCGTTGGATCATTTACGATCAACGATCAGGATCTCCTCACTTAAACGAAACGACGTCGTGTAATGTCATTTTAGGACCGGACCGGTCTTTGGAGTGAAACGAGTCGGGTATAATGGAGTGATTGGGGCCGTTGGATCCATTGAATTGAACGGCTCAGATTTGAGACGCCTAAATCGGCGTCGTTTGGTTCAAGTGGGGCTGGACCGGGTAAAGGAGACAGGTTGGGTCGGGTAATGGCTTTGGGCTGACTGTTTCGTTTGGGCTCCGGATTTAGGGGCCCAAATCCCCCTTTTTTCTTTTTCCTTCTTTATAATCAAAACAAAAATTCTAATTAGTTTGTAATCATTAAAAACTATATGGATGTTAATACTTAACAACAATTAACACACAATTGACAAAAATAAAATCATGTAATGACAACAAAAATAGAATAAAAATATATATATTTTTTGATTTTTTCCATTTCGTAAAATAATTAGTTTACCAATTAACTCAAAATTTTATAATTAAGTTTTTAAATGCTATTACATATATTTTTTGTAATTTTATTAATTTAATCGAACAAGCATGCACACACAAATACAAATAAGAAAATTAATACCCAAAATCCACAAATATTGCAAACAACGCAAAACTCTTTCATTTTTGAATCTTTTAGGAATAATTCGTGTGAGGCAAAAATCACGTGCTCACAAAGGGTATCCTACACAAACCTGAACTATCAGGCAAACTCGCCAAATGGGCCATATAGCTAACCGAGCACAATATAACATACCAAACGCAAACCGCCATCAATTTGCAGGTACTCAAAGACTTCGTCGTTGATTTCAGCGCGGAGATATTGCCCGAGATAGAACAGGAAGCACTCTGTGCTTCTACACATACCGACCTCTGGGTCCTCTACACCGATGGTGCCTCTAATTCCTCAGGATCGGGACTGGTACTCGTCCTCGAGGTCCCTACAAGCAAAGTAATTCGCTAGTCCATACAATGCCCCAAGATGAATAACCGCCAGGCAATGTATGAAGCTGTGGTTGCAGGTTTGAAGTTAGCCAACAAATATGGCGCTCGGCGACTCATCCTCCACTGCAACTCCCAACTCGTAGTGAATCAGGTCACCGAGACTTTCCAAATTAGAGAACAGAGGCTACAAAGGTACCGGTCGGAAACCCAAAAACTACTGCCATAATTCGATAAATGATGCCTCGATCAAATACCCATGGCACAGAATATCGAAGTAGACGGCCTCGCTAAACTAGTTGCGGCCACCAAAATTATCTACAAGGAAAATATGGTCACCCTCCTTCATTCTACAATAGACCACATCGAGGTACATTCTATAAACTTAACTTAGGATTGGCGTAACCGCTTCATAGCCTATTTGCTGCATGGAAAACTCCCGCAAGATAAAAAAGAAGCCAAGAAACTTCGGGTATAGAAGCCCGGTACAACCTAGTAAATGGTAATCTCTACAAAAGGACATTCGGTGGCACCCTAGCCAAATGCCTTGGACCACACCGAACAAGGAAAGTACTGGAAGATGTACACTAAGGGCACTGCGGTGCCCATATGAGGAATCGTGCACTTGTCCGATGCCTTATCTGCGCCGGGTACTACTGGCCAACCATAAAAAAAGAGGTCGCCGACTATGTCAGGAAATATGAATGACGTCAGAAGTGCGCCCCATTGATACATCAAGCAGGGGAACTCCTTCATTCCAACACTTCACCGTGACCGTTCATAAAATGGGGAATGGACATAGTCGGCCCCCTCCCGATAGTACAAGGTAAAGTAAGCTTCCTTTTGGTTTTAACTAACTACTTCTCTAAATGGGTGGAAGCAGGTGCATACACTCAGATACGCGAGCAGGAGGTCATCTCCTTCATATGGAAAAACATCGTATGTCATCTCGGCATGCCTAAAAAGATCAGCTACGAAAATGGCCTCAGTTCGTCGGAAAAAGAACGACTGAGTTTTTCAAAAAATGGCACATCAAACGAATACTCTCTACGCCAGATCACCTTGCCGCCAATGGTCAAGCCGAATCCTCCAATAAAATAATATTGAATATATTGAAAAGGAAGCTTGAAGAAGCTAAAGGCTATGGCCTGAACTGGTAACAGCAGTATTATGGGCATACCACAGTACGCCGAAAACCAGCACAAAAGAAATACCATACTCACTAGTTTATAGGACCGACGCAGTTATACTTGTCGAGGTCGGGGACCCTAGTTTGAGATACTCTAATGAGAGCGGAACAAGTAACGACAAAAGTAGGCTATAGGACCTGGACGAAGATGAAGAACGAAGAGACATGGCCCATGTAACAATGGTAGCTCAAAAGCAGCAAGTAGAAAGATAGTACAATAAGAGAGCCAAGGTATGACCGTTTAAAGTCGGAGTCTACATCCTCAAGGCTAAGACACAATCATCAAAAGACCCTAATGAAGGAAAATTGGGAACAAACTAGGACGGACCATACAAAATCATTGCTACAACAAACAAATGAGCATTCCAGTAAGAAACAATGGAGGGAAAGATACTCCAAAACAACTGGAAAATCGCTCATCTCAAGTACTTCCACTTCTAAAAGAAGGCGTCGCCTAAATCGTATTCTTTTTCCCTCACCCGGGTTTTGTCCCAATCGACTTTTCCTGGGGAGGTTCTTAACGAGGCGGCAAAGGAGACACATCAAAGATCAGAGTGTTGTTCATTACTTCGACCTATCAACAGGTTCTACGGAACAAAGAAATGAAGGTACTGGATATAGATAAGTGGGTCTCCATTGTACGTGCAGTATCGGCATATGATTCTTATAAGAACTTAATCGAATCTCCATTGTATGTGCAGAATCGACATGTGATTCTCACAAGAACTTAATCGAATCTCCATTGTACGTGCGAAATTAACATGTGATTCTCACAAGAACTTAATCGAATCTCCATTGTACGTGCAGAATTGACATGTGATTCTCACAAGAACTTATATGTGCAGAGTCAACAGGTGATCCTTATCTCCATCGCATAAGAAGAGTCATGTCTTTCTATGGGAACACGACCGAATGTCCAACAGAGAATGGCCAAGGCCATCGACGATGACATAGGTTCGACCTTGTTCGAACTACGATAGGATCCTACTTTGATGATAGTTCAAAGCAATATCTCAATGGACAAAACCATCGATGATGACATAGGTTCGACCTTGTATGAACTACGACGGGATCCTACTTTGACGACAGTTCGAAGCAACATCCCAATGGCCAAGGACATCAACGATAACATAGGTTTGACCTCATTTGAACTAGTATGGGATCCTACTTCGATGATAGTTTGATGCAACATCCTAATGGCCAAGGACACCGACGACGACATAGGTTCGACATCGTTCAAACTACGATGAGAACCTAATTTGATGACGATTCGATGGAACATCCCAATGGCCAAGTCCATCGACGACGACATAGGTTAGACCTTGTTCGAACTACGACGGGATACTACTTCGACGATAGTTCGAAGCAACATCCCAATGGACAAAGCCATCGACGATGACATAGGTTCGACCTTGTTTGAACTACGATGGGATCCTACTTCGACGACGGTTTGAAGCTACATCCCAATGGCCAAGGCCATCGATGACGACATAGGTTCGACCTTGTTCGAACTATGACAAAATCTTACTTCAATGACGGTTCGAAGCAACATCCCAATGTCCAAGGCCATCGATAACGACATAGGTTTGACCTCGTTTAAACTATGACGGGATTCTATTTCGACGATAGTTTGAAGCAACATCCCAATGGCCAAGGCCATCGATGACGACATAGGTTTGACCTCGTTCAAACTATGATGGTATCCTACTTCGATGACAGTTCGAAGCAACATCCAATGGACAAGGACATCACGGCGACATAGGTTCAACCTTGGTCAAACTACAATGGGATTCTACTTTGACCTCGTTCGTAACAACATCCCAATGGCCAAGTCGATCGATAGTATCCCAAATATTGTAAAACATCAACAAAAGATCAATTAACAAAATATATTTTACATTACATCGAAATGTTATTACAGTATCCACAAACGGGCTCAAATACACGCTCTGCAAAAAAATCCCACCAACAAAGACAAGTAAAAACATAATCTACACACCACCCCCAGAAGGGTAAGCATCCCCGTACCATGAATCCAAAGATAGATGACCTGTATAATCAAAGTTGACGTCACCCCCGTTAGGAGTATGAAGGTCGTGCGCAAGCCTCACGAGCTGCATAAGATGTGGTATGAACGGCCTGAAACTCCGCTTCAGTCACCCTTCCCTCGATGAGAAAAAACCTATACACATCTAATCGAGCATGAACCCACAACTCGATTAAATAATGTGGCTCGGCCGGATCGGCTGAAGGATGAGACATAGAAGGTTGAGACAGTCGACTCGCATCCCCTGCCCTCAGCAAGGCCATTTGACCATTTAGTGCAGCTAGCTCTGCCTCCAACTCTCTAATACGCCCTTCGAGCCCTGCAACCCGCGACCAGTGGTTTCCTTCTCTTCAGTCAACTCCGACCTAGAAATGCAAAGGGCGTCCTCCCAAAATACCAATTCAAAAATAGTCGCCGCCAACTTGTCGGCACTGACACCCAGTTCGCCCTTGAGCCCCTCAATCTCTGCCACCTTTGCACTCAACTCATCGGTCAAGTCGGCCACTTTTTCCTGTAAGTCGGTATTCTCATTCATCAACACCTTGCTCAACTCGAGGTCATCCTCCCTCGCCTTAAGGGAAGGCTCCAACTTACCATTGCGAGGACAACCCTCATGAGCTCCTCGTCCCTATCCCTCAACTCCTTAATATTGCGCTCCAACTGATCCTCCCGCTGCTTAAGCCCCTCACGAAATACCTGAAACTCAGGGTCTTGATGATAAAGGTCAGCCATCGCCCAATGCTTAGCCCGATGCTTATGATACTTAGTCAACATCTTCTCATAAGAGACACGTTTGTCTCCTTTCCCAATGATCTTGTTTGAAATCAGTGACGAGGGTCTGACAAAAGATAAGGGAAGGAGTTAGAAACAAAAAAAATGGAACAATGGTTACTACACAAACTCGGCAATGAAATAAAGAGACAAGGCATCTACCTCCAAGGTCATAATGGTGACCTTCTGAGATAACTCCATGTCGCTCATACCCCTAAGCATTTCGCTTTCAGAAGCGGCACACGGGAGCTAAGGCAGATGCCACTTGCTCGTTGTTCAGCAACAAGATATAATCCCCAAGAATGACTATGTGACAGTTAGAACCGTCCATTTAAACCTCCATATAGGTATGACGACCCACAAACTCATTAAAATCCTCTGGGTCGACATCAAAACTAGAGATGCCACCCTCAACACGATGCCTCGAATGTTGGATGATGTACCACCCTCAATAGATCACACTGAATTGACCCCTGGATAAACTATCCACTTGGGGAGACCTTCCCGACAAAATAGCGTCGGCCATAAATACGGGCATAGGGGCTGTCGGGGGCGCCCCACTTCTATCAGCTTCTGTGGTATACCTTTCCCAAGCTCCAGCCTCCTTCTTTTCCTCGACAATGACTCGTCTTTATTAGAAGATCCATCCAAAGAATGTAAGGTCGGCACCGAGGAAGCCTCTTCCCTCACGACCATAGCCCGAGATGGATTTCCCAATTGAATAGGACGAGGACGATCCTCCCGAACAGACTCATTCAAAAAAAACTGCATGTCCATAGTACCAACGGCTTGTCGAAAGGTGGGGACAGACACCCTTCACCTAGAAGCTCCTCGACCTGTCAGCACAAAGAGTCAAACCATTAAATACGGTCGTGCAACCAACAAAGTAGTAAGTACGACATTTACCAAAAGAATCCCGTATCGCTTTTGAAGGCGGGCCAAGTTTGAGTTTCTGTTGCATGGGGTAAAAGACAGGGTACCCAATCCCTGATGCCCGCAATAGAGCAAGGCGGACGGCTCATCGCTACAAAACGGCAAGAGAATGAACTTTACAGCAAACATAAAAGAAAGGAGAATAAAATGAGTGATGACACTTACAAGTATCGTTCCACTGCTCCGGGAATCCGACAGAATCAGAAACAATGTGCTTAGTGTTGAAAAAGAAATATTTATGCTAAAACTTACGACTTGCCCAGTCATCCGTCCCGGCCACCAACTATTTCGTGCCACGAAGTCTCAAATGCATCATGGTACCCCTAAGGAAGCCAGGCGTGAACAGGTGCAAAAGGTGGTGGATAGAAACGATGTACTCCGCCAACTCTACATACTTAGTGAGTAGCAGAAACGCCTTGAGCGTATATGGCAAAAGTTGTGCTGGGCAAACTTGGTAGAATCTACAGAATTCCTCTACAAAGGTGAAAAGAGGAAGAGCGTAGCCAATCATAAAAGGGTACTCGTAGAAAGTGCAGTACCCCGGTCTGTAGACGTCCACGTAACCCCTCCCCGTTAGAACCATTTCTATATAGGCAGGAATGTCATATTTTATACGAAGGGCGTCGAGATGAACCTGCTCAGTCTCAGAAAACATGGGGTTCGGGGTGGTAGGAGGGTCCTTGAGGAAGTCACTCCAAGATAGAGAGTGTCTCGGTAGTAAATCCTTACCATAAGAGGGTTGTCACCCTCTTTTACCACCACATCCCCGTTGTCAGAAGGAGGCACCGTGGATGACGGAGCGGCCTCAAGAACCTCTTCATGAGAACGACGAGACCTCGGCATGATATTGATCAAAGGAATATTAACGAGGAAAAAGAAAGTGGAAGCTTCAGGTAAAGAATGAAAGAAGAAATAGAAGAATATGAGAGCAAATGAGGAAGAGTGAAAGAGGTTTTCGAGAGAGAAATGGCTAAAGTTCTTCAGAAATACAAATCCCCACCTATTTATAAGGTTGTGTGGCGCCAGAATTGAGGCGGCACGTCTCAAAGCTACGTAAGAATCAAAGCATCAAGCCGTCAAATCCTTGCCCCGAAAACCTGTATAATGATGACGCACGTAGAGCTGACATCATTTCCCGATGAAATGTACCACCCGTTGTTTTGCTGAACGTGATGACCATCCCCCATTGACCATGTCGTAACGATTCAACGGGTAAAATTCCTCCAGGAGAGCGTATGAAGTCCGATCATCGAGGACGCATCTGTTCGCTACCCCGACAAGTGGAAGGACTAACTACATGGGTCCAAATTTGACAAACCACGACCTACGACGAGTACGGCTAATGATCGGATACCTACGAGTCGACGTTCCGAAAGAGACAACCTTAGGACAAAGAAGAGGTTGTACGACCCATGTAATATTGTAAGCCCATTAGAGGGACATTGAAAATATTTCATCGAATATTGTAGTTTGTTTCTAACAACTGAGAAGAGTTTTCCTCTTGTATATAAGGGGGACAAAAAGCTTTGTAAAAGGGGATGGAAATAACTCCGAAAAATTATCTGAGAACAAAAGGAAATCTGTCAGTGATCATATCGTTATTTACTTAATTTAGTATTCATTACACTCAGCTAAGGTTTACTCATTCATCTTTCGATTTATTTGTTCAAAAAGATTCACATCTTTTGATTCAAACAAGCACATAACACTATCATTTACACTAACTCATACTAATTTATCGTGGTTAAATAATGAATTAAGGTAAGAATATATATTGGAGTAATAATTAACTATGTTTAATACTAATAATTATGTTGCATATTTTTATCCTATGCTCGAGTAAATTCTTACCATTCAGAGAAAGTGATAGATGGATATGATTATCCTCTCCGACCAGTATTGCTGGCGAGCACATTCCCTCTCATCTTCGACGCAAAACTGGATAAAGAGAATTGACCCCCACACGTGAAAAGTTTTAATTTATGTGACCCATTTCTTTTTTTAATTTATGTCAAAAATAATAATTTTTTTATTTGAAAATAATTTACCTTTATGTAATTATTTATAGTCACAAAAAATATATATTTTTTATTTTTACCATAAATTCAAAAATTTTATCTCTTTTCATAAATTACATACCCAGTTAAATAGGTTCATATAAAATAAATAGAGATGGTAATATTTAAGCCCAAATAAATTAAGTTTTTTTTCTTAATGTCACAAAGGTGAATAAACCAAAAAAAAGATTAGCATGCCTAGTCCGACTGTCCGCGTCAACTTAGCAGGCAAGTCTGAACAAAGCACTAACAATTTATTTGATGACTCGCTCTTAACCGACCACGGTGAAACCTGCCGGCTATGAGCCAACAGTAGCAGGTTAAACTGCAACGGCGTTAATGTGAGTTGACAAAAATGTTATGGAGTTAGAAAGTTTAATCCAAAGACTAATTTATTAGGCGGAAGATTTCAGTCAATCTTATTATATTATGGAGGTTCATGTTCCGTTATAAATAAGCTTCCTAAAGAAGTTTATTCATATGAGATTTCGTCGTAAATATGTTTATCTATTTAGTACTTTATTGGAAATAAGCTTCTTGATTATCTTTTCGGTACCTAGTTACGGATAAATATTACCCTCGGTAGAAGATTATCCATACTGGGTATAATAAGCTTATCCTTTCAGAATCCGATTATGGATAAATATTACTCTCGGTAGAAGATTATCCATACAGGGTATAATAAGCTTATCCTTTCAGTATCCGGTTATGGATAAATATTACTCTCGGTAGAAGATTATCCATACCGGGTATAATAAGCTTATCCTTTCAGTATCCGGTTAAGATAAACATTGCCCCCGGTAGAAGATTATTCATACCGGGTATAATAAGCTTATTCTTTCAAGACTCCGTTATGAATAATCAATACCCCTAGTAGAAGATTATCCATATTGGGTACAATGAACTTATTCATTTGGTACTCCGTTATAGATAAACATTACTCGCAGTAGAAGATTATTCATATCTGGTATTGTAGCAGCTTACACAGCAGGTTTAAAAGTAGCAGCTTACACATCAACTTGCAGTAGTAGCTTAAACAGCAGCGTCCTTCCTTCTATAAATAGAAGGGTTTTCAGTTTATTATGTACATCAGTTTGAATTCGAATAATATATATCAGTTTCTCTCTATGCATGTCTTTACATTACAGTCTTTATTTTATAACACGTTATCAGCACGAGACTCTTCCATCTCGAGCAAATATTTTGAAAGTATCCGAGGTAAGAACTTTCTTTTCTTAAATAATGTCAAATCTTTCTAAACTTGAATTTGTAGCCCTAGATATATCGGGCAAAAGCTATATGTCTTGGGTGCTTGATGCTGAAATTCATCTTGATGCGATGGGTCTGGCAGACACCATCAGTGATAAAAATCAGGCATCAAACCAAGACCGTGCCAAAGCAATGATATTCCTACGCCATCACCTTGATGAAGACCTAAAAATGGAATATCTTACTGTTAAAGATCCAGTCATTCTGTGAAATAATTTGAAAGATAGATATGACCACTTGAAGATAGTCGTTCTTCCATAGGCACGATATGATTGGACTCATCTAAGGCTACAAGATTTTAAATCTATCAGTGAGTATAATTCTGCTATGTTCAGAATTATTTCCCAATTAAAACTATGTGGTGATAATATTACTGATTATGATATGTTGGAGAAAACTTTCACCAATTTTCATGCCTCGAATATGCTCCTGCAGCAGCAATATCGAGAGATGGGATTTAAAAGATATTCTGAACTTATCTCACATCTTCTTATAGCCGAGCAACATAATGGGCTATTAATAAAAAACCATGAAAGTCGGCCTACTGGTTCTTGTCCATTTCCTGAAGTGAATGAGACGAACTTCCACCAAGCTAGACATGGAAGAGATCATGGCCCCAGTCGTGGTCATGGTCGTGGCACGGGAAGAAACTCTAATCATGGTAATAATAATGCACCAAAGAACCCTCTCGCCACCAGCAGTAGAAAAGGAAGGAACAAAAGCATGAAGCGGTGGAAGCACCAAATACAGAAAGTGCATGTTGTAGATGTGGAGAAAAAGGGCACTGGTCACGTACCTGTCATACGCCAAAGCACCTGGTTGAGCTTTATCAAGCCTCCTTGAAAAAGACAGAGAAAAATGTTGAAGCAAATTTTATCTCCGAGGATAATTTTGACTTCATGCATTTAGATGTAGCTGAGTACTTTGCACTCCCAGAAGGAGAAACAAGTCATGTAATCGGTAGTGAATCTGTAGAAATATAAATATTTTGATTTTTGTTGTTTGTAATAAGTAGTATGGTTATGTAATTGTACATAAATAAAAGTTATGATTTGATAATTATGTTTACTATAATATATCTTATTCATTTTGAAGAATATGGATATTATTATTAGATCAACTTAAACTCTAGCAGAGTTTGCAAGAAATATACAACTATCAGAAGTGGTTCTTTTCGTATATCTCATTGTAATTATATTTTTTTAACCACCAGAAATGATAATTTAGACTTTCTATGGTTACAATTGAAGATAAGATACATAAATATTCTCTATATTAAATGTGTGCCTCGATTTGCTTATGAAGTAGTAATATTTTAAAAGAGGTTGTGGCATCACAATTTGTTGTGATTAATGCGCATTCAGATAATCATGGATGAGAACTTTTGAAAATAATAATAATCCATTCCCTGAAGTGAATGTTGCAATATTAATAAATCTGATAAATATGAATGCGCTTTTGATGTAAATATATTTACCTACAGAAGAGGTATTTGATTGTGATTTTCTCTTATGATACCAGAAGTATCTAAGCAATATTTGATAGTCCAAAATGTATCAACAACTCCTGAACAGCTAACTGTCTGCCTAGAAGACACGTGACACCAGTAGTGTCCGATAATATTAGATTGTGGATAATAAATGAAGGCTCTCGAAGAAATTATTTATAAATATGTCATTCATTTGATATGATTGTGGTCAAAACATAGGTTGTAGTAAACCTGAAGTTTACTAAAATAAATGGCTATCATATTGAGACTATAAATGATTGGAAGATTGAAAATCTTCATTTTCCACAATCATAGGGGGTAAAATAATATGTATATGAGAAGTTACCCGCCTTATTCTTTGATTTGTACTTCATCATGTATCACGATAAACCAGAAGTTTACTAATACAAAAGTAGTCATAGTAAACCAAAAGTTTACTAATGCAAAAGTTTATGTCATAGTAAACCAGAAGTTTACTAAGAGATAGCACATTCCATGATAAACTTGAAGTTTTCATTTGCCATTTTTAAATGATCTATTAGAGAATTTAGATAAGCATATACTGAAGAACTAGAAGATTCTTCAAGAATTCTCCTGTGTTGCTTGTTCTCATAATAAATTGATTATACCAGCTAAAGTTGGGACTAAGACCCTTGATTCTGAAATATATAAAAGGTGAATACGGGCCCATTCACCTATCATGTGAACCACTTATAAATCGAGGGACATGACCGGCGCCTGACCGGGTTGCCCCAGTCAAGCGGACCTGGGTGCCTTTCATTCCCACGCGTTACCCCTGTGTTGATTGTTTCTCATTAACCAAATATATTACTAATCATAATGACTGATTTCATAATGCATAAACATAACCATGTGATTGATTCACTAACAAGTTCATAATTTATATTTACAACGCCCCATACATATACATAGGCCACAATCCTACAGTTTACATGTCTATGGAGCCTCTAGGATACAAAAAGGGAAATACAATACTTGCCGGTAACAAGGCTCCGGCTATACCTTACAAAACCAAAATGAAATCTAAACCGAAGTGGCAAGAACCACACAAGGCCCGGAGGAAGAAAGGGGCTCACCAAAACGGGCAGTGGAAGGAGAAGGATACTACTGCCGATGAACTGAAGTGCCTGCTACTGATCCACCTACAATCATGACACGAATGTAGCGCCCCCGGCAAAAGGGACGTCAGTACACTTAAATTGTATTGGTATGTATGGACAAACTTTGTCCCAAGTAAACTCAAGCCATTAAATTACATCAACAATTAATTAAGCCAGCCAACCATGTTTCCACATTTTCCTTATTTCAAATAATTCTCAACACAAAGCACTTTCTACAATCAACCAATTTAACAATAACCAATCAATCACGTAAAGCACAAGTAGTCAAACAAAGGGGCAATCAGTGCCCCACAGGTTGCAAACTCTCCTGCCGTCTCCTTTCACAATTTCACATTATTGATTTTTGTATCAATTTTCAATAGCGATTTCGATCGCTTTCCATCCTTATTGCCCCTGACCACCCTTATTACCTCGGCCACCCTTATCACCCCAACCCACACCTTATTTCACCACGTTGCGGCGCGCAACACGACCCCGCCTTACAGTTGAAAACACAACAATTTCAAACAGCAGATAATGTACTACACACAATTTCAACAAGTTCAAATAAGCAACTTACACATTGGTTCATGTTCTCAATTTCTTCTCAATTCAATATCACAACCATGTTACAATATTTCCACAATTCAAGTGTTTCATCTCTTTCCACAATAAACCAATTCTCAAGTGTTTCATTTGTTTTCCACAAGGTACCATATAGGCCATCATAGTCATTATTCACAATTCTTTTGCCAAATTAAACTCTCATTTTACATCACTCATAGCTCGACAACAAACTTTGAATATCCAACAACAACATCAAGAATTTCACACAATTTGTCAATTTAACACGAAACAAACAAACTTCACACATATAGGCGATTTCACAAGAATCAAAATTAGCCATACATACCTGGTGATGATTTTTCCTCCTACTTTATGCTTACCCAAGATATCCTACTCTTGCCAACCTTGTTCTTGAAGACTCTTACTCCTACTCACTTCTTTTTACTAGAAATCAAGTTCAATAATCATGCATGAGTGTAAAAATTCTATTTTCAAAAGCTATTATATGCAAACCTCTCTTTACCCAATTTAAAACTGAAAATCAAAGAAAATAGTTAGGGTTTTTACCTTGAAAAGATTGGGGAAGTTGAATCCTTGCCCTAGGATCCCTTGGAATTAAGTAGTTGGAACAATCTTTGAAGATGAAGAACTTCTCTCTCTAAAAACCCTCTCTTTTCTCTCTAATTTTGGTGAGATGATATGATAAAATGAAGAAGAAAGGTGTTATATTAAAGAAGAGATCGGGTCAAAATGTTACAAAAATCTGGGCCGGGGTCAATTATGCGGTCACTATGCGACCGCAGAATCCACATGCGGTCCGCATAGTGACCGCAGAATTGCCCCAAATTTTACACAGGTTCTGTTAAGGAATGCGGTCACTATGCGGACCGCATGTTGATTCTGCGGTCGCAAAAGTGCACCGCAGATTTGACATGCGATCGCATATCGACCGCACTTTTGACACGATTTTGGGCAACTCTCTGGAACGTTTTGCGGCAAGAATACGGTCCGCATGTCAGGTTTGCGGTCGCATTCTTGACCGCATATTTGACACTTTTTCGGAAAAATTATTTCTCTACATTTTTGAAACTTAAATCACTACCAAGGGTCCGAACCGCGGCTCGCAAGCTCGCCACGAAGAATTCTACGCATTCCTAACACATCATTCGGACCATGACACCACATCTACTAGGTTTTATGCACAAAATTTTACGGGGCCTTACATCCTCCCCCCCTTAAGATCATTCGTCCTCGAATGAGGATATTGAAATAAATGAGTTTTGAAAGACATGGTATGCATGCTATCAAAATTTTGACTAACTCTTATATTTTAGAAAAATTTCGCCAGAGTTTCCTTTGTATTATGGACATATCCACCTGCCAGAGGGCCCCCGAAACACATTACCAAACAACAATACACAAATACAACACTTTTCACAACTAGTATACACTTTCTTACCTCAACGAATGCACATATTTTATCACATTGTTACAATTGCACATAAACTAGTCACTTCAATGAATTCTTACCTTATTTAACCATTTTAACACACCATGTACACTTAACAAACCATTACCAATCTAAACTTACTATTAGTTATTTATGTAACACACGAATATTTATAAGGATTTCATTTATCAAGAACGGTTCAAGTGACCCAAGGTAACAACACATTTAACTCATTACAAATAAAGGAGACTTTACTAATACTAAGAGGGAAACAACTTAGGCAAGATGACAGTTACTAGGAGTAGGAGGGTCACCTAATTTCTTCTAGGCTTGATCAAACAAATGGGGTACTTTTCCTTCATCTCTTTTTCTGCTTCCCATGTGGCCTCCTCAACTTGTTGACTTCGCCACAATACTTTAACAGAGGTAACTTCCTTATTTCTCAACTTACGGACTTGCCTATCAAAATGGCAACTAGAACTTCTTCATATGACAAATTTTCATTAACCTCTATAGCTTCGACTGGCATGATGGTGGATGGATCTCCAATCACTTTCTTCAACTTGGACACATGGAATACCGGATGCATTGCTGACATCTCAGAAGGCAACTCTAGCCTATAAGCAACTTGACCAATCATGATCCTCACTTAGAAGATAATTCAAGTCAAATGCCGGAAGCATTTGCTGATCCAAAATCAAATATCATATTTCAGCTGCAAATGCTCCTATTAAAATATAAAGTCCCTGAAGGATAGAGTTTACTGTACGCATGAAGCGTGGTAGACAAATCGGTTCCAAAGGTAACAATCATTGAAAAATGATAAGGAGCTAATGATCAAAACGATCATAATGAGGAGGAAATAAGCTCTAGAAGAGCCCACGACATAACATTTTATGAAACTCCAGAAGAAGTTGAGGTACCTAAAAATAAAGAAAGTGATAAGATCTCAACAAGTTATGTCACTTAGGAACCGATACAAAATGATTGTCGACGATATATTTGATATAATATAGTTCACAATACTGTGAAATATTGTGAGGATCAGACCAGTAGTCTAGACACCTAAAGATGTCATGCCATTTAAACGCGACTCATAACCTATATGACTCATTTGATTAAATCTCTATAAAGATCCCTGAAGGATTTAAAATGCATGAAGCATATAAGTTCAAAGTCTCGGGAAATGTACTCGATCAAATTATAAAGATCTTGTACAGTTTAAATCAATCTGTACGTAAGTGATTTAATCACATCAATGAATATTTGCTGAAAGAGAGTTAAATAACTAATGTTATTTGTCCATGTAAAGAAAATGTCATCAAATATGTTACCGTTATTTCACAGTATTGTGAAATAATACTGGTGGAAGCTTATTAGAGTGAAGTAGCCGTGATGGGGATGAGGGTACGTATTCGGAGGTGGAAGCTTATTTGCTATATGTTTACCCCCCCCCCCCTCCCTTCCCTTTTTATCTTATGTCTGACCCTCACTCTTCATTTTGCAGGCATTTTTGTTGCAGGTGGAGAGTCTTCGTCGGGCCAACGTTTGGTCCGGGGTGTTTTTCTGGGTGCTTGGCAAGTGTCGCCGCTACCGAAACAAGTGTAGGGAGTTGAGCGAGCGTATAAGGATTGATTCTCGTCATCGGGCGTTAGTTGAAGAATTAGCGAGGAGGGAGTTGCAGGCGAACCAAGCACTTGGCCGTATAGGAGCTTTAGAGAACCAATTGCATCGGAAGGATGATGAGCTCGAGGCTGGATGGAAGGCTTCGATAAAGTGTGAGCGTTTATGTTTAACCAAGGTGACGGAAGTTACCTTAGAGTGGAGTGGGAAGGTTGTTGTACTGGAAGGGGAGGTGGCCGCTTTAAAGCAGAGGTTGGTTGAGACCTTGGCCCAGGCGGATGAATTGCAGGGAATAATCCGCGCTAACGAATCTCATCTATCATTGATGAGAGCTGCTGCTGCCTTCAGGGAGGGCAGTCTTGAAGAGCGGATCGGGGTTTTAGAGCAGAGCGCCCAAGATGCAACGGGGAAAATCGCACTTTTAGAGGAAGAGAACAGGCGTATCCAGGAGCAGTCCACTTTTATGGGTTGTTCCCGTGAGGTTTGGGTTTATATTGAGGCCCAGCGGGATGTGTACAAACATCTATTTAAGGCCGGCATCATTTCCGAAGCCATTTTCGAGGGAGCACGCCAGAGGGCACGGGAGGCTCGCGTGGAATATGGTTTTGACGCCGCAACGCCTGGTATTGATGATGGTGCTGGCGGGAGTTTGGCGGGGGCTGGCAATGGTGTGGAGATTGAAGGTGGTTGCGCAGGTGGAGCGGGTGGTGAAGCGGTCGGAGCAAGGGATGGTGCAGTTGGAGCAGGGGATGGTGCTGATGGCCCTAATTGAAAAGAGTGGTTTCTTCTCCTTTTTAGTGGTCGTTGCTTTTTCTTTGCACGTTGCTGTGTTGTTTTTCTTTATTTCCAGACGATGTTTGAATGGATGTAGGCGGGCGTGGCCCGTGATTGTTTTTCGAACAAGGGGGAGTTCCCTTTTTGTATTGCTCAATTACTGCTTGTTTCACTTGCGCCTTTGGGGGCTGATTTTCGGATGTTGGTGGCTAATCCCCTCCTTTTTTAGTTGGGCATTGTGAGGCGTCTCCTCAAAGGCGGTTCATTCCAATCATAATCCCGTTCCGGGTGTAATTAGACTGTTCTCCATGAGAATGAAATCTCGACTAGGTGGTTTGGGAGGCATCGAATCCTGCACGTCTTTCACTCTAATAGGAGCCAGACATGTTTACCTAGTTGACGAGGAAATCTGCCTTGCGCACAGCGCAGTCACACCAGAAGAGTTATGAGGATCGTAGGGTTCGAGAGTTGTCTTTCATGGTTGGTGATAGAGTATTGCTGAAGGTTTCACCCATGAAGGGTGTTATGCGGTTTGGGAAGAAGGGGAAACTGAGTCCCAGGTTCATTGGTCCTTTTGAGATACTCAGGAAGATTCGGGAGGTGGCATATGAGTTGGCCTTGCCACCCAGTTTGTCCAGTATTCATCCAGTATTCCATGTGTCTATGCTCCGGAAGTATGTCGGGGATCCATCTCATGTGTTGGACTTCAGCACGATTCAGCTTGATGGTAATCTATCTTATGATGTGGAGCCAGTGGCTATTCTGGGTAGACAGGTTCGAAAGTTGAGGTCCAAGGACATTGCTTCGGTCAAGGTGCAGTGGAGAGGCCGGCCCTTGGATGAGGCTACTTGGGAGATCGAGTAGGAGATGCGGAGCAGATATCCTCACTTATTTGAGTCTCCAGGTATGTTTCTTCACCCGCCCGAGGACGAGCGCTTGCTTAAGTTGGGGAGAATGTGATGACCTAGCCCATCAGCATGTGAGTTATCACACCGTTTTCCCCGTTATATGCTTGTGCATGTTTCTATACGTGTGTTTGGTAAGTTTGAGTCAATTCGGATCGAGTTTGGTTGGAAATGAGACAAATAATCTCTTAGGAGAAGGCATAGTTGGGAAAAGTCAACCAGATGTTGACTTGTGAGTTAGAGAGCTCGGAATCAAATTCTGATGATTCGGTCGGCTCCGGGAGGTCATTTGTGGCTTAGGAGAGCGATAGGAATTGAATTTGGAGGTCCGGTGTAGTTTTAGACTTGAATTGGCTAAGATTGAATTTTGGCGAAATCAGAACAGTAGGTGAGATTTTGATCCGGGAGTCGTAATAGAATTCTGACAGTTGCAGTAGCTCCGTTAGGTGATTTTGGATATGCCTGCAAATTTTCAGGTCATTCGGACATCGTTTGGTCGGATTTTTGATTGGATGTTGGTTTTGGAAGTTCTAGTTGAATCTTAGGCTTGAATTCACTTTGATTCGATGATTTCTGTGTTTAAGGGTGTGCTTTTATGATTGGAACAAGTTTGTATCGTGTTTTGGAGTAGGTTGGTGGTTTTCGTTGGGGTCTTGGGGGCCACGAGATGAATCCGGGGGTCCAAACGGACCATTTTTTGCCAAATAAGGGATCAGGTCTAATGTCATAGGTGCAGCAGACGTTTGTTCTTCGCGATGGCGAAGATGGCCACGCGATCGCGTAGTGTATCGGAGAGCTGAGGGTCTTTTTCTCTTCGCGATCGCGAGGTGCTGGATGCGATCGCGTAAGGTTAGGATCTGGAAGCAAGTCGATCGTTGTATAAGTGTGGCGATCGCGTAGAATTATTTAACTGGTCATCGCGATCGCAGTTGAGTCCACGCGATCGCGTAGAAGAAAATTAGGCCTGCTAAAACTTGTACATCGCGATCGCATGCCAAAGGCTGCGATCGCGTAGAGTAAAGATACCTGGCAGAATGGTTTTTAACAAGACATTTCATTCGCGAACATATAGTATATTTCCTCCATTTTTGAGTTCTTTGAGAGCAAAGTGACGGGAGTTGATGGGGATTTCATCGGGAAAATATTGGAGGTAAGTTTTACGGTCTAAATACACGATTTTATCTTAGAATCTTCAATTATTTCACTGAAAATGGAAGGATTAATGGGGGATTTTTGCTCTAAGCCTGGGCTATGGTAAATCACCGATTTGAATGGGCAAACGGAGTCCGATTTTGATAAACTTTATATGTATGGACTCGTGTTGAGATAAGGATTCTGAAAATGTAACTTTTGTAATTTTTCTAGAAGCGTATCGAAAGTCGGATTTTAACAACTTCGTGGGTTTTGGTGTAAATCAGTTATTTCGATTGGGTTATGTCTATTTAGCCTATTTTGATGTATTCTTATTGATTTTAATCAGATTTGGCATCCGAGGAGATTGATTTGCGAGGCAAGTGCAAGGAGAGCTAGGACTTCTACCGATTCGAGGTGAGTGGTGGTAGTAAATGATGTACTGAGGGTTTGAAACCCCGTACTTGCACTATACAGTGCTATGCTGAGATGAAACACGCGTCATGTGACGGGCGTGGTGGTATTGTGACTGAGGATTTAGACTTGGTCCTTCCCAATTGATAGTTTATTGTGTATCATGACTGAGATTGAGCTTATAACTGTGTAATTGGGCTAGTAGCCATGTTTGGGGCCTTGCGCCGATCTGTAGAGTATTAGGGAAGCATGTAGAGTTAAGTGACCCTTATATCATGCTGGACACATACACTCGGTTGTAATCATAGCTGTATAGCATATCATGAGACAGTACTAGATGTGTACTTTGAGAGAGACTACATGGGGTTGCATACCATGTTCTAGCCGAGTGGGCCCGAGAGGTCAAGTCTATATTGACCGAGATGGGGTCGAGGACCCGCTATGAGGTATTGATATATATATATATACCGGATCGGGTTGCACGCCGCAGAAGTATATACATATACATATATTGGATCGGGCTGCACGCTGTAGCATTATACATATATATATTAGATTGGGCTGCACGCCGCAACATTATATCTATATATTGGATCGGGATTCACGTTGTAGTAATATATATATTGGATCGGACTGCACGCCGCAGTAATATAAATGTGGATCGGACTGCACGCCGCAGTATTATTGCGCTTGGGCTGTAGGAGCCCCTCCGGAGTCTGTACACACCCCATGTGAGCACCATCGACGTTAAATGGATCGGGTTGCACGCCGCAGCGCTATATATAATGGATCGGACTGCACGCCACAGCGCTATATATATATATATATATAAATTGGATCGGCCTGCATGCCGCAACGCTATATATATTGGACCAGGCCGCACGCCGCAGCATTATATATATATATATATATATATGGATCGGGTTGCAGGCCGCAACAGTATGAGTGAGGGCTAGGTCAGTGTGGGATTATTGTGAGACAGTTGTGGACTGGGAAGTGTGGGATTATTGTGAGACAGTTGTGGATTGGAACTGGGCTAATCACTGGGGAGATAACTTACCTGTGAGGTTACGTTTAGAGCTGTTTTAGTGATAGTACAGGTGTTCTTATTTTCAGTTGTTATTTATTATTATTACTTACTGAGTTGAAATATACTAACCCCACTCCCCTGAACTTTCTGTGCAGATCCAGGTGTTCAGGAGAGCAGCTAAGCTATCGCAGCTGCTTCATTACTGTTATTCCGAGGAGACTTCGAGGTAGCTGCTGCGTCCGCAGGACCTGATCATCCTCTTTATCATTTTGTCATTTCTATTCTACCTAGACTTGATTTGTGTAGGATATTTCCATCTGTAGAGGCTCAGACTTGTGACACCGCGATTGTTGGGCCGTATTTTGTATGATTCTGTTTCCACACTTATTGTTTTGATATGAAAACAAGTTATTAATGTTAATTGATATGTATTAATTAATAATTGGCTGGTAAATTGGATAACATGGTCGGGCTTGCCTAGCAATGTGTTGGGCGCCATCACGACCGGGGTTTGGGTCGTGACAAGTTGGTATTAGAGCCTAGGTTAACAGGTCTCGCGAGTCATGAGTCGATTTAGTAGAGTCTCGTGTATCGGTTAGGGGACACCTGTACTTATCCTCGGGAGGATGCAGAACCTTTTAGGAAAGCTTCAAATTCTTGAAATTCTTGTCGTGCAATTTTGTTGATCCAAAACTGAACTTTGATATTCTATTCTCTCACTGATGGAGAGAACTCGAGCTTCCGGACGAGATGGACGACCACCATTTCCACCTGCTAGAGGCCATAGACGCGGCCGTGGTCGTTGTAGGGGTAAGGCAGTTGAGGCAGTGCCAGCTGACCCACAGCCTCCCGTTGCTAAGGTTCCAACAGTAGCAGTTCAGGCACCAGCTGTGCCCATTGTTATTCTGGGTCTACAAGAGACCCTAGCTCAGATATTGGAGGTTTGCACTGACCTGGCTTAGGCAGTTTCTGCTTCCACCGTAGCGGCTACATCCGGGACCGGGGGTGGTCATCAGACCCCCACAACTCGCACTCCAGAGCCGGCAGTGCAGGGCGTGCAGACACCCGAGGCTCCACCAGTCCAGCCAGTGGTCCCAGTACAACCAGTTGTTCAGGTTCAGGGGGACAGGGTCCCAACTATGACTGACGAAGAGCAGTGTCGTCTTGAGAGGTTTAGTAGATTTTCTCCTCCTATTTTTAGTGGTGCTCCGGGCGAGGACGCCCAATGTTTTCTGGACAATTGCTGTCGGATGCTCCGTATGGCAGGGATATTGGAGTCCAGCGGTGTATCCTTTACTACCTTCCAGTTCCAGGGGACCATCCTTCGCTTGGTAGGAGGCTTATGAGCGCCATAGACCGGCAAGGGCAGCACCATTATCATGGCGAGAGTTCTCCACTATGTTCTTGGAGAAGTGGGTACCTTGATCCTAGAGAGGGGAGATGCATAGACAGTTTGAGGGGCTTTTCCAGGGAGACATGTTAGTATCGAAGTATGAGATCAGATTCATTGAGTTATCCAAATATGCACCATGGTTGGTTCCTACTGACCGAGAGAGGATTGGACGTTTTGTTGATGGCCTTATTTATCATATCTGTATTCTGATGACCCGAGAGAGGGTTCTGAGTCACTCTTTTGAGGGAGCTAGAGGAGAGGGAGGCAAAGAGGCCTCGAGGATCAGCTAGTTCTAGTGGCACTCAGACCAGAGGCCAGGGTCAGCAGAGCTGAGGTTGCTCTATCAGATCTTTACAGCCGGCCCGCTCAGATCATCGTGGGTCATCTTCCGGATGAGGTTCTCAGGATTCACACCAGGGCCAGCCATTTCTCAGCGGTATGCCAGCATAGAGTTAATCACAGCCCCATCTGTCTAGGGTTCTTCTCGACCTAGTTCATCAGCTGGACACTCCGATGCTAGGGATCATCATCAGTCCCAGCCCCCAGCACCTGGGAGTTGCTTCGAGTGCGGAGAGTTTAGGCACATCCGCAGAGAGTGTCCCCATTTTGTTCCCAGACCATATCAGCAAAGGGGGCAGCCCTCATCATCTGGTCCTTCCACTTTAGCACCCGCCCCACCAGCTAAGGGTGAGGGTCAGGCAGCTAAGGGTCGCCCTCGAGGGGGAGGCCGATCAGGCGGTCAGGCTAGATGTTATGCTCTTCAGGGCCGATCTGATGCAGCTGCTTCTGATGCTGTCATTACAAGTATTATTTCAGTATGCCACAGAGATGCCTCAGTTTTGTTCGATCCTGATTCCACTTATTCCTATGTATCTACATATTTTGCTCCTCATTTGGGCACGATCCGAGGATGTCTTGCGTTGCCCGTGCATGTATCTTCCCCGGTGGGTGATACCATTGTTGTAAACCATGTATATTGGTCATGTCTAGTCACTATTGGGGGTCTGGAGACCCGAGTAGACCTATTGCTTCTGAGCATGATTGATTTTGATATTATATTGGGCATGGACTGGCTATCTCTGTGTCATGCTATTCTGGACTATCATGCCAAGATAGTCACTTTGGCTATGCCGGACATTCAGAGGATCGAGTGGCGAGGCACGACTGGTTATGTACCCAGCAGGGTAATATCTTTCCTCAAGGCCCAACGGATAGTTGGGAAAGGATGTCTTTCTTATTTGGCATTTGTGCGGGAGGTCGGAGTTGAGACTCCCAGTATTGATTTTGTTCCCATTGTGCGGGACTTTCCTGATGTATTCCCCTCATACCTACTGGGCATGCCTCCGGAAAGGGACATTGATTTTGGGATCGATTTGGTGCTAGACACTCAGCCTATTTCTATTCCTCCATATCGTATGGCACCAGCTGAGCTGAAAGAATTGAAGGAGCAGCTCCAAGAACTCCTAGATAAGGGGTTCATTCGGCCGAGTGTGTCACCGTGGGGTGCACCGGTCTTGTTTGTTAAGAGGAAAGATGGCTCAATGAGGATGTGTATTGACAATAGGCATGAACAGGGTAATGGTGAAGAACAAGTATCCTCCGCCTCGCATCGATAATTTATTTGATCAGCTCCAAGGAGCTAGGGTATTCTCGAAGATTGATCTTCGTTCAGGCTACCACTAGCTGAAGATTACCAGCTGAAGATTAGAGAGTCTGATATTATGAAGACAGCCTTCAGGATGAGGTATGGGCACTATGAGTTTCTCGTGATGTCTTTTGGGCTGACCAATGCCCCAGCCACGTTCATGCATCTGATGAATAGTGTATT
This sequence comes from Nicotiana noctiflora, assembly GCA_032618575.1. Classification (NCBI taxonomy): domain Eukaryota; kingdom Viridiplantae; phylum Streptophyta; class Magnoliopsida; order Solanales; family Solanaceae; genus Nicotiana; species Nicotiana noctiflora. Next base: position 22,723 of record JASVEL010009537.1, on the reverse strand, counting down.
CCGGCCATATTTGGACTCCTTCGTGATCGTGTTCATAGATGATATCCTGGTGTACTCCCGTGGCCAGGAGGAGATGCCCAGCATCTTAGAGTTGTATTGTAGAGGTTGCGGGAGGAGAAGTTGTACGCCAAGTTCTCCAAGTGTGAGTTCTGGCTCGAGTCTGTGGCATTCTTAGGGCACGTGGTGTCCAGTGATGGTATTCAGGTGGATCCAAAGAAGATAGAGGCGGTGCAGAGTTGGCCCAAACCGACCTCAGCTACTGAGATTCGTAGTTTCCTGGGATTGGCGGGGTATTATCGTCGATTTGTTCAGGGATTCTCTTCCATTGCTTCACCCTTGACTAGATTAGCTCAGAAGGCTGCTCCTTTTATGTGGCCCGAGGAGTGTGAGGAGAGCTTTTAGAAGCTCAAGACAGCATTGACCACAACACCAGTCTTGATACTGCCGTCAGCTTCAGATCTTTATACTATGTATTGTGATACCTCGGGAGTTGGAATTGGTTGTGTATTGATGCGGGAGGGTAGGGTCATTGCTTATGATTCTCGCTAGTTGAAGCCTCATGAGAATAACTACCTTGTACATGATTTAGAGCTAGCAGCCATAGTTCACGCTCTGAAGATTTGGAGACATTACTTGTACGGTGTCTCTTGTGAGGTGTATACCGATCATCCCAGTCTTCAGCATCTGTTCAAATAGAAGGACCTTAATTTGAGACAACATAGGTGGCTGAAGTTGCTTAAGGACTATGACATCACTATATTGTATCATCCGGGGAAGGCCAATGTTATGGCCGATGCTTTGAGCCGAAAGGCGGTCAGTATGGGCAGCTTAGCTTATATTCCAGTTGGGGAGAGGCCATTTGCATATGATGTTCAGGCTTTGGCCAATCGGCTAGTGAGGTTGGATGTTTTTGAGCCGAGCTGAGTATTGGCTTTTGTTGTTTCTAGGTCTTCTTTATATGATCGCATCAGAGAGCGTCAATATGATGATCCACATTTGCTTGTCCTTAAGGATAGAGTTCTCCACATGCTAGAGATGTGACTATTGGTAGTGATGGTGTTCTGAAGATGCAGGGCCGTATCTGTGTGCCCAATGTAGATGACCTTCGAGAGTTGATATTAGAGAAGACTCACAGCTCGCGGTACTCCATTCATCCGGGTGCCGCGAAGATGTACCAGGACTTGAGACAGCATTACTGGTGGAGAAAGATGAAGATGGATATTGTTAGGCATGTAGCCAGATGCCTCAACTGCCAGCAGGTCAAGTATGAGCATCAAAGACCGGGCGGTGTTCTTCAGCGTATAGTTATTCCCAAGTGGAAATGGGAAAGTATTACCATGGATTTTGTGACTGGGCTCCCTCAAACTTCGAGGAAGTTCGATTCAGTGTGGGTGATTGTTGATCGACTGACCAAATCCGCACATTTCATTCCGGTATGTACTACTTACTCATCGGAGCGGTTAGCAGTGATATTTATACGGGAGATTGTCAGGTTGCATGGGGTCCCAGTGTCTATCATATCTGACAGGGGCACTCAGTTCACTTCTCAGTCCTAGAGAGCATTTTAGTGGGAGCTTGGGTACGCGGGTTGAGTTGAGCACCGCATTTCATCCTCAGACAGACGGACAGTCAGAGCGCACTATTCAGATCTTGGAGGATATGTTGCGTGCATGTGTGATTGATTTTGGAGATTCATGGGATAAGTTCTTACCACTTGCAGATTTTTCCTACAACAACAGTTATCAGTCGAGTATTCAGATGGCCCCGTATGAGGCGTTGTATGGCAAACGGTGTAGATCTCCCATGGGATGGTTTGAGCCTGGTGAGGATAGATTGATAGGGATTGAGTTAGTTCAGGATGCTTTGGTTAGAGCAAAGTTGATCCAGGAGAGGCTTCGCACAACACAGTCTCGCCAGAAGAGTTATGCGGACCGTAGGGTTCGAGAGTTGTCTTTCATGGTTGGTGATAGAGTATTGCTGAAGGTTTCACCCATGAAGAGTGTTATGCGGTTTGGGAAGAAGGGGAAACTGAGTCCCAGGTTCATTGGTCCTTTTGAGATACTCGGGAAGATTGGGGAGGTGGCATATGAGTTGGCCTTGCCACTTAGTTTGTCCAGTGTTCATCCAGTATTCCATGTGTCTATGCTCCGAAAGTATGTCGGGGATCCATCTCATGTGTTGGACTTCAGTACGATTCAGCTTGGCGGTGATCTATCTTATGATGTGGAGCCGGTGGCTATTCTGGGTAGACAGGTTCGAAAGTTGAGGTCCAAGGACATTGCTTCAGTCAAGGTGCAGTGGAGAGGCCGGCCCGTGGAGGAGGCTACTTGGGAGATCGAGCAGGAGATGCGGAGCAGATATCCTTACTTATTTGAGTCTCCAGGTATGTTTCTTGACCCGCTCGAGGATGAGCGTTTGCTTAAGTTGGGAAGAATGTGATGACCCAGCCCGTCATCCTGTGAGTTATCACCCTGTTTTCCCTGTTATATGCTTGTGCATGTTTCAATACGTGTGTTTGGTGAGTTTGAGTCAATTCGGATCGAGTTTGGTTGGAAAGGTAGTCTCTTAGGAGAAGGCATAGTTGGGAAAAGTCAAATGGATGTTGACTTGTGAGTTAGAGGGCTCGAAATCGAATTTTGATGATTTGGTCAGCTCCGGGAGGTCATTCGTGGCTTAGGAGAGCGATCGAAATTGAATTTGGAGGTCCGGTGTAGTTTTAGGCTTGAATTGGCTAAGGTTGAATTTTGGCGAAATCCGAATGGAAGGTGAGATTTTGATCCAGGAGTCGGAATAGAATTTCGACAGTTGCAGTAGCTCTGTTAGGTGATTTTGGATATGCCTGCAAATTTTCAGGTCATTCGAACATCGTTTGGTCGGGTTTTTGATTGGATGTTGGTTTCGGAAGTTCTAGTTGAAACTTAGGCTTGAATTCGCTGTGATTCAATGATGTCCGTGTTTAAGGGTGTGTTTTTATGATTGGAACAAGTTCGTATCGTGTTTTGGAGTAGGTTGGTGGTTTTTGTTGGGGTCCCGGGGGCCTCGGGACGAATTCGGGAGTCCAAACGGACCATTTTTGGCCATAAGGGATCGGGTCTGCTGTCATAGGTGCAGCAGACGTTTCTTCTTCGCAATTGCGAAGATGGCCACACGATCGCGTAGTGTATCGGAGAGCTGAGGGTCTTTTGCTCTTCGCGATCGCGAGGTGCTGGATGTGATCGCTTAAGGTTAGGATCTGGAAGCAATGCGATCGCTGTATAAGTGTCGCGATCGTGTAGAATTATTTGACTGGTCATCGCGATCACGGCTGAGTCCACGCGATCGCGTAGAAGAAAATTAGGCCAGCTAAAATTTGTACATCGCGATCGCATTCCAAAGACTGCGATCGCGTAGAGTAAATATGTCGTGCATAAGGGTTTTTAACAGGACATTTCATTCGCGAACATAGAGTATATTTCCTCAATTTTTGAGTTCTTTGAGAGCAAAGTGACGGGAATTGACGGGGATTTCATCGGGTAAATATTCGAGGTACGTTTTATGGTCTAAATACACGATTTTATCTTAGAATCTTCAATTATTTCACTGAAAATGGAATGATTAATGGGGGATTTTTGCTCTAAGCATGGGCTATGGTAAATCACCGATTTGAATGGGCAAACGGAGTCCGACTTTGATAAACTTTATATGTATGGACTCGTGTTGAGATAAAAATTCAGAAAATATAACTTTTGTAAATTTTTGAGAAGCGTACCGAAAGTCAGATTTTGATAACTTCGTGGGTTTTGGTGTAAATCGAGTTATTTCGATTGGGTTATGTCTATTTAGCCTATTTTGATGTATTCTTATTAATATTGATCAGATTTGGCATCCGAGGAGATTGGTTTGCGAGGCAAGAGCAAGGTGAACTTGGACTTCTACCGATTCGAGGTGAATGGTGGTAGTAAATGATGTACTGAGGGTTTGAAACCCCGTACTTGCACTATACAGTGCTATGCTGAGATGAAACACGCGTCATGTGACGGGCGTGGTGGTATTGTGACTGGGGATTTGGACTTGGTCCTTCCCAATTGATAGTTTATTGTGTATCATGACTGAGATTGAGCTTATAACTGTGTAATCGGGCTAGTAGCCATGTTTGGGGCCTTGTGCCGATCTGTAGAGTATTAGGGGAAGCCTGTAAAGCTAAGTGACCCTTATATCATGTTGGACACATACACTCGGCCGTATTCATAGCTGTATAGCATATCATGAGCCAGTACTAGATGTGTACTCTGCTACAAGTTATCAGAGGCGACTTTTGTTTTGCTACAAGCAAAAGCGTGGCTGAAATGTTTTTGTGGCAACAAAAAATATCGTCGCTAAACTGTACATTTTCCGGCGACACAGTTGCCACAAAAGGTGAGAAACCTTGCTACAAAATGGCTCCACAAGAACAGAAAATTAAGTTGGTCGCCACTGCTATTAATCTATATATATATATATATATATATATATATATATATATTTGGATCGGGCTGCACGCCGCAACAGTATGAGTGAGGGCTAGGTCAGTGTGGTATTATTGTGAGACAGTTGTGGGCTGGAAAATATGGGATTATTGTGAGACAGTTATGGACTGGAACTGGGTTAATCACTGGGGAGATGACTTACTTGTGAGGTTACCCTTAGAACTGTTTAGTGATAGTACTTGTGTTCTTATTTTCAGTTGTTATTTATTATTATTACTCACTGAGTTAAAATATACTCATCCCACTTCCCTGCACTTTTTGTACAGATCCAGGTGTTCAGGAGGGCAGTTGAGCTATCGCAGTTGGTTCGTTACTGTTATTCCGAGGAGACTTCGAGATAGCTGCCGGCGTCCGCAGGACCTGATCTCTTCCTCTTTATCATTTTGTCATTTCTATTCTGCCTAGACTTGATTTGTGTAGGATATTTCCATCTGTAGAGGCTCGGACTTGTGACACCACGATTGTTGGGCCGTATTTTGTATGATTCTGTTTTCACACTTATTATTTGATATAAAAACAAGCTATTAATGTTAATTGATCAGTATTAATTAATAATTGGCTAGTAAATTGGATAACATGGTCGGGCTTGCCTAGCAATGTGTTGGGCGCCATCACGACCGGGGTTTGGGTCGTGACAAAGAGTGATCATAGTACTTATTATTCTTGCATTAGCTAAGAGGAGAGGTTAACCTCGTCGATTGTCATAGAGTCGGGTTCTGACCCATACAAAACTATTCGACCAAATCTACATTTAATACGGATAAAAAATGAGTTAACCGATGAATACTATATGTATTGTATGCGGCAAAATCAGAGGGCCTAATTTCTCGCTATCAAGTCACTTCGGAAGAATATCTCGAGACCCCAAGGACGTCGAGTTGCGACTGAGTCCCCTCCCTCGTGGCTCGTCGAGGCCGGCCATTCCATCTCCATGCTTTTATAATTGATGTATGTTGTACTATAACCGGATTCGCCCCCCATATAAACGGAATCCACACCACTTTGTAAGCACGGCGGTTATTCCAACTATTCTACACAATATTAATAATATATCTCTTTCTTTTTTCTCTGACTTACTCGCTCGAGGCTATTCTTTGCACTCATTGCTTTTGTACATGTTCTTCAATTTTTGCCTTGTATTGACCATAAAGAGCCTTATTTAATAATATCTTAATTACTATCCCCTTCCCGGTTACCCCCGATAGCTCGAGCTCGAGCCGGATATCGACTCCGAGGCCTTTTATCGACCAGTCCAAAGCCCGGGTAGCAAGCCCTTCGATTTGGTTACTGCCCTATTTTAGCTTGTATCTCATCGTTAAACTTCATACGCCTAATGCATCAACTGCTCTAGCAACTAGTATAAAAATAGATTACATATTTTTAGAGTCTCATTTACAAATTTAATTGTTGTTACCATTTTCACGGTAAACAGATATTCATATTATCCATGGCTTCTTGAATATGATCACTTTTGAGAAAATTCTTAGTCACCAAACTTGATGAACTCCCAATTTGAAGTTTTACAAATGTAAGAGTTTATCTCATTAGTTATCTAATGGTTATCCGTTTTTCTAAGTGAATATGATTTTTATCCATAATTGACCCATTTTTTAAGAGTTTATTATCCAATCCATTTTTAATCAAATAATATGAATAGATAATTATTTTCTTTTATCTATTTTGCCACCGGTAGTGGAATAAGATCATGAACATCCGTTGCTTCAGTGAAGTTGTTAACTCAAGTTGACGCTCTCTTTTTACTTTCTGAGATATACTATTTAGAGTGTAACTCAGTACACTAAGCTTTTGCCACATGCGAAATTCAGCAAAAGGCAGGAACTACTTAGAAGTTAGATATAATATGCATAGCTTCACCTTAGTAATATGGCTATTGTGCAAGGAGGTCGCTTAGTCTTTAAGTAGATGAGTTTAAGATTTAAACTCTATAAATTTGATATGTAAAGTTTTTAATATTAAATTTATTATATTTTTAAAGTTATGTGTTTAGATCATTATATATTATAATTTAATGAATTTTTACATTAAATTTATATTCAATATAAAAAATATTAGATTCAGATCAACTTGTTATTATAATACTACGTACGCCTGTCTTAGCGAACATATGCACTCTTTAATAATTTACTGGATTTGCTCAATAACTACAATCGACACAAGCGTGCAGTAAAAAGAAAAGGCCTCAGTAAAAGTTTTTTAAAAAAAAAAAAGAGAGAGAGAGAGAGAGAAACTCTGCTATTACAAGAATCAATGAATTAAGAAGAACAAGGAAATGACAAAGCCCCTTTGAACAAAAGGGAAAAAGAATCATATGCTTTATTTTTGTGTAAGAAAATTAGCAGAATAAAAACAAACCTCTTCAGCGGCGACAATTTTACTGATCAAAAGAAGAGATGTGATATCGTTTTCCTTTTATATATATGGTGATTGTTCTACGTTTTGTGTCAGCCTTTCCATCAATTCTATAATTTCTGTCTTCTTCAATAAAAGCGTATTAAATTATCTGTTTTTTTTCATTGATTTCGATTGTTCCCTGATTTCCCCTTTCAAATTTCTTCCCTGATGACAAATCACAGAAATCAAAATTGACTCGTCTGAGAAAAGAAATAATTAATACTCCTATTTTGATCCATCGCTGTCTCTCTATCTGCTAGCATCACAGCTGTTTCTCCTTTTCTTTTACTCATTTTTATACAAGAAATTTTTATTTTTAGTGATGAAAAATATAGTACTCCATCCCTTTTAAATTAAATGATATATTATGCTTATCAAGAGTCAATCTGTATAAAGTTTGACAAACATTTTAATTTTTTTATTTATCATAAGCATGAAAAAAATTGTAACTTATAGTATCTTTTTGAATATTTAAGTTTTAAAATACTGAGTTGAGCTAATCCAATTTAGCTTCGAAGCTTAGTCAAATTGACTCTCGATAAGATAAATGTGTCATCTAAATTGAAAAGGAGGGAACTTTTTTTTGTGTATATATGTATACAATAAATATAATATACATATTTTATATACTTTTTTGCTAGAGATTGTACTTAATTCGACATACCAAATTTTTTATTTTGTCTCTTAAAGTCATTTATCTTTCGTTTGTAACAATAAAGTCACTGAACTATATCTATTGCACTCAAAAAGTCACTCAACTAAATTTTTCAAATTTTGGATTGCCAAATTCCTATTTTACCTTCTACATTATAAGCATTTATCTTCTTTTTATTGTTCTTAAACTTTTTAATATGATAATTTTTTCCTTTTAATTTATAGAATAAATAAATATTATTTCTAAATTAGAAAAAAAAGTATTGAAGAATATATAATGCTGGAATAATAAAATAATGAACATAGTAATAAAATTAATTAGAATAATTTGTTAGTAATAATAATTTTAGTATTAACAACAAAAATTCAAAAGTTTATTTACACAATTCAGAATGAAAGAAAATAAAGGTTGTAAAATATATATTCCATGCAAGCAATATAAAAATAATTATTAAATATATGTATTTTATAATATACATTAAATATTCTTGCAAAATTATGTTAAGTTATGTTATATATATTCCGTACACGACTTAACATAGCATATTTTACCATATACCAATAGTAGATGCACATAGGAAGTTTTGGGTGCTTAAGCACCCATTAATTTTGACCATATTAATACATTTATATAAAAAATTATACAAATATTTAGATAAATATTGAGTGAGCACCTACAAATAAATTTAATTTTCCTCTCCTTTTGAAGATTTTATCGGCGAGCATCCATAACTTTAAAATTCTAGATCCGTCATTGACCTATACAGATAGCCCCCCTGCTTTCTCGAGGATGGCACTGCTGGCAAAGACCGTCTGGCGAAAACGCCGCAGGCGCGAAGCGCAACATAACTTTGCATCGTCGAAAAGTTGGTAGAAACATAATAATATAATTGAGTATAATTTTAAAAATATATAATGTATATTGTAAAAATACTCTTAATGAATAATTATTTTTATATTACGTGCATGGAATATATATTATGCAACCTTTATTTTCTTTCATTCTAAATTTTGTAAATAAATTTTTAATTTTTTGTTGTTAATACTATAATTATTATTACTAACAAATTATTCTAGTTAATTTTTCTACCATGCCCAGTGGAGTATATACTTAAATACTTTAATATAATAATAATGTATATTTATTATATAGTTAACTCCATAATATAAATTAAAAAAAGTAAAAATTAGAGTATTAAAAAGTTTGTAAAAAAACAAGATAAATGTTTATAATCTAGAGGGTATAATAGGTATTAGGCAATCTAAAATTTAAAAAATATAGTTGAGTGACCTTATGAGTGCAATAGGCATAATTCAGTGACTTTGTTGTTACAAATGAAAGATAAATGACATTAGGAAATAATTTGAGATAGTTAGGTGACTATTCGAGTAATGATCTCATTATTAAATGGTTAGTTACCTCATGCATGGTGAAAGTAAAGAAAAAAGAAAAGGTTTTGGCGGGTGAATAAAGGAGTGAGTTAAATTAGGCATGTCTTTTTATTTATTTATTTTAGTTAACGTTTACGTATGTCAATTTATTTTACACTATTACCACATATAAAGATAATTATACCATGACTATGCACAAAAAGTGAAATTGATAATAAGAAAAGTAAAGTAGGTCACCTAGTACATTACATTAACATATAATAGTCTATAAAAAAAAGATCTTTTTTTTTATCAATTGTACCGACAACAAAATGAATTTTTGGTGTGCACTGGAAGATCAAAAAAAAATATTGGAAGATGAATTATTTTAACTTTCTAGAAATCAAATTACAAATTAGAAATTGGGACCAAAATGTAGTACACGATAAATAAAAAATAGTATTTGAAAGAGTAACAGGATATAATTTGTTAGACTTTTTAAATAATATTGAATTAATTATTATCATTTTATACGCCATAGAAAAAAAAAAGGACAAAAATCTTTAGAGTGTTTTAAAATTGGTGTTTACACCGAAAGAATAATTGAAGGAGGCACTAGTATTTCATCAACGCAAAGGGCCAAATATACTTGTTTGCTTCAAAAGTTAACCTTATACTTTTGCGAATACAAAACAATACACATAGATTATGGGTTAATCATAGCAAATCGTAATAATTCAAGAACCAAGTAAAGAAATAGAATAATTAAGAATACCCCCATTAAGGTGGGAAGTGTTGACAATTTTTATTGATGACAATGGTGTGGTCTGTCTCTCCATGAAGAGGTTCAGAGTCTTACAATCATGTTGTCTTTCTTTGAGAGATTATATTTCTCTTATTTGTCGCCCTCTCTCTCTGTGTTTTTAGAGTCCCCATAGGGAAAAGAGGAGAGGTCTTATGAGGCTTCCTTTCTTGATATTTATAGTAATGAGCTGTATGAGCTGGCATTTGGTGGCCGGAACCACATTGAAGTGTTGTCTTCGGGGTAGCGAGTGGGCCGTAGCCTTATTAATCATCTCAGGCGGGTGTTAATTGTCGTTAATTATGAGTGGTCATGCCACTTAGTAATCTTGAATTAATCAGGAAAGGTGATTAGCTCCGTCGGTTATTATAGGGTCGGATTATGACACATATAGTTAGTCCCTCCGCTTATCGAGGTCGTTCCTTGCACGAGCTTGATGAGCGGATTTAGTCGATAGCGATCTAAAAGACCTTGAATAAGGAACGGATAACCGTCGCCTTGATCGAGATCGTGCTCTTTTATGGCGATGGTCCGAAATTCGTAGAGTTTTTCGACATCACTTCTTCATATAATCAAGTCGTTGGGCGATCGAGGTAGGGTATTTCCCTGCCGTGAGGTGCCGTTAATGCAATTCAGGAAAGGTCGAGATTTGATTACGTTCTGATTGTGGGGTTCACTTTGATACGTAACTATCGTTGACGACAGGAGATGGGCCGTACGGAACGCGCCTAAGCATATTATAAGCAGTGTATTTGGGATTTTGAGGACACTTGGTATGTTCCTCCCGTATTGGCAGGGACTTATGCCCGCTCCGCTTAGCGGGATGACGATTGAGGTCGAGTGGGCACTTCTTGGTGCTTGTCATGATGGCGCGTATCTTGGTAGAATCGAACCGTTTTGACGGTTAGATATGCAGTTAATGATGTCCATTGATTTTTCCAAAATTATTTATGTTGCCTATAAAGGTGAATTGAGGCATCAGTTTCTCGTTACTTCATTGTTCATCTGAGTGATTCTGAAGCTTTTTCCTTCTGCAAATTCACTTTTTCATTTTCTTGATTGCGATAAACTTTATCTTTCTTACCGAATCCGACTCTTCTTTCTTCAAACAACTAAATGATGGCAGGCAGTTCTTCTCGTGAAGCTCTTCTAGTTGTCTTGCCGGTTAATCCCCCGGCGATCGAAGGACCACCTCCGGCAATGAGAGGTGCGGAGCGGGCAGAGGCCGGAGGAGTTGCGTCAGTGAATAACGTATTCCCCCTGCCCGGAGGTCCGGCGATAGATTTTACCGCCGATGGAGGGCAAGACCCCGTGGATGAAGCCCCGCTGATGGGGAAGGTTGGTATGGCCCGATTAAGGGAACAAGGGGTCATACCTACCCATGCTGATATAGTTTTTGCCCGAAGAGAGGAAAGAGTTCACACCGATCACGTAGGGTACTGCGTCTTCTACGCGTACCCCTTCATGATGGGGTTCAAGATTCCGCTTCCCACTTTGGTCGTGGACTTCTGTCTTTATTACGGGGTTTACCCGGGCCAGCTCACCCCCTCTCTATACAAGCTATTGGCGATGTTCCTGAAATAAGGGGAACTAGCCGGCAGGGTGGTTACGTTGCAGCATGTACTCGCCCTTTATGCTCCCCAACGAGTGCGAGGCACCATGCTTCGGGCGTACCCTCGTGGGTCGAGAGGGTTGACGGCTGCGCTGGACGATGAAGTCGAGCCCTGCCCTTTCGAGCATTTCTTTTACATCAGAACCGAGCATCTAGTGCATCCCCTTCAGGGTTCCCAGAGGCTTGGAACCATGCATGTGATTCACTTTTACCGAGATAATCGGTTTCGTTCCTTTCTTCCCCTTTTGTTTTGTTTATGCTAATTTTGGCTTGTTGTTGCCTCTGCAGCCGAGAGGTCGCCACCGACCTTGTTAGCAGGGATGCGTGGGTGGCTCGAAGCCCTGCTCCCTCACACCGAAGGGATTCACACGTGGGCGTCTTTCTGGAAGAGAGATGGTTGTGGGTTGGCCGTAGGTGAGAAGTTTTGTCCCTTACATTGCTTGGTTCATGGTTTTAGGGTTCTACTTGCTAACTTTGTTTTTCTGCTATAGGGAGGGTGAGCCGTGGCAGGGCCCTTAGCTGGCCTTCCGGCGGTCGGGTGCGATTGCAAGACTTTTTTCAGCGCCAGCGCCATGTCACGCACCGAGGGCAGCATCGGTCGAGTCTTCTGCGGCTCTTTCCTCCCCATGGCCCATATTTCTGGACGAGGGGCCATCGAGGACCGTTCAACCTCGGGATGAGTCGTCCTCGTACGAAGATGAGGAGCGGCCCTTGACTAGGCATAGGGTTGCGTTTACTCCAGTTCCTCCCATAATGACTATGCATGCTCCCCTTGTGGTGATTAATGTGGATTCCCTCCCCCCCCCCCCCAGAGGTGGGGGAAGGTACAGTTATAACGCCCGCCCCTGAGGATGAATCAAGGGCGGATGGCGCCCAGGCCGGCTTAGGCCGTAAAGGAACTGTCGCTTTGGCAACTCAGTCATCGACCCCTATGGTTGAGATGGGGAGGGGGGCTTTATTGGTGATCGTTGAGGCTGGTAAACCGGGTGTCCCATTGGCATATGCGATGGGGGGGAAGGAGGAGAAGCTGCGGGAGAAGGATCCGGGTCCAATAGGATTTGGACCCTGAGGACGTCTGCATGTTTCGAGATGGCTTCCGAATATAGTTGTCCACTCGGAGGGGAGGTTGCGCCTCATCGAGGTTCTCATGGATTTGAATTTGCTGTTACTAGGCTCGAGTCTAGTGTTGCAGTTTGGGCGGCTGTGCTCGGCGATAGAGAACGAGTCGCTGAGGAAAGTCACGGACATCGGGCTAATAAATGAAGTGGTCGTGATGGGCATGAGGGTATGTATTCAAAAAGAAAGGTTTATTCATTTTCTTTTTACCTTGTTTTATTTTTCGCTCAAATTGCTGTCTTTGTTTTGAAGTCTTACTTGCTGGAGGTTGAGAGCATCCACAGAGCTAACGTTCGCTCGGCGGTATTTTTGCGAGTGCTGGAAAAGTATCGCCGCTATCGGGATATATGCAGGGAGATGCGTGTGCGCTTGAGGAATGACCCCCGTAGCCGAGCTCTGGTTGATGAATTGGTAAGGCTAGAGCTTCAGGCACAACAAGAACTTGGCCGGGTGAACGACCTAGAAGAGCAGCTCCGCCCAAAGGACGAGGAGCTTGAGGTCAGTAGGAGGGCCTCAATCGAGTGCGAGCGCCTATGTCTGGCCAAGGTGATGGAGGCCGTATCGGAGTAGAGTGTGAAGGTGGCCGCACTGGAGGGGGAGATTGCGGCCTTGAAGTGTCAGCTGGATGATGCCTCGATAAGAGCTGATGAGTTACAGGGGGCCGTCCATGTCGGTGAGTCCCAGTTGTCGTTGGTAAGGGCCGCTGCCACCTTCAGGGAGGCGGGCCTTGATGATCGGATAGGTGTCCTTGAGCAGGATGCTCAGACTATGATGGGCAGGTTGTGATCCTAGAGGAAGAGAACTGGCGTCTTTGAGAGTAGTGCACTTTCTCTGGTTAGGCCTGTGAGATTTGGATTTATGCTGAGGCCTAGCGGGAAGTATACAAGAATTTATGGGAGACCGGTATCGTGATCGAAGCCGCTTTCGAGGGGGCACGTCAAAGGGCTCAGGAGGCCTGTATGGAATGCAATTTTGACGCAGTGATGCCAGTGGTCGATAATGGTGCAGGTGGGAGCGCGGAGGGCACAGGCGATAGCACGGATGGTGCAGGCGGTAGCGCAAATGGCGCAGGAGCATGGATGGCGCCGAACATAGAAGAGTGTTCTTTTTTTTCTCTTTTCACCATTTGGTATTTGTTGTTGTGTTATTTGTTATTTATTTTTTTCATTGACCGGCTTTTGGCCGGGTGTAAATGGGAATGACCCGCGATTGTTTTATGAATAAAAAGGAATTTGCCTTCTGTTATTTGGCTTGTGTCTGTTTTGCACTCCCCCTCCCCACCTTTTTTGGTTTTTTTTGCCTGCGTTTAAGGGGTCAGTTTGCTTTTAATATGTGACTTGGGTAGGTGTGTTAACCTTCGGATGTTGGAGACTTTTCTTCTTGACTTGGTGTGACCGAGTCAGACCTTTCATTCGGAGGTGGTGGCGTTTGGCCTTAGTCACAGTTCGGGCGTGGTCGGACTGCTGGTCGTGATAATGAGAATACAGCCTTGTAGTCCGACCGAGGCCGAATTATACGTGTCTCTGATTTTAGCTCGAATCGGGTGTACTTACTTGGACGGCAGTGGTGCTTAGCCCTTGCCTTGATTTGGAAGAGTTTTTAATGAGTTTATCGGCAAAAGGGATCTATCTAAGTTTTGGTTCGACTGTTGTTGAATTTGTCGGTGGAGGCACATGGCATGAGTCCCACTTTAATTGTTGTTGAGCTTTATCAATTGTTGGAGGCGAGGGTGCATATCCCGAGTCTTGGTTCAGCCGTAGTTGAATTTGTTAGCAAAGGCGCATGGCCTGAGTCCAAGTTCAATAGTTGTTGAACTTTAACGATTGTTGGAGGTGAGGGCGCATAGCCCGAGTCTTAGTTCAATCGTAGTTGAATTTGTTGGCGAAGACACATTGTCTGAGTCCCAGTTCAACAGTTGTTGAACTTTATCAATTGTTGGAGGCGAGGGCGTATAGCCCGAGTCTTGGTTCAACCGTAGTTGAATTTGTTGGCGAAGGCGCATGGACTGAGTTCTAGTTCAACTGTTATTGAACGTTCTAGTTCAACTGTTATTGAACTTTATCGATTGTTGGAAGCGAGGGTGCATAGCCCGAGTCTTGGTTCAACCGCAGTTGAATTTATTGGCGAATGCGCATAGCCTGAGTCCCAGTTCAACTGTCGTTGAACTTTGTCAATTATTTGAGGGAGATAGTGCATAGCGCGAGTCTTGGTTCAAATGTAGTTGAATTTGTTGGCGAAGGGGCATGGACTGAGTCCTAGTTCAACTGTTATTGAACTTTATCAATTGTTGGATGCGAGGGCGCATAGCCCGAGTCTTGGTTCAACCATAGTTGAATTTATTGGCGAAGGTGCATAGCCTGAGTCCCAGTTCAACTGTCGTTGAACTTTGTCCAATTATTTGAGGGAGATAGTGCATAGCCCGAGTCTTGGTTAAATCATAGTTAAATTTGTTGGCGAAGGCGCATGGCCTGAAGCTCAGTTCAACTGTTGTTTAACTTTATAGATTGTTGGAGGCGAGGGCGCATAGCCCGAGTCTTGGTTCAACCGTAGTTAAATTTTTTGGTGAAGGTGCATGGCCTAAGTCCCAGTTCAACTGTTGTTGAAATTTATCAATTGTTGGAGGCGAGGGCGCATAGCTAGAGTCTTGGTTCAATCGTAGTTGAATTTATTGGCGAAGGCACATGGCCTGAGTCCCAGTTCAACTGTCGTTGAACTTTGTCAATTATTTGAGGGCGACGTATAGCCCGAATCTTGGTTCGGCCGTAGTTGAATTTGTAGGTGAAGGCGCATGGCCTGAGTCCCAGTTTAACTATTGTTGAACTTTATCAATTGTTGGAGGCGAGGGTGCATAACCCGAGTCTTGGTTCAACCGTAGTTGATTTTGTTGGCGAAGGCGCATGCCCGGAGTCTCAGTTCAACTGTTGTTGAACTTTATCAATATTTGGAGGCGAGGGCGCATAGCCCGAGTCTTGGTTAAACTGTAGTTGAATTTGTTGGTGAAGACGCGTGGCCTGACTCCCAGTGCAACTGTTGTTGAACTTTATCGATTGTTGGAGGCGAGGGCGCATAGCCCGAGTCTTGGTTCAATCAAAGTTAAATTTATTGGCGAAGGCGCATGGCATGAGTCCAAGTTCAGTTGTCGTTGAACTTTTCAATATTTAAGAATCACAATCGTATAATTTCTTAGAAGGTAGAAGTTATACTGATGTTAATTACCCCACTCTCTATGAGATATAAGTTAATCATCCCGCATCTGCCCTTTCACTCCCCACCAAGCTTTAACACCAGAATAACTTATAGAGTTATACTTTGTTTGTTATACTTTGGTCTAAATATATCAGGGGATTTACATTTATACCCGTTTTTTGGGTCACATTTTAACGTATGCCCGCTTTGCAAAAAAAATACTAGTGTACCCACTTTTTCGCGTAACTTCAGCATAAAGGGCTGAAGTAGCAAATGGAATCACGCAAAACTTCAATATTCTAGTAGAAAGACTTGAAGTGGCAAGTGTGCTAAAGTTTTTATTTGTAATTGCTGAACTTAAGTATAGTAGCTAGAGTTTTGTTCTCTATTTGTTGAAGTTTTTATTTGTAATTGATGAACTTAAGCATAGTAGCTGAAGTTTTGTTCTCTATTTGCTTTTGTTTGTTATTGCACTAAAAAAGCTGAAGTTATTTTATCTTGGATTGTTTAGTTTTGTCATTTAGCTTTTCCAAAAACTTCAGCAAAAGATGCTGAAGTTATTTAGTTCATTTATAAAAACTTTTGCACTAAATAAGTTGATTTTTTTGTTCTGAATAAAAATTTTCAAAAAGTTCAGCAGAAGATGCTGAAGTTATTTAGTTCATTTGTAAAAAATTCTGAACTAAATAAGCTGAAGTTTTTTTTGTCCTAGATTCATTTTTGTCATAAGTTTGCTCAAAAACTTCAACAAAAGATACTGAAGTTATTTAGTTTATTTGTAAAAACTTCAGCACAAAATAAGGTGAATTTTTTTTTGTCATGGATTCATTAGTTTTGTTATAGTCAGACTACTATAAAATAATCAGATTGCCGACAATATCTAAATTATATAATTTTACAAATAATAAACGTGAAAAGAACATAATTATCATGAAAAAAATCACTAAGTGTGACCTTAAACTTCGCGTACGTGGAAATATTCAAAAATTATTGTCTACTAAATTATTTAATTATTATAATTTATTTTTAAATAATCTGATAAACATACTTATGACAATCATCCCATGCACTGAAGTTTCATAGCAGCACAAACAACAGTAGAAGAAAGAAGAAGAAGAAGAAGAAGAAGAAGAAGAAGAAGAAGAAGAAGAAGAAGAAGAAGAAGAAGAAGAAGAAAACGAAGGAGGGGAAGAAGGAAGACAAGTGGGGCTGAAGTTGTTTAAAAAGTAGGTACAAGTTAAAATATTTTAAAAAAATGGGTAGGTTAAATGGGGACGACCAAATAGGGCGCTCAGTGTAATTTTTACAAATATATCCATGCCGTAATACTATTGGTTCAATATATCCGTGTCATAATACTATTGGTTTAAATATACCCTTCTTATGTTAAGTTTGTATCCAATCATATATGACACTAATATTTGATGAGATGGATGCCACCTTAGCGCCCCCAATCCATATACAAAAGACTAAAATTTGAAACGCAATATTTTTCATGTAGCGATAATGGTGGCAATAGCGATGGAAGAAAAAAAATTTGCAATGGTGGAAAAAGAATAGAAGGGAGGGGTAAAATAGGTTAGAGGCACTGAGGTTGCAGCCACGTGGCAGCCAACTCATCGAATGTCAGTATTACGCAGTACCGACTCTAGGGGGAAGCGAGCAAAGTAATTGCTTTAGGCCCCCTGGAATTGAAGGGCCCAAGTTTTAAAAATTATAGTATATTATCACATATTATTAATAAAAGATACTGAATATTATACTTATTTTTTAAAAATGTGATAGAGGTTATTCAAATAAATAAATCGAGTTTTATAATAAATATAAATTATACGAAAATAAATAATTTGATGACAACTTTGATAATTAAGAATAAAGTCTCTTGTAGTATCATTACAGCTGATTATTTCTTATAAAGAGTGAATTAAGCTATTATAAATTCGAAATACACTTGAACTATTTGAATGTATGAAATTATATTGAAAACTATTATTTGAGATTACTAAATTATGAGAATTTATACAAATATTATCCTAACTGTCAATATGTATTTCTTGTAAAAGCATTATCAAAGTCTTAATGAGTAAAGTTAAAATATCTCTAATGGTGAGAGCTAGCAGGTAAAAGAATGAATAATCAAGATATATACAAGGTGATTGCTATACCTTACAATAATAAAAATAAAAATAATATATAATTTTTTAGTATATAAATTTAAGACCTCTTATTGAGATTTGACTTTAGGCCACAAATATTATTGAGCCACCTATGATGTTACATAGGATTGGATGTCAATTTTAGACAAACTTAATAATAAAAAAAATATTTAAATCAATAATATAACAATATATATATATATATATATATGAATTCAAAATATAAGAAAAAGTATATTTAAACAATTTGCAAATATTGCCAAATATTTGGCCCCTTTCCGTTTCATCTAACACTTGTGTTGTCATAAAACAGTAGTTGTGAACGGAATTTGTGTAACAGAGTTGGTTATAAGTGGACAAGTTGAAATCATCATTATTACTTTTTCCGACCAAAGATTCCATATTTCCAAATAAAAACAAATTAGCACTAGCTAATCACTATTTGCTTTAAACAATTGACTAAAACAAAGCTACTACTATTTCTCATCTATTTCACGAAACACCTTTAGATAAGCATCTGGAATAGTTTTTCCACTATTACTCTTACAGTTCATTTATTCCAAAAGTAAAGGCTACAAAAGGACCAAAGAAATTTTCTTTTCTGCACCAACAAAACCAATACCTCTTCTTTTACTCACTTAAGAAAGTTGCCTTCTTTTTCATCTCTTCCATTGTTTCTTGAATTCTTGTTTTTGGGATTTCAACTTTTATTTCAGCTTCTATGTCTATACCATTAGAACATGATTATATAGGTTTATCAGAAGCTTCTTTAATGGAAAGAAATTCTGATAAAAATAGTGATGTTCTTAACCTTAAGGAGACTGAGCTAAGACTTGGGTTACCGGGTACTGAGGAAACAAATACGGGTCTTAACCCTTCAAACAATTTTCTATCAAGAATCAAAAGGGGTTTTTCTGATGCCATTGATGCTTCTGAAAAATGGGATTTGTCGATTAATTGTAGATCAGAAACTGATTGGAGAAAAGAAGAATTGTTATTTTCCCCCAAAGGAAGTAATGGAAGCTCAAAACCAACTCCAGCAAATGAAAATAGTGCTCCTCAGACTTCAAAGTTAGTAACTTTATCTGTTTCTTGAATTCTGTAGAGTTAATTTTACTATGGTCACTTTAACATTTTTGGCGTTTTTGTTAATTTGGGGGTACAAATTTCTGCTTTTTTTTTATATGTTGTGAATATGTTGTGAATTAGGGCACAAGTAGTAGGATGGCCACCAATTAGATCATTTCGCAAAAATACACTGGCCACCAAAAAGAATGATGCTGAAGGAATATCAGGTTCAGGTTGCCTCTATGTGAAAGTTAGAATGGATGGTGCTCCATATTTGAGGAAGGTTGATATCAAAACTTACAGAAACTATGGGGAGCTCTCATCAGCACTTGAAAAGATGTTCAGCTGCTTTAGTATTGGTATAATTTCTGTCTTTATAGTATGCAAACAACAATATTCATGCAAGATTTTAGGAGGAAAAGCTCAATCTTTGATTCATATTTGTCAAACTATGCTTATCATAGAAAGTTACTTGTTGTATGTCATATTAACCGGATAGACTAAAGAAGTTATACTCAAAAGTTTATGTTTAGGCACCAAACAACAGGATGTAAATTAAACAGTCTTTCTCATTATCCAACCACTTTAGTCCCTTGTTTTTCTGATTGTTGTTTGTGGGCGTTTGTTTTGCTAGTATTTTCGCTTGAGTCTTGAGAAGGTATATATGTCTAATTGATGCATAATTGTGTGGCTATTATTCAGGGCAGTGCGGCAGTGATAGATATCCAGGGCAGGAGGAACTTAATGAAAGTCACTTGATGGATCTTCTCAATGGTTCCGAGTATGTGCTCACTTATGAAGACAAAGATGGTGACTGGATGCTTGTTGGCGACGTTCCATGGGAGTAAGTTCTTGTTCCATCCCACTATACTCCACAATCTTCTGCCTAACATTTAAGAAGACAAGATTATATTTTACTACTAAGTCGGGTGATTTTATAGGGAATTTGTATTTGGAGGGAATTGCTTAGTATGTACCATAGCATTAGTGCAAAAAGGATATATCATCTACTAACTATTTATGCTTGTTGTTGATTTGGTTGTTTTCCATTTTACTTTTTCTTAAATGGCTTCCGATGTGGCTCTCTCATTGTTTATTTTTCTGTTCCTCATGTAGTAGATCCTCAATTCAATATCCAGATCTAGGAATCTATAACATGGTCCTTTTGTTGCATTGCATCCACTCATTGTTTGATTTGGATATTATTATAGGATGTTTATACACTCATGCAAGAGATTGCGGATCATGAAAAGCTCGGAGGCAATTGGGCTAGGTATGTCCTATTATTGTGATCATGTCCACGCTATGTAGCGCTTCCTCTTCCCTCCTGTAAAATTGATAAATTATTATACGCTTTAATATGATTTTCTTTCACTTGCTTTGCAGCTCCAAGGACCAAAAACAAGTGCAAGAACCAAAACTAGTGCTGAAAGATTAACCATTTCTACCTTTATGGTTATACTTTTTCTGCTCTCTTTTGTATCTGAACTAGAATAGATGTGTAGCATTTCCTGAAACGAATCACTGGTTTAAGAAGATTTAACCGGTGATATCCTAGATTTTTGTTCTGTATTCCTGACTGAAAACTGTTAGTACTTGTTACTTGCTATACTGTCTCGTATCTCACCCCTCAACTCTGGACCTTCAACTTTCTGTTTGCCATAAGTAAGAAGTTCCTAGACCGTAGTAGATCAGGAGAGACTACAATTATGAGGCCTGAAGCACAATGCCTACAGCAGTGGCAGAGTTATTTGGGAGTTTTCTGGGTGTAGGATACTCACAACTGTGGCTGTCTTTTGAGTGGCAATTTTTGCTTGCTCATGCTACCAGCAAGTTTGTTTGCAAAAGAAAATTCTAGTTTGGCAAATACTCCTACCCGCTATTGTTATGATGAAAAATAACAACTTATAACCAACTAGTTAATAGTAATTCTTCTTCTAAATTAATCAGAGTCAGCTTCAAGAATTCAAAGCAAGCAGGCTAGAAGGGGATGGGATTCTATACTCTTTAGGGGTCGTTTGGTTGGAATAGGGCTTATGCGGGTATAAGTTATGCTGAGATTGTTGTTTGTTCAATGTTTAGTATCTTATATTAAGAATGACAATTGTATAATTTCTAAGAAGGTAGAAGTTATATCGATCTTAATTACCTCACTCTTTTTGTAAAGTATAAGTTATTCCGGTGTTAAAATTAATACCGGGATAACTTATACCTGGTTTGCAAACCAACCAAGGTATTAAGGTGGTATTAAATTTTTATACCACTCCAATACCTTTTTATACCTCATACCAAACTACCCTTTTGAATTTTTGTGCAATTTCCTACTTTCTCGTGTTTCCTCTTGTTAGAATGAGTGCCTTATAAAAGAAAAAGAACAGGACAGCGCTTAGGCTTGAAATAATGTGACTTCCGCTTGAACCTTCGATTAGTTGGTTCAATAACAATGACCGTGAGTAAATCTGGATGCCTCATCTTTGATCTGCTGTTTCCCACTCAAAAATCCACTAGTGCTCTTATAATGAAAAAAATAAAAGATAACCCGCTAGTGCATATGCTGTGCCAGAAATTGTATTTTCATGGATTGAATAGTTCAATATGAAAACTATCGAAATCCTAACTATTCAAAACTGGAATCTCCATTTAAAGAACCTTGTGAAATTCCCAAGTGCCAGTTACTTCTCATCCTCAGTGAAGTTGAGTGGATGTACAAGTGAGAATAAAAGGCCACAGAAACAATAGCAAAGGTCGCAGTAAGATCACATCATAACTGAATGCTATGTGATGTAAATCATTTAAACATCAGTGCAATAAGGTTATGTAACCAGAATAAGGAGAGCAACTTGAACATGAAGCTAATCAGCACATAATCTACAGGCATCAGATACAAATTCACTCACTGGACTTCCATGATTCTGAATAAATATCAGACAGACCAGAGGGCATAAGCTGACATCTGAAAGCTTGTAGTATGTATTGGCAGCACAGAAAGTGTCTCAAGAGTTGCACCTTAAAGAACTAAAAGAACAGAAAAAGAAAATGGAGAGATCACATGTAAATACAAAATTACAACTTATATGCAGTGGCATCCAAAATCTCATTCTTGTGACACCTGAAGATAGACCATTTGAGTGTAACCATTGAATACAGATGCCTCCAGTCTAGATAAGCCAAGCCTCCGAAACAGGCCATATCTGCCATCTTCAACAATAGGACTTGATGCACGAGCCGGATCATATCTCGTTTGATGAGTTAATGAAGGACCAGCCACAGGAGGAAGCTCCCAGTAAACAGCTAACACTGACTCTACAAACCTGCTATTTTTAAAATGTTCTGAATAAGAAATGGCTTTATTGCTGTGGTTAAAATCATCCCGCATCTGCCCTTTCACTCCCCACCAAGCTTCACCAGGACCACAAAGTTCCTCAACATCAACGGCCTTCTCCCAGAACTTCTTCCTTCTTGCTCTGATCCTTGCTTCATCACTGTCCTTAAAGCAGCTATGGCCTCCACCTGTAAATGACACAGAAAATATCCATAAAACGAAGTGAACTAACCATAAAAGTCAGTGAATATTTCACAAATGGAAAAATATGCCTAAAGCGAATTGTATTCATCATTTTCTTCCTTTCATTTCAACATATTTCTCTTTTGTTTGCTTTGGTTGTCCAATCTCATAATCAACATCAACTGATTTTTTATAACTGCATGTGATAAAGGTGGCTAAATAGTTGTCTTTACTTGGTTAGACAACTAAGCAAACAAAAGACTTCATGATACATGATAAAACATATTTGAAGACAAAGCATGTAATTCTCTGTTCCTAATAGAAGATTCACCAAAG